>OZ020308.1:20809739-21137964 GCA_963971305.1 Arcuatula senhousia | reverse complement strand
GATGTTGTTCATTTCACATTTATTCTTTTTCTCATATAAGTCTTGCCATATTTGTTACATCAAAAGGTTTGATGGGCTTGGTTTTGATTTTTGGATAAACAAGAGGCTCCTGGTTGTCTACATAGGTGAAAAAGGGGGGTCCGCACATAGCTTTTTCTTCTTTAAGAACTTAAAACCATCTTGAAAACCATTTTTTTGCTCTTATATCTTGCCTTGGGTATTGCTCACATCAAATCAACTAAGATATTTTATCTGAGAATGACTAGACTGGAACAGGACCTTAAAGTGTTCATTTTAAGTCAAAAATGAGAAAACTAACAAATATGTTATGAGGGTACCCATTTTAAATATGGAATTAAAAAATCCATGTTGGCAGTTGGGATATGAATTTTTCAGAATTTTATTGCAAAATGACTAAAGATACAGAAAAACAACAGTTTTAATAAATATTCAAACATGTATGGCAGTAATAGGTACCAGTCTTGTAAAAGATTTTTACTTCCTGGGTGCACGTCAAAACATGGACGCCAATAATATAGTCCCTATTTTTCTCTTTTTTTCTCCGCACCCCATATTTGAAATAGTACAATTTATGACATTGATTTTAAAAGATATATAATTACTTTACTTGAAAAAAAAATTTGGCAGCATTTGAGAAAAGGGAAAATGTAGTGATATGCTGTTTACTATGGGTGGTGCGGCTAAGGATAAACAGTGAAATGAAAGTGGAAAACATGCGACTTTCACTTTGAGGTTAGTTATCTTGAAAAACTTCGTGGCCTCATATGGTTTTTTTGGCATGAAATGATTTTTTCATCTTTCCTAAAGTACAGTATATGCTTGAAAGTTTGATTGAATAGATTTTAGAATTTTTAGAATTTTTTATTCCAACCCTGTTTAACATTATTGGCAATGGGAAATCTTTTACAAGACTGAGACCTGGTAGACAGTTTTGACAGTAAAGTTGAATATCAAATAAATGTTTAAAATCAGGTTTAAAGGAAAGAAAGTCATATTGTATGATACTTTATGATGATATTTTTTAATTTTATGAAAAGGTTTTACTGCCATCCTTCATTTTTTGCTCTAATGGTAGGTTTTGACCATATTAGGACATTAGAATAACTTTTGTCTTTTTCATGGGGAACAATAAATTTAAATGCACAAAGTTTTTATATTTAGTAAGAATAGATTCATAGTAGTGAGTTTTTTCATTTAAAGTTGCATTATTTTATACGGTTTGACTTTTTTCGCACTTTCCATATGTTAAGTCTAATGTAAGAAATGACAGTTTTCATTACCTCTCCACACATATGGCAACTGTGATAATTTTTAAAATGGTGACTCCTTAAAAATAAAAATGGTTTAAAAATGTTCTAGATAGATTTTATGATTGATTTCAGCCCAAAAAACCTAAATAAAATCAGCATTTTTTTCAAAGTGGTCTTTTGTGATGTGCATACAATGTGTTTTCTTTGTGCGGGAAATTCAAAATTGCTATTTTACAGTAATAAAAGCCATTTTCTCAATATAACTGATCAAGTCATACAATATTTTGGTGATTTCTGCCTTGTATACCTTCTTTTTAAGCAACTTGTTCAGTTTCATAAGCCTAATGTATAAATTCTAACCAATGGAGGGCCATTTATATCTGCCCAGGGCACTAATTTGGCTTGAAAAGCTCATAAATTAGTCAATAAAGCCCAATTTTCTTACTTATGATGTTGTTCATTTCACATTTATTCTTTTTCTCATATAAGTCTTGCCATATTTGTTACATCAAAAGGTTTGATGGGCTTGGTTTTGATTTTTGGATAAACAAGAGGCTCCTGGTTGTCTACATAGGTGAAAAAGGGGGGTCCGCACATAGCTTTTTCTTCTTTAAGAACTTAAAACCATCTTGAAAACCATTTTTTTGCTCTTATATCTTGCCTTGGGTATTGCTCACATCAAATCAACTAAGATATTTTATCTGAGAATGACTAGACTGGAACAGGACCTTAAAGTGTTCATTTTAAGTCAAAAATGAGAAAACTAACAAATATGTTATGAGGGTACCCATTTTAAATATGGAATTAAAAAATCCATGTTGGCAGTTGGGATATGAATTTTTCAGAATTTTATTGCAAAATGACTAAAGATACAGAAAAACAACAGTTTTAATAAATATTCAAACATGTATGGCAGTAATAGGTACCAGTCTTGTAAAAGATTTTTACTTCCTGGGTGCACGTCAAAACATGGACGCCAATAATATAGTCCCTATTTTTCTCTTTTTTTCTCCGCACCCCATATTTGAAATAGTACAATTTATGACATTGATTTTAAAAGATATATAATTACTTTACTTGAAAAAAAAATTTGGCAGCATTTGAGAAAAGGGAAAATGTAGTGATATGCTGTTTACTATGGGTGGTGCGGCTAAGGATAAACAGTGAAATGAAAGTGGAAAACATGCGACTTTCACTTTGAGGTTAGTTATCTTGAAAAACTTCGTGGCCTCATATGGTTTTTTTGGCATGAAATGATTTTTTCATCTTTCCTAAAGTACAGTATATGCTTGAAAGTTTGATTGAATAGATTTTAGAATTTTTAGAATTTTTTATTCCAACCCTGTTTAACATTATTGGCAATGGGAAATCTTTTACAAGACTGAGACCTGGTAGACAGTTTTGACAGTAAAGTTGAATATCAAATAAATGTTTAAAATCAGGTTTAAAGGAAAGAAAGTCATATTGTATGATACTTTATGATGATATTTTTTAATTTTATGAAAAGGTTTTACTGCCATCCTTCATTTTTTGCTCTAATGGTAGGTTTTGACCATATTAGGACATTAGAATAACTTTTGTCTTTTTCATGGGGAACAATAAATTTAAATGCACAAAGTTTTTATATTTAGTAAGAATAGATTCATAGTAGTGAGTTTTTTCATTTAAAGTTGCATTATTTTATACGGTTTGACTTTTTTCGCACTTTCCATATGTTAAGTCTAATGTAAGAAATGACAGTTTTCATTACCTCTCCACACATATGGCAACTGTGATAATTTTTAAAATGGTGACTCCTTAAAAATAAAAATGGTTTAAAAATGTTCTAGATAGATTTTATGATTGATTTCAGCCCAAAAAACCTAAATAAAATCAGCATTTTTTTCAAAGTGGTCTTTTGTGATGTGCATACAATGTGTTTTCTTTGTGCGGGAAATTCAAAATTGCTATTTTACAGTAATAAAAGCCATTTTCTCAATATAACTGATCAAGTCATACAATATTTTGGTGATTTCTGCCTTGTATACCTTCTTTTTAAGCAACTTGTTCAGTTTCATAAGCCTAATGTATAAATTCTAACCAATGGAGGGCCATTTATATCTGCCCAGGGCACTAATTTGGCTTGAAAAGCTCATAAATTAGTCAATAAAGCCCAATTTTCTTACTTATGATGTTGTTCATTTCACATTTATTCTTTTTCTCATATAAGTCTTGCCATATTTGTTACATCAAAAGGTTTGATGGGCTTGGTTTTGATTTTTGGATAAACAAGAGGCTCCTGGTTGTCTACATAGGTGAAAAAGGGGGGTCCGCACATAGCTTTTTCTTCTTTAAGAACTTAAAACCATCTTGAAAACCATTTTTTTGCTCTTATATCTTGCCTTGGGTATTGCTCACATCAAATCAACTAAGATATTTTATCTGAGAATGACTAGACTGGAACAGGACCTTAAAGTGTTCATTTTAAGTCAAAAATGAGAAAACTAACAAATATGTTATGAGGGTACCCATTTTAAATATGGAATTAAAAAATCCATGTTGGCAGTTGGGATATGAATTTTTCAGAATTTTATTGCAAAATGACTAAAGATACAGAAAAACAACAGTTTTAATAAATATTCAAACATGTATGGCAGTAATAGGTACCAGTCTTGTAAAAGATTTTTACTTCCTGGGTGCACGTCAAAACATGGACGCCAATAATATAGTCCCTATTTTTCTCTTTTTTTCTCCGCACCCCATATTTGAAATAGTACAATTTATGACATTGATTTTAAAAGATATATAATTACTTTACTTGAAAAAAAAATTTGGCAGCATTTGAGAAAAGGGAAAATGTAGTGATATGCTGTTTACTATGGGTGGTGCGGCTAAGGATAAACAGTGAAATGAAAGTGGAAAACATGCGACTTTCACTTTGAGGTTAGTTATCTTGAAAAACTTCGTGGCCTCATATGGTTTTTTTGGCATGAAATGATTTTTTCATCTTTCCTAAAGTACAGTATATGCTTGAAAGTTTGATTGAATAGATTTTAGAATTTTTAGAATTTTTTATTCCAACCCTGTTTAACATTATTGGCAATGGGAAATCTTTTACAAGACTGAGACCTGGTAGACAGTTTTGACAGTAAAGTTGAATATCAAATAAATGTTTAAAATCAGGTTTAAAGGAAAGAAAGTCATATTGTATGATACTTTATGATGATATTTTTTAATTTTATGAAAAGGTTTTACTGCCATCCTTCATTTTTTGCTCTAATGGTAGGTTTTGACCATATTAGGACATTAGAATAACTTTTGTCTTTTTCATGGGGAACAATAAATTTAAATGCACAAAGTTTTTATATTTAGTAAGAATAGATTCATAGTAGTGAGTTTTTTCATTTAAAGTTGCATTATTTTATACGGTTTGACTTTTTTCGCACTTTCCATATGTTAAGTCTAATGTAAGAAATGACAGTTTTCATTACCTCTCCACACATATGGCAACTGTGATAATTTTTAAAATGGTGACTCCTTAAAAATAAAAATGGTTTAAAAATGTTCTAGATAGATTTTATGATTGATTTCAGCCCAAAAAACCTAAATAAAATCAGCATTTTTTTCAAAGTGGTCTTTTGTGATGTGCATACAATGTGTTTTCTTTGTGCGGGAAATTCAAAATTGCTATTTTACAGTAATAAAAGCCATTTTCTCAATATAACTGATCAAGTCATACAATATTTTGGTGATTTCTGCCTTGTATACCTTCTTTTTAAGCAACTTGTTCAGTTTCATAAGCCTAATGTATAAATTCTAACCAATGGAGGGCCATTTATATCTGCCCAGGGCACTAATTTGGCTTGAAAAGCTCATAAATTAGTCAATAAAGCCCAATTTTCTTACTTATGATGTTGTTCATTTCACATTTATTCTTTTTCTCATATAAGTCTTGCCATATTTGTTACATCAAAAGGTTTGATGGGCTTGGTTTTGATTTTTGGATAAACAAGAGGCTCCTGGTTGTCTACATAGGTGAAAAAGGGGGGTCCGCACATAGCTTTTTCTTCTTTAAGAACTTAAAACCATCTTGAAAACCATTTTTTTGCTCTTATATCTTGCCTTGGGTATTGCTCACATCAAATCAACTAAGATATTTTATCTGAGAATGACTAGACTGGAACAGGACCTTAAAGTGTTCATTTTAAGTCAAAAATGAGAAAACTAACAAATATGTTATGAGGGTACCCATTTTAAATATGGAATTAAAAAATCCATGTTGGCAGTTGGGATATGAATTTTTCAGAATTTTATTGCAAAATGACTAAAGATACAGAAAAACAACAGTTTTAATAAATATTCAAACATGTATGGCAGTAATGGGTACCAGTCTTGTAAAAGATTTTTACTTCCTGGGTGCACGTCAAAACATGGACGCCAATAATATAGTCCCTATTTTTCTCTTTTTTTCTCCGCACCCCATATTTGAAATAGTACAATTTATGACATTGATTTTAAAAGATATATAATTACTTTACTTGAAAAAAAAATTTGGCAGCATTTGAGAAAAGGGAAAATGTAGTGATATGCTGTTTACTATGGGTGGTGCGGCTAAGGATAAACAGTGAAATGAAAGTGGAAAACATGCGACTTTCACTTTGAGGTTAGTTATCTTGAAAAACTTCGTGGCCTCATATGGTTTTTTTGGCATGAAATGATTTTTTCATCTTTCCTAAAGTACAGTATATGCTTGAAAGTTTGATTGAATAGATTTTAGAATTTTTAGAATTTTTTATTCCAACCCTGTTTAACATTATTGGCAATGGGAAATCTTTTACAAGACTGAGACCTGGTAGACAGTTTTGACAGTAAAGTTGAATATCAAATAAATGTTTAAAATCAGGTTTAAAGGAAAGAAAGTCATATTGTATGATACTTTATGATGATATTTTTTAATTTTATGAAAAGGTTTTACTGCCATCCTTCATTTTTTGCTCTAATGGTAGGTTTTGACCATATTAGGACATTAGAATAACTTTTGTCTTTTTCATGGGGAACAATAAATTTAAATGCACAAAGTTTTTATATTTAGTAAGAATAGATTCATAGTAGTGAGTTTTTTCATTTAAAGTTGCATTATTTTATACGGTTTGACTTTTTTCGCACTTTCCATATGTTAAGTCTAATGTAAGAAATGACAGTTTTCATTACCTCTCCACACATATGGCAACTGTGATAATTTTTAAAATGGTGACTCCTTAAAAATAAAAATGGTTTAAAAATGTTCTAGATAGATTTTATGATTGATTTCAGCCCAAAAAACCTAAATAAAATCAGCATTTTTTTCAAAGTGGTCTTTTGTGATGTGCATACAATGTGTTTTCTTTGTGCGGGAAATTCAAAATTGCTATTTTACAGTAATAAAAGCCATTTTCTCAATATAACTGATCAAGTCATACAATATTTTGGTGATTTCTGCCTTGTATACCTTCTTTTTAAGCAACTTGTTCAGTTTCATAAGCCTAATGTATAAATTCTAACCAATGGAGGGCCATTTATATCTGCCCAGGGCACTAATTTGGCTTGAAAAGCTCATAAATTAGTCAATAAAGCCCAATTTTCTTACTTATGATGTTGTTCATTTCACATTTATTCTTTTTCTCATATAAGTCTTGCCATATTTGTTACATCAAAAGGTTTGATGGGCTTGGTTTTGATTTTTGGATAAACAAGAGGCTCCTGGTTGTCTACATAGGTGAAAAAGGGGGGTCCGCACATAGCTTTTTCTTCTTTAAGAACTTAAAACCATCTTGAAAACCATTTTTTTGCTCTTATATCTTGCCTTGGGTATTGCTCACATCAAATCAACTAAGATATTTTATCTGAGAATGACTAGACTGGAACAGGACCTTAAAGTGTTCATTTTAAGTCAAAAATGAGAAAACTAACAAATATGTTATGAGGGTACCCATTTTAAATATGGAATTAAAAAATCCATGTTGGCAGTTGGGATATGAATTTTTCAGAATTTTATTGCAAAATGACTAAAGATACAGAAAAACAACAGTTTTAATAAATATTCAAACATGTATGGCAGTAATAGGTACCAGTCTTGTAAAAGATTTTTACTTCCTGGGTGCACGTCAAAACATGGACGCCAATAATATAGTCCCTATTTTTCTCTTTTTTTCTCCGCACCCCATATTTGAAATAGTACAATTTATGACATTGATTTTAAAAGATATATAATTACTTTACTTGAAAAAAAAATTTGGCAGCATTTGAGAAAAGGGAAAATGTAGTGATATGCTGTTTACTATGGGTGGTGCGGCTAAGGATAAACAGTGAAATGAAAGTGGAAAACATGCGACTTTCACTTTGAGGTTAGTTATCTTGAAAAACTTCGTGGCCTCATATGGTTTTTTTGGCATGAAATGATTTTTTCATCTTTCCTAAAGTACAGTATATGCTTGAAAGTTTGATTGAATAGATTTTAGAATTTTTAGAATTTTTTATTCCAACCCTGTTTAACATTATTGGCAATGGGAAATCTTTTACAAGACTGAGACCTGGTAGACAGTTTTGACAGTAAAGTTGAATATCAAATAAATGTTTAAAATCAGGTTTAAAGGAAAGAAAGTCATATTGTATGATACTTTATGATGATATTTTTTAATTTTATGAAAAGGTTTTACTGCCATCCTTCATTTTTTGCTCTAATGGTAGGTTTTGACCATATTAGGACATTAGAATAACTTTTGTCTTTTTCATGGGGAACAATAAATTTAAATGCACAAAGTTTTTATATTTAGTAAGAATAGATTCATAGTAGTGAGTTTTTTCATTTAAAGTTGCATTATTTTATACGGTTTGACTTTTTTCGCACTTTCCATATGTTAAGTCTAATGTAAGAAATGACAGTTTTCATTACCTCTCCACACATATGGCAACTGTGATAATTTTTAAAATGGTGACTCCTTAAAAATAAAAATGGTTTAAAAATGTTCTAGATAGATTTTATGATTGATTTCAGCCCAAAAAACCTAAATAAAATCAGCATTTTTTTCAAAGTGGTCTTTTGTGATGTGCATACAATGTGTTTTCTTTGTGCGGGAAATTCAAAATTGCTATTTTACAGTAATAAAAGCCATTTTCTCAATATAACTGATCAAGTCATACAATATTTTGGTGATTTCTGCCTTGTATACCTTCTTTTTAAGCAACTTGTTCAGTTTCATAAGCCTAATGTATAAATTCTAACCAATGGAGGGCCATTTATATCTGCCCAGGGCACTAATTTGGCTTGAAAAGCTCATAAATTAGTCAATAAAGCCCAATTTTCTTACTTATGATGTTGTTCATTTCACATTTATTCTTTTTCTCATATAAGTCTTGCCATATTTGTTACATCAAAAGGTTTGATGGGCTTGGTTTTGATTTTTGGATAAACAAGAGGCTCCTGGTTGTCTACATAGGTGAAAAAGGGGGGTCCGCACATAGCTTTTTCTTCTTTAAGAACTTAAAACCATCTTGAAAACCATTTTTTTGCTCTTATATCTTGCCTTGGGTATTGCTCACATCAAATCAACTAAGATATTTTATCTGAGAATGACTAGACTGGAACAGGACCTTAAAGTGTTCATTTTAAGTCAAAAATGAGAAAACTAACAAATATGTTATGAGGGTACCCATTTTAAATATGGAATTAAAAAATCCATGTTGGCAGTTGGGATATGAATTTTTCAGAATTTTATTGCAAAATGACTAAAGATACAGAAAAACAACAGTTTTAATAAATATTCAAACATGTATGGCAGTAATAGGTACCAGTCTTGTAAAAGATTTTTACTTCCTGGGTGCACGTCAAAACATGGACGCCAATAATATAGTCCCTATTTTTCTCTTTTTTTCTCCGCACCCCATATTTGAAATAGTACAATTTATGACATTGATTTTAAAAGATATATAATTACTTTACTTGAAAAAAAAATTTGGCAGCATTTGAGAAAAGGGAAAATGTAGTGATATGCTGTTTACTATGGGTGGTGCGGCTAAGGATAAACAGTGAAATGAAAGTGGAAAACATGCGACTTTCACTTTGAGGTTAGTTATCTTGAAAAACTTCGTGGCCTCATATGGTTTTTTTGGCATGAAATGATTTTTTCATCTTTCCTAAAGTACAGTATATGCTTGAAAGTTTGATTGAATAGATTTTAGAATTTTTAGAATTTTTTATTCCAACCCTGTTTAACATTATTGGCAATGGGAAATCTTTTACAAGACTGAGACCTGGTAGACAGTTTTGACAGTAAAGTTGAATATCAAATAAATGTTTAAAATCAGGTTTAAAGGAAAGAAAGTCATATTGTATGATACTTTATGATGATATTTTTTAATTTTATGAAAAGGTTTTACTGCCATCCTTCATTTTTTGCTCTAATGGTAGGTTTTGACCATATTAGGACATTAGAATAACTTTTGTCTTTTTCATGGGGAACAATAAATTTAAATGCACAAAGTTTTTATATTTAGTAAGAATAGATTCATAGTAGTGAGTTTTTTCATTTAAAGTTGCATTATTTTATACGGTTTGACTTTTTTCGCACTTTCCATATTAGGCCAGCGACTATTTTCTGTAGGACGTCTAGTTTTCGAGTTTAATGTACCGGAATACCATACGGCTAAAAATTGTTGGGAATTAAAGATTGATATCTCTAGTTTCATATTATTATTTTGTTCGTAAGAAAATCATGTGGTCACAATTTTGTAAAATTAACATTAAATAGGGGTACCCTATTATCCTTATACTCAGTGCTTATGGTAAGAACGATGCATTTCTTTATTACTATAACTATATAATTATTTTACAAAATATTTATAATAAGAAAGATATAAGCTATCAATATACAATACAAAAAGTTAGCAAACATACCACATCGCAAAATAAGAAGCATTTAGAAATGTACTATTATTTACACAATTTGTACATGTTTTTCACTTATAGTTCAAATTGCTTAAGATTTAGATAGCGCAGCATCATAAAAACTTTAAATATGAATTAAAAGGCACCTCTGTGCAAAATTTCGTAATTTTACGTTGCACCTAAACCTCAAAATCGTGAAAGAAAAATATATCACTGAAATGAGATCAATAAAGCGGAAAGTACTTTTCCGATACACGATTGTACTTTAATGTGTCGGTCAATAATTAGTACGAACTGACTTGTTATTAATGCTCACAATACGGCATACGGTCTACTTTTATGATACTAATATTGTCGTTTTGTGTATTTTTATTGCATTTGAAGTGAAATAGGGCTTTAATTGTTGCTTTTTAGTCACAAAAAGCTTTTCTTTTTTACATCAATTTTGACCGTTTTATAAAATACAAATCGAACCCTTGGGAAACGTTTTTTTTCCGTATTTTTTAGGGATATAAATGTAGAGAGTTTATAGTTTTACTGGTTGTATTGTTTTCTTTGTTGTTTTTCTTTTGTGGTCATGTTTAGAATTGTTCCTTGTTTCCTTATTTGTCCTGTTTCTTTTTTTTTTTTGCATAGACATGAATTACTTTCCATTTCTAGCTTCTTAGTCTTTGATTTCTAGAATTTTAGTTCTGTGCCTATAGCGAATTTGTTTCTACTCTCAGCATTTGTTTAATGTTTGCCCGAGATTAATTATTATGGTTTTATTGTTTTTTTTAACAATTTATGGGATTGTTGTTAGTTTAGAACTGCATTTGATACATGATGAAGAGCTTTGATAGTCCAGTTAAGTTTGCCCCTTCGAAGCCCAAATGAAAGAGAGATGATTTTTTATTAAGTGTGTGATTTGTCAACAAGATTCGTCTAAACAAAAATGAAATATTGGTAAGAAAAGTTTTGCTATTGCACTAGCAAAACGCAAAGACTATCAGCAAAACCAAAGACTGTCGTCGTTACATCCCTGCCCATGAATTATGCAACAAGATTGGGACAGTCTTGTGCAACGTGTTGCCTGCTGCTCATGCGATAACGTGATGTGATACTACATCATCTTTCTTTGGTATTAGAAAGAAAACAGTATATGTAAGGTTTTAAAAGAACATCAGACAGAATTTGAAGACCTGCGAAACATTTCAGCGAGTGACATCGAAATGTCTATAGATGTTTGTAGAAAGTTTGTTACAAGGCTGTATGACCAAAAGTCAAAATTTAAAAGTGAGCATTGTGATCTGAATACACTGAGGTCTCGTTTAGCACAACAGAAAGAGTCAAATCTTATTTAATTGCCACCAAGCGAGTCAACGTTTTATCAGCATGTGCTTAGGGTTGTTTTACAGGTTTATATTTGGACATCATCATCTACAGCTCAACCCCCCAACCCTTTCCCCTATGCAGTTTGGTAGGCAAAATAATAATGGCCTGATGCCAATTTATTTTGAAGGACAAACATCATCTGATTTTTGCAGGACTTGCTGTGCACTTGTAAGGGAAAAATGTTTGTTCAAAAAGTTGTGTATGTTACGGTAAGAGCCATATTTGGTCACCTATTTTATGAAAAAAATAAATCTTGCGAAAATTATTAAAATGCACTTTATATATGGAGTAAAATGGTTCAAATTTAAGAGTATGCTTCCAATTTCCAATAATCTTTTCGGTTTTCAATTTTATAGAGACATAAAACAGAGTAAAATCAACATAATCGAGAAAAATGCTGATTTTTAGAGCTTACATTGTTATTTTCAAAGGCCTCCGCCTACGTGACCAATAGATTTCTTAACTGATTTAGACTTTAATTGAAGTCAGTTTTAAAGTTAATTTACAAAATGTCTGGGTCAAGAAGGCAGAGGCATCCGTAAATTGAAAAAAATGACGCAAAATTCGTTCATTTTCAGCCATTTTGACAGAAATCTTTCATATTTGTTTTGTTATGACATCATATTGTTCACCAATGTCAGATGCTACGCTTACAAAATTATTAGAACAAGTTTGTTCATTTACTTTAACTTCTAAATAGCATAAGAAATCTTTTCCATATCAATTTTGTAATTTTGAATTATAGAGGCGGCCAAATATGGGCCTTAGTGTACCTTGTCCTTTGTCCTGCACTGACCTTTGTCCTTGTCAAGACAGTGCTGATTGTATAAACCCCAATACTCGGGTTTCTATATATGATGATGCAGATGAAAGTTGGGGTTTTGACAACCATGAAAACTAAACACAAACAATTCAGTATGTATCCTTTTTTCTTCTTTTTCCAATAGATCAATCAAGAATATAAATATTGACATGTTTTCTCATATTGACTGATCATATTTTAACTTACATTCTGTTTTCCGAGGACCTCTGGAATGGTCCTATTGTACTTTGTGTCCTTAATCGGTCTTGTTTCCATGTCACCTTGATTGTCATACTTGTTTTGAGGTTTTCGTTGTAGCTTTAAAGTATGATTGTCACTTTTCACTGGGAATTCTAGACATTTTTGTTCAGATAGTCAACCCATAGACCTACCCAGAGCGTACCCAGGTTGCGGAAAGGGAAAGCCCAGCCGGGGTAACTCTCCCGGGGGTTGTTGGGTTGATTACGTTCAACCTGACAGCGGACAATAGTGGTCATATGTGCGTTGTGACTGACCCAATAGATAGTAACATCAGAATAAATAAGCAGATTTTTTTTAAAAAGTGGCTTATAAATCTTGCTTTTGAAAACAAGAGCTGTACATTTGCTTCCTTTTCTTTCACATGCCAACTATAATTACTTTAAGTACTGTAACTAAAATTGTCAATAATCATCGACTTGACAAAAACATATCCTATGAATCATTAAGTACCCCTATTCTTTACAGAATGTCTATGTTTTTGAAAAAAATACTGGTAGACTCAATTAAAAATTCGGTTCAAAAGCAAGTAATGGTAAACCATACCTCGCTAACGCCTCAGAATTAAGTTTATTATTTGCAAAATGGCTTTTTGAAGTCTTTAAAAGTAATGTCTCATACATAATTTATTCTAAATTAAATTTTACTTTTAAAACTAGACATTAGGATTAAAGGAGTTACTTATAGGCAAAAGTAGCAAATATTATGAGAGACCGGAAGTATTTTATTCAAGTACAGTGTAACTTTCTCAGGTAAATTATGAGCTAAAAAATAAATTTGATGTATAAACTAACACATTATGATGAAAAATGTTTAAAATGTCCATATAAATTTACAAATTTTATTTTAAAAAAATAAGGGTGTAAAAATTTCGAAAATGCATAGCTGAATTTTGGCGCTATTATTACGCCTCACACCGTCAACATGTAGGGGGATTGTGACAAAAATCCTCTTTTCTATATTCTTATCTAACACAATAATGATTTTAATTGCCGTTGAGTAAAACAAAACCTTAAAATTTGGCTTTTTTATTATTTGACAGATTTTTTACAATTTCTATGGGTTGACCTTTGACCTCCAATTGATAAAAACGTGACCATTTCTCATTTTTACGAACAAAATTTCTGAATGCGTCTCATGATTCTCTTTCCAATGATATATCATATAGCTGTATGGTCTTCCGGTCCATTAAGTCAAAAAAAATTATCTTAAGGTTGCAGGCCTATATGTTAAGTCTAATGTAAGAAATGACAGTTTTCATTACCTCTCCACACATATGGCAACTGTGATAATTTTTAAAATGGTGACTCCTTAAAAATAAAAATGGTTTAAAAATGTTCTAGATAGATTTTATGATTGATTTCAGCCCAAAAAACCTAAATAAAATCAGCATTTTTTTCAAAGTGGTCTTTTGTGATGTGCATACAATGTGTTTTCTTTGTGCGGGAAATTCAAAATTGCTATTTTACAGTAATAAAAGCCATTTTCTCAATATAACTGATCAAGTCATACAATATTTTGGTGATTTCTGCCTTGTATACCTTCTTTTTAAGCAACTTGTTCAGTTTCATAAGCCTAATGTATAAATTCTAACCAATGGAGGGCCATTTATATCTGCCCAGGGCACTAATTTGGCTTGAAAAGCTCATAAATTAGTCAATAAAGCCCAATTTTCTTACTTATGATGTTGTTCATTTCACATTTATTCTTTTTCTCATATAAGTCTTGCCATATTTGTTACATCAAAAGGTTTGATGGGCTTGGTTTTGATTTTTGGATAAACAAGAGGCTCCTGGTTGTCTACATAGGTGAAAAAGGGGGGTCCGCACATAGCTTTTTCTTCTTTAAGAACTTAAAACCATCTTGAAAACCATTTTTTTGCTCTTATATCTTGCCTTGGGTATTGCTCACATCAAATCAACTAAGATATTTTATCTGAGAATGACTAGACTGGAACAGGACCTTAAAGTGTTCATTTTAAGTCAAAAATGAGAAAACTAACAAATATGTTATGAGGGTACCCATTTTAAATATGGAATTAAAAAATCCATGTTGGCAGTTGGGATATGAATTTTTCAGAATTTTATTGCAAAATGACTAAAGATACAGAAAAACAACAGTTTTAATAAATATTCAAACATGTATGGCAGTGGTAGACAGTTTTGACAGTAAAGTTGAATATCAAATAAATGTTTAAAATCAGGTTTAAAGGAAAGAAAGTCATATTGTATGATACTTTATGATGATATTTTTTAATTTTATGAAAAGGTTTTACTGCCATCCTTCATTTTTTGCTCTAATGGTAGGTTTTGACCATATTAGGACATTAGAATAACTTTTGTCTTTTTCATGGGGAACAATAAATTTAAATGCACAAAGTTTTTATATTTAGTAAGAATAGATTCATAGTAGTGAGTTTTTTCATTTAAAGTTGCATTATTTTATACGGTTTGACTTTTTTCACACTTTCCATATGTTAAGTCTAATGTAAGAAATGACAGTTTTCATTACCTCTCCACACATATGGCAACTGTGATAATTTTTAAAATGGTGACTCCTTAAAAATAAAAATGGTTTAAAAATGTTCTAGATAGATTTTATGATTGATTTCAGCCCAAAAAACCTAAATAAAATCAGCATTTTTTTCAAAGTGGTCTTTTGTGATGTGCATACAATGTGTTTTCTTTGTGCGGGAAATTCAAAATTGCTATTTTACAGTAATAAAAGCCATTTTCTCAATATAACTGATCAAGTCATACAATATTTTGGTGATTTCTGCCTTGTATACCTTCTTTTTAAGCAACTTGTTCAGTTTCATAAGCCTAATGTATAAATTCTAACCAATGGAGGGCCATTTATATCTGCCCAGGGCACTAATTTGGCTTGAAAAGCTCATAAATTAGTCAATAAAGCCCAATTTTCTTACTTATGATGTTGTTCATTTCACATTTATTCTTTTTCTCATATAAGTCTTGCCATATTTGTTACATCAAAAGGTTTGATGGGCTTGGTTTTGATTTTTGGATAAACAAGAGGCTCCTGGTTGTCTACATAGGTGAAAAAGGGGGGTCCGCACATAGCTTTTTCTTCTTTAAGAACTTAAAACCATCTTGAAAACCATTTTTTTGCTCTTATATCTTGCCTTGGGTATTGCTCACATCAAATCAACTAAGATATTTTATCTGAGAATGACTAGACTGGAACAGGACCTTAAAGTGTTCATTTTAAGTCAAAAATGAGAAAACTAACAAATATGTTATGAGGGTACCCATTTTAAATATGGAATTAAAAAATCCATGTTGGCAGTTGGGATATGAATTTTTCAGAATTTTATTGCAAAATGACTAAAGATACAGAAAAACAACAGTTTTAATAAATATTCAAACATGTATGGCAGTAATAGGTACCAGTCTTGTAAAAGATTTTTACTTCCTGGGTGCACGTCAAAACATGGACGCCAATAATATAGTCCCTATTTTTCTCTTTTTTTCTCCGCACCCCATATTTGAAATAGTACAATTTATGACATTGATTTTAAAAGATATATAATTACTTTACTTGAAAAAAAAATTTGGCAGCATTTGAGAAAAGGGAAAATGTAGTGATATGCTGTTTACTATGGGTGGTGCGGCTAAGGATAAACAGTGAAATGAAAGTGGAAAACATGCGACTTTCACTTTGAGGTTAGTTATCTTGAAAAACTTCGTGGCCTCATATGGTTTTTTTGGCATGAAATGATTTTTTCATCTTTCCTAAAGTACAGTATATGCTTGAAAGTTTGATTGAATAGATTTTAGAATTTTTAGAATTTTTTATTCCAACCCTGTTTAACATTATTGGCAATGGGAAATCTTTTACAAGACTGAGACCTGGTAGACAGTTTTGACAGTAAAGTTGAATATCAAATAAATGTTTAAAATCAGGTTTAAAGGAAAGAAAGTCATATTGTATGATACTTTATGATGATATTTTTTAATTTTATGAAAAGGTTTTACTGCCATCCTTCATTTTTTGCTCTAATGGTAGGTTTTGACCATATTAGGACATTAGAATAACTTTTGTCTTTTTCATGGGGAACAATAAATTTAAATGCACAAAGTTTTTATATTTAGTAAGAATAGATTCATAGTAGTGAGTTTTTTCATTTAAAGTTGCATTATTTTATACGGTTTGACTTTTTTCGCACTTTCCATATGTTAAGTCTAATGTAAGAAATGACAGTTTTCATTACCTCTCCACACATATGGCAACTGTGATAATTTTTAAAATGGTGACTCCTTAAAAATAAAAATGGTTTAAAAATGTTCTAGATAGATTTTATGATTGATTTCAGCCCAAAAAACCTAAATAAAATCAGCATTTTTTTCAAAGTGGTCTTTTGTGATGTGCATACAATGTGTTTTCTTTGTGCGGGAAATTCAAAATTGCTATTTTACAGTAATAAAAGCCATTTTCTCAATATAACTGATCAAGTCATACAATATTTTGGTGATTTCTGCCTTGTATACCTTCTTTTTAAGCAACTTGTTCAGTTTCATAAGCCTAATGTATAAATTCTAACCAATGGAGGGCCATTTATATCTGCCCAGGGCACTAATTTGGCTTGAAAAGCTCATAAATTAGTCAATAAAGCCCAATTTTCTTACTTATGATGTTGTTCATTTCACATTTATTCTTTTTCTCATATAAGTCTTGCCATATTTGTTACATCAAAAGGTTTGATGGGCTTGGTTTTGATTTTTGGATAAACAAGAGGCTCCTGGTTGTCTACATAGGTGAAAAAGGGGGGTCCGCACATAGCTTTTTCTTCTTTAAGAACTTAAAACCATCTTGAAAACCATTTTTTTGCTCTTATATCTTGCCTTGGGTATTGCTCACATCAAATCAACTAAGATATTTTATCTGAGAATGACTAGACTGGAACAGGACCTTAAAGTGTTCATTTTAAGTCAAAAATGAGAAAACTAACAAATATGTTATGAGGGTACCCATTTTAAATATGGAATTAAAAAATCCATGTTGGCAGTTGGGATATGAATTTTTCAGAATTTTATTGCAAAATGACTAAAGATACAGAAAAACAACAGTTTTAATAAATATTCAAACATGTATGGCAGTGGTAGACAGTTTTGACAGTAAAGTTGAATATCAAATAAATGTTTAAAATCAGGTTTAAAGGAAAGAAAGTCATATTGTATGATACTTTATGATGATATTTTTTAATTTTATGAAAAGGTTTTACTGCCATCCTTCATTTTTTGCTCTAATGGTAGGTTTTGACCATATTAGGACATTAGAATAACTTTTGTCTTTTTCATGGGGAACAATAAATTTAAATGCACAAAGTTTTTATATTTAGTAAGAATAGATTCATAGTAGTGAGTTTTTTCATTTAAAGTTGCATTATTTTATACGGTTTGACTTTTTTCGCACTTTCCATATGTTAAGTCTAATGTAAGAAATGACAGTTTTCATTACCTCTCCACACATATGGCAACTGTGATAATTTTTAAAATGGTGACTCCTTAAAAATAAAAATGGTTTAAAAATGTTCTAGATAGATTTTATGATTGATTTCAGCCCAAAAAACCTAAATAAAATCAGCATTTTTTTCAAAGTGGTCTTTTGTGATGTGCATACAATGTGTTTTCTTTGTGCGGGAAATTCAAAATTGCTATTTTACAGTAATAAAAGCCATTTTCTCAATATAACTGATCAAGTCATACAATATTTTGGTGATTTCTGCCTTGTATACCTTCTTTTTAAGCAACTTGTTCAGTTTCATAAGCCTAATGTATAAATTCTAACCAATGGAGGGCCATTTATATCTGCCCAGGGCACTAATTTGGCTTGAAAAGCTCATAAATTAGTCAATAAAGCCCAATTTTCTTACTTATGATGTTGTTCATTTCACATTTATTCTTTTTCTCATATAAGTCTTGCCATATTTGTTACATCAAAAGGTTTGATGGGCTTGGTTTTGATTTTTGGATAAACAAGAGGCTCCTGGTTGTCTACATAGGTGAAAAAGGGGGGTCCGCACATAGCTTTTTCTTCTTTAAGAACTTAAAACCATCTTGAAAACCATTTTTTTGCTCTTATATCTTGCCTTGGGTATTGCTCACATCAAATCAACTAAGATATTTTATCTGAGAATGACTAGACTGGAACAGGACCTTAAAGTGTTCATTTTAAGTCAAAAATGAGAAAACTAACAAATATGTTATGAGGGTACCCATTTTAAATATGGAATTAAAAAATCCATGTTGGCAGTTGGGATATGAATTTTTCAGAATTTTATTGCAAAATGACTAAAGATACAGAAAAACAACAGTTTTAATAAATATTCAAACATGTATGGCAGTAATAGGTACCAGTCTTGTAAAAGATTTTTACTTCCTGGGTGCACGTCAAAACATGGACGCCAATAATATAGTCCCTATTTTTCTCTTTTTTTCTCCGCACCCCATATTTGAAATAGTACAATTTATGACATTGATTTTAAAAGATATATAATTACTTTACTTGAAAAAAAAATTTGGCAGCATTTGAGAAAAGGGAAAATGTAGTGATATGCTGTTTACTATGGGTGGTGCGGCTAAGGATAAACAGTGAAATGAAAGTGGAAAACATGCGACTTTCACTTTGAGGTTAGTTATCTTGAAAAACTTCGTGGCCTCATATGGTTTTTTTGGCATGAAATGATTTTTTCATCTTTCCTAAAGTACAGTATATGCTTGAAAGTTTGATTGAATAGATTTTAGAATTTTTAGAATTTTTTATTCCAACCCTGTTTAACATTATTGGCAATGGGAAATCTTTTACAAGACTGAGACCTGGTAGACAGTTTTGACAGTAAAGTTGAATATCAAATAAATGTTTAAAATCAGGTTTAAAGGAAAGAAAGTCATATTGTATGATACTTTATGATGATATTTTTTAATTTTATGAAAAGGTTTTACTGCCATCCTTCATTTTTTGCTCTAATGGTAGGTTTTGACCATATTAGGACATTAGAATAACTTTTGTCTTTTTCATGGGGAACAATAAATTTAAATGCACAAAGTTTTTATATTTAGTAAGAATAGATTCATAGTAGTGAGTTTTTTCATTTAAAGTTGCATTATTTTATACGGTTTGACTTTTTTCGCACTTTCCATATGTTAAGTCTAATGTAAGAAATGACAGTTTTCATTACCTCTCCACACATATGGCAACTGTGATAATTTTTAAAATGGTGACTCCTTAAAAATAAAAATGGTTTAAAAATGTTCTAGATAGATTTTATGATTGATTTCAGCCCAAAAAACCTAAATAAAATCAGCATTTTTTTCAAAGTGGTCTTTTGTGATGTGCATACAATGTGTTTTCTTTGTGCGGGAAATTCAAAATTGCTATTTTACAGTAATAAAAGCCATTTTCTCAATATAACTGATCAAGTCATACAATATTTTGGTGATTTCTGCCTTGTATACCTTCTTTTTAAGCAACTTGTTCAGTTTCATAAGCCTAATGTATAAATTCTAACCAATGGAGGGCCATTTATATCTGCCCAGGGCACTAATTTGGCTTGAAAAGCTCATAAATTAGTCAATAAAGCCCAATTTTCTTACTTATGATGTTGTTCATTTCACATTTATTCTTTTTCTCATATAAGTCTTGCCATATTTGTTACATCAAAAGGTTTGATGGGCTTGGTTTTGATTTTTGGATAAACAAGAGGCTCCTGGTTGTCTACATAGGTGAAAAAGGGGGGTCCGCACATAGCTTTTTCTTCTTTAAGAACTTAAAACCATCTTGAAAACCATTTTTTTGCTCTTATATCTTGCCTTGGGTATTGCTCACATCAAATCAACTAAGATATTTTATCTGAGAATGACTAGACTGGAACAGGACCTTAAAGTGTTCATTTTAAGTCAAAAATGAGAAAACTAACAAATATGTTATGAGGGTACCCATTTTAAATATGGAATTAAAAAATCCATGTTGGCAGTTGGGATATGAATTTTTCAGAATTTTATTGCAAAATGACTAAAGATACAGAAAAACAACAGTTTTAATAAATATTCAAACATGTATGGCAGTAATAGGTACCAGTCTTGTAAAAGATTTTTACTTCCTGGGTGCACGTCAAAACATGGACGCCAATAATATAGTCCCTATTTTTCTCTTTTTTTCTCCGCACCCCATATTTGAAATAGTACAATTTATGACATTGATTTTAAAAGATATATAATTACTTTACTTGAAAAAAAAATTTGGCAGCATTTGAGAAAAGGGAAAATGTAGTGATATGCTGTTTACTATGGGTGGTGCGGCTAAGGATAAACAGTGAAATGAAAGTGGAAAACATGCGACTTTCACTTTGAGGTTAGTTATCTTGAAAAACTTCGTGGCCTCATATGGTTTTTTTGGCATGAAATGATTTTTTCATCTTTCCTAAAGTACAGTATATGCTTGAAAGTTTGATTGAATAGATTTTAGAATTTTTAGAATTTTTTATTCCAACCCTGTTTAACATTATTGGCAATGGGAAATCTTTTACAAGACTGAGACCTGGTAGACAGTTTTGACAGTAAAGTTGAATATCAAATAAATGTTTAAAATCAGGTTTAAAGGAAAGAAAGTCATATTGTATGATACTTTATGATGATATTTTTTTATTTTATGAAAAGGTTTTACTGCCATCCTTCATTTTTTGCTCTAATGGTAGGTTTTGACCATATTAGGACATTAGAATAACTTTTGTCTTTTTCATGGGGAACAATAAATTTAAATGCACAAAGTTTTTATATTTAGTAAGAATAGATTCATAGTAGTGAGTTTTTTCATTTAAAGTTGCATTATTTTATACGGTTTGACTTTTTTCGCACTTTCCATATGTTAAGTCTAATGTAAGAAATGACAGTTTTCATTACCTCTCCACACATATGGCAACTGTGATAATTTTTAAAATGGTGACTCCTTAAAAATAAAAATGGTTTAAAAATGTTCTAGATAGATTTTATGATTGATTTCAGCCCAAAAAACCTAAATAAAATCAGCATTTTTTTCAAAGTGGTCTTTTGTGATGTGCATACAATGTGTTTTCTTTGTGCGGGAAATTCAAAATTGCTATTTTACAGTAATAAAAGCCATTTTCTCAATATAACTGATCAAGTCATACAATATTTTGGTGATTTCTGCCTTGTATACCTTCTTTTTAAGCAACTTGTTCAGTTTCATAAGCCTAATGTATAAATTCTAACCAATGGAGGGCCATTTATATCTGCCCAGGGCACTAATTTGGCTTGAAAAGCTCATAAATTAGTCAATAAAGCCCAATTTTCTTACTTATGATGTTGTTCATTTCACATTTATTCTTTTTCTCATATAAGTCTTGCCATATTTGTTACATCAAAAGGTTTGATGGGCTTGGTTTTGATTTTTGGATAAACAAGAGGCTCCTGGTTGTCTACATAGGTGAAAAAGGGGGGTCCGCACATAGCTTTTTCTTCTTTAAGAACTTAAAACCATCTTGAAAACCATTTTTTTGCTCTTATATCTTGCCTTGGGTATTGCTCACATCAAATCAACTAAGATATTTTATCTGAGAATGACTAGACTGGAACAGGACCTTAAAGTGTTCATTTTAAGTCAAAAATGAGAAAACTAACAAATATGTTATGAGGGTACCCATTTTAAATATGGAATTAAAAAATCCATGTTGGCAGTTGGGATATGAATTTTTCAGAATTTTATTGCAAAATGACTAAAGATACAGAAAAACAACAGTTTTAATAAATATTCAAACATGTATGGCAGTAATAGGTACCAGTCTTGTAAAAGATTTTTACTTCCTGGGTGCACGTCAAAACATGGACGCCAATAATATAGTCCCTATTTTTCTCTTTTTTTCTCCGCACCCCATATTTGAAATAGTACAATTTATGACATTGATTTTAAAAGATATATAATTACTTTACTTGAAAAAAAAATTTGGCAGCATTTGAGAAAAGGGAAAATGTAGTGATATGCTGTTTACTATGGGTGGTGCGGCTAAGGATAAACAGTGAAATGAAAGTGGAAAACATGCGACTTTCACTTTGAGGTTAGTTATCTTGAAAAACTTCGTGGCCTCATATGGTTTTTTTGGCATGAAATGATTTTTTCATCTTTCCTAAAGTACAGTATATGCTTGAAAGTTTGATTGAATAGATTTTAGAATTTTTAGAATTTTTTATTCCAACCCTGTTTAACATTATTGGCAATGGGAAATCTTTTACAAGACTGAGACCTGGTAGACAGTTTTGACAGTAAAGTTGAATATCAAATAAATGTTTAAAATCAGGTTTAAAGGAAAGAAAGTCATATTGTATGATACTTTATGATGATATTTTTTAATTTTATGAAAAGGTTTTACTGCCATCCTTCATTTTTTGCTCTAATGGTAGGTTTTGACCATATTAGGACATTAGAATAACTTTTGTCTTTTTCATGGGGAACAATAAATTTAAATGCACAAAGTTTTTATATTTAGTAAGAATAGATTCATAGTAGTGAGTTTTTTCATTTAAAGTTGCATTATTTTATACGGTTTGACTTTTTTCGCACTTTCCATATGTTAAGTCTAATGTAAGAAATGACAGTTTTCATTACCTCTCCACACATATGGCAACTGTGATAATTTTTAAAATGGTGACTCCTTAAAAATAAAAATGGTTTAAAAATGTTCTAGATAGATTTTATGATTGATTTCAGCCCAAAAAACCTAAATAAAATCAGCATTTTTTTCAAAGTGGTCTTTTGTGATGTGCATACAATGTGTTTTCTTTGTGCGGGAAATTCAAAATTGCTATTTTACAGTAATAAAAGCCATTTTCTCAATATAACTGATCAAGTCATACAATATTTTGGTGATTTCTGCCTTGTATACCTTCTTTTTAAGCAACTTGTTCAGTTTCATAAGCCTAATGTATAAATTCTAACCAATGGAGGGCCATTTATATCTGCCCAGGGCACTAATTTGGCTTGAAAAGCTCATAAATTAGTCAATAAAGCCCAATTTTCTTACTTATGATGTTGTTCATTTCACATTTATTCTTTTTCTCATATAAGTCTTGCCATATTTGTTACATCAAAAGGTTTGATGGGCTTGGTTTTGATTTTTGGATAAACAAGAGGCTCCTGGTTGTCTACATAGGTGAAAAAGGGGGGTCCGCACATAGCTTTTTCTTCTTTAAGAACTTAAAACCATCTTGAAAACCATTTTTTTGCTCTTATATCTTGCCTTGGGTATTGCTCACATCAAATCAACTAAGATATTTTATCTGAGAATGACTAGACTGGAACAGGACCTTAAAGTGTTCATTTTAAGTCAAAAATGAGAAAACTAACAAATATGTTATGAGGGTACCCATTTTAAATATGGAATTAAAAAATCCATGTTGGCAGTTGGGATATGAATTTTTCAGAATTTTATTGCAAAATGACTAAAGATACAGAAAAACAACAGTTTTAATAAATATTCAAACATGTATGGCAGTGGTAGACAGTTTTGACAGTAAAGTTGAATATCAAATAAATGTTTAAAATCAGGTTTAAAGGAAAGAAAGTCATATTGTATGATACTTTATGATGATATTTTTTAATTTTATGAAAAGGTTTTACTGCCATCCTTCATTTTTTGCTCTAATGGTAGGTTTTGACCATATTAGGACATTAGAATAACTTTTGTCTTTTTCATGGGGAACAATAAATTTAAATGCACAAAGTTTTTATATTTAGTAAGAATAGATTCATAGTAGTGAGTTTTTTCATTTAAAGTTGCATTATTTTATACGGTTTGACTTTTTTCGCACTTTCCATATGTTAAGTCTAATGTAAGAAATGACAGTTTTCATTACCTCTCCACACATATGGCAACTGTGATAATTTTTAAAATGGTGACTCCTTAAAAATAAAAATGGTTTAAAAATGTTCTAGATAGATTTTATGATTGATTTCAGCCCAAAAAACCTAAATAAAATCAGCATTTTTTTCAAAGTGGTCTTTTGTGATGTGCATACAATGTGTTTTCTTTGTGCGGGAAATTCAAAATTGCTATTTTACAGTAATAAAAGCCATTTTCTCAATATAACTGATCAAGTCATACAATATTTTGGTGATTTCTGCCTTGTATACCTTCTTTTTAAGCAACTTGTTCAGTTTCATAAGCCTAATGTATAAATTCTAACCAATGGAGGGCCATTTATATCTGCCCAGGGCACTAATTTGGCTTGAAAAGCTCATAAATTAGTCAATAAAGCCCAATTTTCTTACTTATGATGTTGTTCATTTCACATTTATTCTTTTTCTCATATAAGTCTTGCCATATTTGTTACATCAAAAGGTTTGATGGGCTTGGTTTTGATTTTTGGATAAACAAGAGGCTCCTGGTTGTCTACATAGGTGAAAAAGGGGGGTCCGCACATAGCTTTTTCTTCTTTAAGAACTTAAAACCATCTTGAAAACCATTTTTTTGCTCTTATATCTTGCCTTGGGTATTGCTCACATCAAATCAACTAAGATATTTTATCTGAGAATGACTAGACTGGAACAGGACCTTAAAGTGTTCATTTTAAGTCAAAAATGAGAAAACTAACAAATATGTTATGAGGGTACCCATTTTAAATATGGAATTAAAAAATCCATGTTGGCAGTTGGGATATGAATTTTTCAGAATTTTATTGCAAAATGACTAAAGATACAGAAAAACAACAGTTTTAATAAATATTCAAACATGTATGGCAGTAATAGGTACCAGTCTTGTAAAAGATTTTTACTTCCTGGGTGCACGTCAAAACATGGACGCCAATAATATAGTCCCTATTTTTCTCTTTTTTTCTCCGCACCCCATATTTGAAATAGTACAATTTATGACATTGATTTTAAAAGATATATAATTACTTTACTTGAAAAAAAAATTTGGCAGCATTTGAGAAAAGGGAAAATGTAGTGATATGCTGTTTACTATGGGTGGTGCGGCTAAGGATAAACAGTGAAATGAAAGTGGAAAACATGCGACTTTCACTTTGAGGTTAGTTATCTTGAAAAACTTCGTGGCCTCATATGGTTTTTTTGGCATGAAATGATTTTTTCATCTTTCCTAAAGTACAGTATATGCTTGAAAGTTTGATTGAATAGATTTTAGAATTTTTAGAATTTTTTATTCCAACCCTGTTTAACATTATTGGCAATGGGAAATCTTTTACAAGACTGAGACCTGGTAGACAGTTTTGACAGTAAAGTTGAATATCAAATAAATGTTTAAAATCAGGTTTAAAGGAAAGAAAGTCATATTGTATGATACTTTATGATGATATTTTTTAATTTTATGAAAAGGTTTTACTGCCATCCTTCATTTTTTGCTCTAATGGTAGGTTTTGACCATATTAGGACATTAGAATAACTTTTGTCTTTTTCATGGGGAACAATAAATTTAAATGCACAAAGTTTTTATATTTAGTAAGAATAGATTCATAGTAGTGAGTTTTTTCATTTAAAGTTGCATTATTTTATACGGTTTGACTTTTTTCGCACTTTCCATATGTTAAGTCTAATGTAAGAAATGACAGTTTTCATTACCTCTCCACACATATGGCAACTGTGATAATTTTTAAAATGGTGACTCCTTAAAAATAAAAATGGTTTAAAAATGTTCTAGATAGATTTTATGATTGATTTCAGCCCAAAAAACCTAAATAAAATCAGCATTTTTTTCAAAGTGGTCTTTTGTGATGTGCATACAATGTGTTTTCTTTGTGCGGGAAATTCAAAATTGCTATTTTACAGTAATAAAAGCCATTTTCTCAATATAACTGATCAAGTCATACAATATTTTGGTGATTTCTGCCTTGTATACCTTCTTTTTAAGCAACTTGTTCAGTTTCATAAGCCTAATGTATAAATTCTAACCAATGGATGGCCATTTATATCTGCCCAGGGCACTAATTTGGCTTGAAAAGCTCATAAATTAGTCAATAAAGCCCAATTTTCTTACTTATGATGTTGTTCATTTCACATTTATTCTTTTTCTCATATAAGTCTTGCCATATTTGTTACATCAAAAGGTTTGATGGGCTTGGTTTTGATTTTTGGATAAACAAGAGGCTCCTGGTTGTCTACATAGGTGAAAAAGGGGGGTCCGCACATAGCTTTTTCTTCTTTAAGAACTTAAAACCATCTTGAAAACCATTTTTTTGCTCTTATATCTTGCCTTGGGTATTGCTCACATCAAATCAACTAAGATATTTTATCTGAGAATGACTAGACTGGAACAGGACCTTAAAGTGTTCATTTTAAGTCAAAAATGAGAAAACTAACAAATATGTTATGAGGGTACCCATTTTAAATATGGAATTAAAAAATCCATGTTGGCAGTTGGGATATGAATTTTTCAGAATTTTATTGCAAAATGACTAAAGATACAGAAAAACAACAGTTTTAATAAATATTCAAACATGTATGGCAGTAATAGGTACCAGTCTTGTAAAAGATTTTTACTTCCTGGGTGCACGTCAAAACATGGACGCCAATAATATAGTCCCTATTTTTCTCTTTTTTTCTCCGCACCCCATATTTGAAATAGTACAATTTATGACATTGATTTTAAAAGATATATAATTACTTTACTTGAAAAAAAAATTTGGCAGCATTTGAGAAAAGGGAAAATGTAGTGATATGCTGTTTACTATGGGTGGTGCGGCTAAGGATAAACAGTGAAATGAAAGTGGAAAACATGCGACTTTCACTTTGAGGTTAGTTATCTTGAAAAACTTCGTGGCCTCATATGGTTTTTTTGGCATGAAATGATTTTTTCATCTTTCCTAAAGTACAGTATATGCTTGAAAGTTTGATTGAATAGATTTTAGAATTTTTAGAATTTTTTATTCCAACCCTGTTTAACATTATTGGCAATGGGAAATCTTTTACAAGACTGAGACCTGGTAGACAGTTTTGACAGTAAAGTTGAATATCAAATAAATGTTTAAAATCAGGTTTAAAGGAAAGAAAGTCATATTGTATGATACTTTATGATGATATTTTTTAATTTTATGAAAAGGTTTTACTGCCATCCTTCATTTTTTGCTCTAATGGTAGGTTTTGACCATATTAGGACATTAGAATAACTTTTGTCTTTTTCATGGGGAACAATAAATTTAAATGCACAAAGTTTTTATATTTAGTAAGAATAGATTCATAGTAGTGAGTTTTTTCATTTAAAGTTGCATTATTTTATACGGTTTGACTTTTTTCGCACTTTCCATATGTTAAGTCTAATGTAAGAAATGACAGTTTTCATTACCTCTCCACACATATGGCAACTGTGATAATTTTTAAAATGGTGACTCCTTAAAAATAAAAATGGTTTAAAAATGTTCTAGATAGATTTTATGATTGATTTCAGCCCAAAAAACCTAAATAAAATCAGCATTTTTTTCAAAGTGGTCTTTTGTGATGTGCATACAATGTGTTTTCTTTGTGCGGGAAATTCAAAATTGCTATTTTACAGTAATAAAAGCCATTTTCTCAATATAACTGATCAAGTCATACAATATTTTGGTGATTTCTGCCTTGTATACCTTCTTTTTAAGCAACTTGTTCAGTTTCATAAGCCTAATGTATAAATTCTAACCAATGGAGGGCCATTTATATCTGCCCAGGGCACTAATTTGGCTTGAAAAGCTCATAAATTAGTCAATAAAGCCCAATTTTCTTACTTATGATGTTGTTCATTTCACATTTATTCTTTTTCTCATATAAGTCTTGCCATATTTGTTACATCAAAAGGTTTGATGGGCTTGGTTTTGATTTTTGGATAAACAAGAGGCTCCTGGTTGTCTACATAGGTGAAAAAGGGGGGTCCGCACATAGCTTTTTCTTCTTTAAGAACTTAAAACCATCTTGAAAACCATTTTTTTGCTCTTATATCTTGCCTTGGGTATTGCTCACATCAAATCAACTAAGATATTTTATCTGAGAATGACTAGACTGGAACAGGACCTTAAAGTGTTCATTTTAAGTCAAAAATGAGAAAACTAACAAATATGTTATGAGGGTACCCATTTTAAATATGGAATTAAAAAATCCATGTTGGCAGTTGGGATATGAATTTTTCAGAATTTTATTGCAAAATGACTAAAGATACAGAAAAACAACAGTTTTAATAAATATTCAAACATGTATGGCAGTAATAGGTACCAGTCTTGTAAAAGATTTTTACTTCCTGGGTGCACGTCAAAACATGGACGCCAATAATATAGTCCCTATTTTTCTCTTTTTTTCTCCGCACCCCATATTTGAAATAGTACAATTTATGACATTGATTTTAAAAGATATATAATTACTTTACTTGAAAAAAAAATTTGGCAGCATTTGAGAAAAGGGAAAATGTAGTGATATGCTGTTTACTATGGGTGGTGCGGCTAAGGATAAACAGTGAAATGAAAGTGGAAAACATGCGACTTTCACTTTGAGGTTAGTTATCTTGAAAAACTTCGTGGCCTCATATGGTTTTTTTGGCATGAAATGATTTTTTCATCTTTCCTAAAGTACAGTATATGCTTGAAAGTTTGATTGAATAGATTTTAGAATTTTTAGAATTTTTTATTCCAACCCTGTTTAACATTATTGGCAATGGGAAATCTTTTACAAGACTGAGACCTGGTAGACAGTTTTGACAGTAAAGTTGAATATCAAATAAATGTTTAAAATCAGGTTTAAAGGAAAGAAAGTCATATTGTATGATACTTTATGATGATATTTTTTAATTTTATGAAAAGGTTTTACTGCCATCCTTCATTTTTTGCTCTAATGGTAGGTTTTGACCATATTAGGACATTAGAATAACTTTTGTCTTTTTCATGGGGAACAATAAATTTAAATGCACAAAGTTTTTATATTTAGTAAGAATAGATTCATAGTAGTGAGTTTTTTCATTTAAAGTTGCATTATTTTATACGGTTTGACTTTTTTCGCACTTTCCATATGTTAAGTCTAATGTAAGAAATGACAGTTTTCATTACCTCTCCACACATATGGCAACTGTGATAATTTTTAAAATGGTGACTCCTTAAAAATAAAAATGGTTTAAAAATGTTCTAGATAGATTTTATGATTGATTTCAGCCCAAAAAACCTAAATAAAATCAGCATTTTTTTCAAAGTGGTCTTTTGTGATGTGCATACAATGTGTTTTCTTTGTGCGGGAAATTCAAAATTGCTATTTTACAGTAATAAAAGCCATTTTCTCAATATAACTGATCAAGTCATACAATATTTTGGTGATTTCTGCCTTGTATACCTTCTTTTTAAGCAACTTGTTCAGTTTCATAAGCCTAATGTATAAATTCTAACCAATGGAGGGCCATTTATATCTGCCCAGGGCACTAATTTGGCTTGAAAAGCTCATAAATTAGTCAATAAAGCCCAATTTTCTTACTTATGATGTTGTTCATTTCACATTTATTCTTTTTCTCATATAAGTCTTGCCATATTTGTTACATCAAAAGGTTTGATGGGCTTGGTTTTGATTTTTGGATAAACAAGAGGCTCCTGGTTGTCTACATAGGTGAAAAAGGGGGGTCCGCACATAGCTTTTTCTTCTTTAAGAACTTAAAACCATCTTGAAAACCATTTTTTTGCTCTTATATCTTGCCTTGGGTATTGCTCACATCAAATCAACTAAGATATTTTATCTGAGAATGACTAGACTGGAACAGGACCTTAAAGTGTTCATTTTAAGTCAAAAATGAGAAAACTAACAAATATGTTATGAGGGTACCCATTTTAAATATGGAATTAAAAAATCCATGTTGGCAGTTGGGATATGAATTTTTCAGAATTTTATTGCAAAATGACTAAAGATACAGAAAAACAACAGTTTTAATAAATATTCAAACATGTATGGCAGTAATAGGTACCAGTCTTGTAAAAGATTTTTACTTCCTGGGTGCACGTCAAAACATGGACGCCAATAATATAGTCCCTATTTTTCTCTTTTTTTCTCCGCACCCCATATTTGAAATAGTACAATTTATGACATTGATTTTAAAAGATATATAATTACTTTACTTGAAAAAAAAATTTGGCAGCATTTGAGAAAAGGGAAAATGTAGTGATATGCTGTTTACTATGGGTGGTGCGGCTAAGGATAAACAGTGAAATGAAAGTGGAAAACATGCGACTTTCACTTTGAGGTTAGTTATCTTGAAAAACTTCGTGGCCTCATATGGTTTTTTTGGCATGAAATGATTTTTTCATCTTTCCTAAAGTACAGTATATGCTTGAAAGTTTGATTGAATAGATTTTAGAATTTTTAGAATTTTTTATTCCAACCCTGTTTAACATTATTGGCAATGGGAAATCTTTTACAAGACTGAGACCTGGTAGACAGTTTTGACAGTAAAGTTGAATATCAAATAAATGTTTAAAATCAGGTTTAAAGGAAAGAAAGTCATATTGTATGATACTTTATGATGATATTTTTTAATTTTATGAAAAGGTTTTACTGCCATCCTTCATTTTTTGCTCTAATGGTAGGTTTTGACCATATTAGGACATTAGAATAACTTTTGTCTTTTTCATGGGGAACAATAAATTTAAATGCACAAAGTTTTTATATTTAGTAAGAATAGATTCATAGTAGTGAGTTTTTTCATTTAAAGTTGCATTATTTTATACGGTTTGACTTTTTTCGCACTTTCCATATGTTAAGTCTAATGTAAGAAATGACAGTTTTCATTACCTCTCCACACATATGGCAACTGTGATAATTTTTAAAATGGTGACTCCTTAAAAATAAAAATGGTTTAAAAATGTTCTAGATAGATTTTATGATTGATTTCAGCCCAAAAAACCTAAATAAAATCAGCATTTTTTTCAAAGTGGTCTTTTGTGATGTGCATACAATGTGTTTTCTTTGTGCGGGAAATTCAAAATTGCTATTTTACAGTAATAAAAGCCATTTTCTCAATATAACTGATCAAGTCATACAATATTTTGGTGATTTCTGCCTTGTATACCTTCTTTTTAAGCAACTTGTTCAGTTTCATAAGCCTAATGTATAAATTCTAACCAATGGAGGGCCATTTATATCTGCCCAGGGCACTAATTTGGCTTGAAAAGCTCATAAATTAGTCAATAAAGCCCAATTTTCTTACTTATGATGTTGTTCATTTCACATTTATTCTTTTTCTCATATAAGTCTTGCCATATTTGTTACATCAAAAGGTTTGATGGGCTTGGTTTTGATTTTTGGATAAACAAGAGGCTCCTGGTTGTCTACATAGGTGAAAAAGGGGGGTCCGCACATAGCTTTTTCTTCTTTAAGAACTTAAAACCATCTTGAAAACCATTTTTTTGCTCTTATATCTTGCCTTGGGTATTGCTCACATCAAATCAACTAAGATATTTTATCTGAGAATGACTAGACTGGAACAGGACCTTAAAGTGTTCATTTTAAGTCAAAAATGAGAAAACTAACAAATATGTTATGAGGGTACCCATTTTAAATATGGAATTAAAAAATCCATGTTGGCAGTTGGGATATGAATTTTTCAGAATTTTATTGCAAAATGACTAAAGATACAGAAAAACAACAGTTTTAATAAATATTCAAACATGTATGGCAGTAATAGGTACCAGTCTTGTAAAAGATTTTTACTTCCTGGGTGCACGTCAAAACATGGACGCCAATAATATAGTCCCTATTTTTCTCTTTTTTTCTCCGCACCCCATATTTGAAATAGTACAATTTATGACATTGATTTTAAAAGATATATAATTACTTTACTTGAAAAAAAAATTTGGCAGCATTTGAGAAAAGGGAAAATGTAGTGATATGCTGTTTACTATGGGTGGTGCGGCTAAGGATAAACAGTGAAATGAAAGTGGAAAACATGCGACTTTCACTTTGAGGTTAGTTATCTTGAAAAACTTCGTGGCCTCATATGGTTTTTTTGGCATGAAATGATTTTTTCATCTTTCCTAAAGTACAGTATATGCTTGAAAGTTTGATTGAATAGATTTTAGAATTTTTAGAATTTTTTATTCCAACCCTGTTTAACATTATTGGCAATGGGAAATCTTTTACAAGACTGAGACCTGGTAGACAGTTTTGACAGTAAAGTTGAATATCAAATAAATGTTTAAAATCAGGTTTAAAGGAAAGAAAGTCATATTGTATGATACTTTATGATGATATTTTTTAATTTTATGAAAAGGTTTTACTGCCATCCTTCATTTTTTGCTCTAATGGTAGGTTTTGACCATATTAGGACATTAGAATAACTTTTGTCTTTTTCATGGGGAACAATAAATTTAAATGCACAAAGTTTTTATATTTAGTAAGAATAGATTCATAGTAGTGAGTTTTTTCATTTAAAGTTGCATTATTTTATACGGTTTGACTTTTTTCGCACTTTCCATATGTTAAGTCTAATGTAAGAAATGACAGTTTTCATTACCTCTCCACACATATGGCAACTGTGATAATTTTTAAAATGGTGACTCCTTAAAAATAAAAATGGTTTAAAAATGTTCTAGATAGATTTTATGATTGATTTCAGCCCAAAAAACCTAAATAAAATCAGCATTTTTTTCAAAGTGGTCTTTTGTGATGTGCATACAATGTGTTTTCTTTGTGCGGGAAATTCAAAATTGCTATTTTACAGTAATAAAAGCCATTTTCTCAATATAACTGATCAAGTCATACAATATTTTGGTGATTTCTGCCTTGTATACCTTCTTTTTAAGCAACTTGTTCAGTTTCATAAGCCTAATGTATAAATTCTAACCAATGGAGGGCCATTTATATCTGCCCAGGGCACTAATTTGGCTTGAAAAGCTCATAAATTAGTCAATAAAGCCCAATTTTCTTATTTATGATGTTGTTCATTTCACATTTATTCTTTTTCTCATATAAGTCTTGCCATATTTGTTACATCAAAAGGTTTGATGGGCTTGGTTTTGATTTTTGGATAAACAAGAGGCTCCTGGTTGTCTACATAGGTGAAAAAGGGGGGTCCGCACATAGCTTTTTCTTCTTTAAGAACTTAAAACCATCTTGAAAACCATTTTTTTGCTCTTATATCTTGCCTTGGGTATTGCTCACATCAAATCAACTAAGATATTTTATCTGAGAATGACTAGACTGGAACAGGACCTTAAAGTGTTCATTTTAAGTCAAAAATGAGAAAACTAACAAATATGTTATGAGGGTACCCATTTTAAATATGGAATTAAAAAATCCATGTTGGCAGTTGGGATATGAATTTTTCAGAATTTTATTGCAAAATGACTAAAGATACAGAAAAACAACAGTTTTAATAAATATTCAAACATGTATGGCAGTAATAGGTACCAGTCTTGTAAAAGATTTTTACTTCCTGGGTGCACGTCAAAACATGGACGCCAATAATATAGTCCCTATTTTTCTCTTTTTTTCTCCGCACCCCATATTTGAAATAGTACAATTTATGACATTGATTTTAAAAGATATATAATTACTTTACTTGAAAAAAAAATTTGGCAGCATTTGAGAAAAGGGAAAATGTAGTGATATGCTGTTTACTATGGGTGGTGCGGCTAAGGATAAACAGTGAAATGAAAGTGGAAAACATGCGACTTTCACTTTGAGGTTAGTTATCTTGAAAAACTTCGTGGCCTCATATGGTTTTTTTGGCATGAAATGATTTTTTCATCTTTCCTAAAGTACAGTATATGCTTGAAAGTTTGATTGAATAGATTTTAGAATTTTTAGAATTTTTAGAATTTTTTATTCCAACCCTGTTTAACATTATTGGCAATGGGAAATCTTTTACAAGACTGAGACCTGGTAGACAGTTTTGACAGTAAAGTTGAATATCAAATAAATGTTTAAAATCAGGTTTAAAGGAAAGAAAGTCATATTGTATGATACTTTATGATGATATTTTTTAATTTTATGAAAAGGTTTTACTGCCATCCTTCATTTTTTGCTCTAATGGTAGGTTTTGACCATATTAGGACATTAGAATAACTTTTGTCTTTTTCATGGGGAACAATAAATTTAAATGCACAAAGTTTTTATATTTAGTAAGAATAGATTCATAGTAGTGAGTTTTTTCATTTAAAGTTGCATTATTTTATACGGTTTGACTTTTTTCGCACTTTCCATATGTTAAGTCTAATGTAAGAAATGACAGTTTTCATTACCTCTCCACACATATGGCAACTGTGATAATTTTTAAAATGGTGACTCCTTAAAAATAAAAATGGTTTAAAAATGTTCTAGATAGATTTTATGATTGATTTCAGCCCAAAAAACCTAAATAAAATCAGCATTTTTTTCAAAGTGGTCTTTTGTGATGTGCATACAATGTGTTTTCTTTGTGCGGGAAATTCAAAATTGCTATTTTACAGTAATAAAAGCCATTTTCTCAATATAACTGATCAAGTCATACAATATTTTGGTGATTTCTGCCTTGTATACCTTCTTTTTAAGCAACTTGTTCAGTTTCATAAGCCTAATGTATAAATTCTAACCAATGGAGGGCCATTTATATCTGCCCAGGGCACTAATTTGGCTTGAAAAGCTCATAAATTAGTCAATAAAGCCCAATTTTCTTATTTATGATGTTGTTCATTTCACATTTATTCTTTTTCTCATATAAGTCTTGCCATATTTGTTACATCAAAAGGTTTGATGGGCTTGGTTTTGATTTTTGGATAAACAAGAGGCTCCTGGTTGTCTACATAGGTGAAAAAGGGGGGTCCGCACATAGCTTTTTCTTCTTTAAGAACTTAAAACCATCTTGAAAACCATTTTTTTGCTCTTATATCTTGCCTTGGGTATTGCTCACATCAAATCAACTAAGATATTTTATCTGAGAATGACTAGACTGGAACAGGACCTTAAAGTGTTCATTTTAAGTCAAAAATGAGAAAACTAACAAATATGTTATGAGGGTACCCATTTTAAATATGGAATTAAAAAATCCATGTTGGCAGTTGGGATATGAATTTTTCAGAATTTTATTGCAAAATGACTAAAGATACAGAAAAACAACAGTTTTAATAAATATTCAAACATGTATGGCAGTAATAGGTACCAGTCTTGTAAAAGATTTTTACTTCCTGGGTGCACGTCAAAACATGGACGCCAATAATATAGTCCCTATTTTTCTCTTTTTTTCTCCGCACCCCATATTTGAAATAGTACAATTTATGACATTGATTTTAAAAGATATATAATTACTTTACTTGAAAAAAAAATTTGGCAGCATTTGAGAAAAGGGAAAATGTAGTGATATGCTGTTTACTATGGGTGGTGCGGCTAAGGATAAACAGTGAAATGAAAGTGGAAAACATGCGACTTTCACTTTGAGGTTAGTTATCTTGAAAAACTTCGTGGCCTCATATGGTTTTTTTGGCATGAAATGATTTTTTCATCTTTCCTAAAGTACAGTATATGCTTGAAAGTTTGATTGAATAGATTTTAGAATTTTTAGAATTTTTTATTCCAACCCTGTTTAACATTATTGGCAATGGGAAATCTTTTACAAGACTGAGACCTTAATGGATGACATTCAATAGATTTTACACATGACGGAATCGACACGTTTTTGATTCTGTTGACGACCAGTTAAAAATCATCGAATTTACGCTTTTTAACATTCTATTCTGAACAACAAAGATAGTAAATAATAAAGAAATAATCAGTGTCGTAATTGTTACGTCGATCGGTATGAATTTTATTGAAACAAGAAAGAAATCGAGAGGAAAAGGCGAATCGAAAATGGCGGAATCAGTCTCAAAAAACTGAAAATTAAAAAATAACACAAGTTCCCGTAAGAGTGACGCGATGTAACTTTAACAACTTGTGGGGAAAAAAATTAGGAATTCAAAATGACAAAAAGTAGAAAATTAAACCCACTAGAACTTTTTTCTGTCAATTGAAACGATACGATTTTCTCCATACGTAAAGGGGGACAACCAGTGATGGCAGCTTTTTGTTCGTTCTATTTTTAGATTTAAACTATAGAACAAATAATGTCCAGATAATACCTTCTTATCAGGCACTATTAACAATTATAACATAAATTTATGTTACAATTTAAAATAGAATAAATAGTCAACACCATTTACCATGATTACATCTACATTTCTTTTTATTTTGACCCCCCCTTTCAATGCATAAATTAAAAAATGCTATGAAAATTGTAGTTTTACAGATACTGGAAGAAGATCAAAATATAGAATATCCACAAAGGAATATTTTTTTTCAAAAAGGCTATGTGAACTCGTCCGCCAGTTTTATTGGTAAATTTACTATACATAAGTAAATTAGCAACCCAGGAGCATGCATTCATTATGATGGAATCTAAAATGAAAAAAAAAATATGGCAAAATATGATAGAACAAGATATATGACTTATGTACATCCTCTTCAGGAACCTTGAGCAGATCTCGTGTTTGCTAAAAGAAAGAGATATTTAAAAAAAAAAATAATAAAATAAAGTATTTAAATTATTTAGTCTAGGAAGATAGTTGAGAATGACAAACAACACCCAAAAGCCAGCATGGGAAGGACCCCCCCCCAAAAAAAAACCAATACCAAAGTGGAATTTACATAGATGCATCACAATCACTTAAAATAACTGTCAGACATGCATCAAGACTGAGAAAATCATATTGAATTTAATTATTGTCTCAGATTGTCAGAGGACATTCATATCAAACAAAGACAGATTAAAAACACAAAATTACAACCAAGATGTGATTTCAATTGAATGGATCACAAAAAGAACAAAACTATTAAATTACACCAATGATTCAATGACACGCAAAAGAGGAACTGTTCTAACAACATAATGTATCTAGATTGCAGGAATCAATGCAGTGGCGGATCCAGAGGGGGGTCCAGGGGGTCTGGACCCCCCCTTTCGTCGGAAAATTTTGTGATTTTCATGCAAAATTTGGGCAAAAATCATCAAATTATAGTTTTGGACCCCCCCTTTTCTACCCCTTTTCAGAAATCCTGGAACCGCCACTGCAATGGTCCAATGAAACACAATAGAGAAAGTATATTTATAAACATCAGGTACATAAAGAACTAAGTTATCTAAAGTTAACAGACAACGACAATGATGACGACAGCATCATACCATTATACGTCCGCAAATTTTTTGTGGTCGTATAAAAACGGTATAAATTGATTAATTTGGTTATGCTGTATATTGATATTTCAAGGAACAACCTAACAAGCTAACAACTATCACTACAAAGTCTTAAAAGTAAAATTTTGGTAAGAACTTGTCTCGATAGAAGAAGACGTTCCAATTTTGTAGCAATATGTCTCCGTTGGTCTCTGCATTTGTCTTTACTGTCTTCTTTTGTCTCGACATGTCATGTTTTGGGGTCTCAACATTCTAAAACAGTACAAATTTTGTCTCCATATTGAAACTTACTCTCAATTTAGGCTTAATTGTATCGACATCTAGATATTGTGTCTGGACATATTCTTATCAGTCTTGACATGTAGAAATTTGGTCTCGACACATTCTGAACAGTCTGGACAAATAATAATATTGGATCTACAGTCTTGGCAATCTCAATATATACTGAATAATACATGGCAAAATATGTATCGCATGCTCTATTTACCCCGCGACATACCAAAGGCCTGAGGTATGATATAGGTTGAGGGTTTATACAGTTGGCCATCAGCATGATATAGATGCCTCGGGTAAATACAGCATGCAAAACAGATTTTGCCATGTAATGTTCATTATATCAAATATTTACATCACAACATCTTCGACTTGTAATTACCTTTGTGTGTGATTTTGTGATATGGGTGCGACAAAAGGGTATATGCGATGATGTAGCCTTAGGTTATGCAATATATGGTATGTGATAAAGGTAATGTGTTTTGTCTTAAGAGACTGTTGTATAATTACTTAAATATATGATAAAAGAATATTAAGTATAGCACATCATTTTTGAGAATGACACAACCAATAATCCACTGTTTAGCAGTTTTAGATAATTTTCAGTACACAAGAGAACACCTGTGTCAAAAGTTTATGACACGTACAGAAAACAGAAATTTATTTTCATTATGGTATCTTTAAATGAGAAATGAGTGGTTCATGTTTTACACATGTTTATACCACCGTGTAGTAATAAGACAGAAAACTCAGTGGCCAATACTCGAGCGGTTGGAACCCCCCCCCCCCATTTTTTTCATCCTAAAATGTAAAAATTGAGCTGTGAAAAAATAATAAAAATGAATGTAAACACACATATGACATATGCATGCTTTTACGATGCAGTTGCATACATGATTGGAAAAATATAACTTCATTCACATTGTTAAAGGTTTTATTATCATATATACAATTTTTTCATCGAGGCATTTGCAAAAATCAAAGACAGCATGTAAATTAATGGATATACAGAGCATGGGTCAATACTGATCTTGTAAACAATGAAAAGCCATTTTGTAATATGATGCAGGTTAAACCTGTGACGCTCCCGAAGTTTGAACGTATCCTTAAATATTTTACAAGCTAAAATAAGTTTTCAAATGTTTATTTGGCAATTAATTGAAACAGATTCTTATTCGAAAATAAAAACAAAGTAGCTTTTCTTGTGGGTCCTTTGTGCGCTTAATGACGTCAGGAATTTTCAAAGAAAAAAGCGTTAAAAAGACGCAGAAAGTCCGGGAAACCGCGCGTGATTTACCGGACGTTGAAGGAAAATTGAGTCCATAGTACAACTAGAATATTGACATTTCTACCATTATCGCTCCCTTCGGGAGCGTATAAGTTCACATTTTTACAACAAAAATATAGAGCTCTACATTTAGAAACATCGACTGGTGAAGATTTTAAACATTGACATTAAATGACAACATCTCATTCTTTTGGAATTTTGAACGAAAAAAATGTTGAACTACATCACGAAATACATGTCAAGTTTCTGTAATTCACTTTAAATTAAAGTTACATTATACTAAGAACCTTCTGACAAATCGTTTCATTGTTTACAGTGATAAATATTGACAAAATATGCGAGAAAATGGGGGGATACCTGGACAACTTTATTTGTTTTGACGGTGTCGGTAAAAGAACCATTTTCTCATAAACTGTTAAGAGTGACGTAAATTCCTGTTAACCACCAACGGATAATACATAATTCTACATAGGAAACCAGTTCTTAGGTATATTCATCCGCTAGAACTTGATTCTGTCAATTGAGAAAAGTGTAAACATACGCGACAAAAAAGAAACACGAAGTTTCGTTACCGATCGTAAAGTTCGCTTTTCTTAATTTTTCAGGAACCAATCCTGTTCATAATCGACAGTCATGGCAAAAAATATATTTTGAATCAATTTTTAATTTCATTTACATGTTTTATTTTATATAAAAGCCAAAAACACGTAGTTTTTCAACCCAAACAAATTAGTTTGGGATTGAGCAGCGCCACCTCGTGGAAAATATTTCAATTATCCCCCTTGAATTTTTAAATATTCAGCGGGCCTTAAAAGTAATTAAATTGCCAGTTTGCTTCCCGGCTGAGAATGATTTATCATAAGTTAAGCGATAGGACAAAGGTCATAAATTATCACGCTGCTTAACGACCTACATATTAACCCTGTCAACAGCTAGAAAATGGGAATAAAGTATTTCTTTGATTTAATGTCACAGCCGTCACGGGCTGTGTACATTTTCTTGAAGATCAATAAAATTCCGTTTGAGCCAAGACCAGTTGCACTTCGAAATGGTGAGTTTTTACAGTATTTTGATAAGATCGTGACAATGCACTGCATGTGCTTGAAATATCAACAAAATACATTTTTTGTATTTAAAAATTAAATATAATTTTCGGTCCTCACTCAGTCTGCCGCATCTCTACCGTGGCTATTTTGCCTCAACGTAGCTCATTCAACTGAGTTATCACGTCTATACTTTATAACATCCAGGCTGAGAAAATCATTCAGATCCAGGCCACTTTGAAGTTGTTTTGCGCAAGAATCATCAAAATTTCTTCAGAAAAAAAAGACTGCAAGCTCATTTTTATTCGATCTCCATTGTCACTCGATCACCTTATTGTAACCAGGCAATACCTCTGTTTCTTATAATTTAAAGCACGTTTACTAGTTAAAAGTTTCATGATACTGCGTTATTTTTTACACATGAATTTTCACGGAAAAAAGTGAACCTTCAAGATGGAGTCCAGTTTGAATTGACATGTGTTTTAATGAATTATTTTTTGATTGCAGGGGAACATTACTCTGATGAATACAAGAAGATAAACCCCTTCAGCCTGGTACCTGTTTTAGATGACAATGGCTTTGTCTTGACAGAAAGGTGTGAGCAAAGTTAGAATAGAAGGAACATTTGGGTCTAAATTAAACTAAGTCTTGTTATTTTATGCAATAGAGTTATTATTCTTATATACTGAAAGGTGAAGGTAGTTTAAACCCCGTATTTTCATGATCCTTTTGAATTTTCTGACAGACTACGATTCTGCATCGATAAATTAACTGTTTCTTGTATGGTCTGATTATGAGATTGATATGTAGGAAATCATTGAATCAGTGGCCAGAATGGACCCGTCTTAACCAGTCAGTTACACCCTCTTTTAAAATTTCTGGATCCGCTACTGGCTGCGAATCAATACAGATATAGATATGTACCAGGTATGTTTCTCGTTATCCACTTATTCTCGCTCTTTTATGTACGTGGATGAAGTATGTATAGCACCACTTCCTATCTTTTCTATCTGTCTTCTTGCAGTGTTGCCATCTTGAAATACTTGTGTGCTAAGTATGACCTGCCGGACCACTGGTACCCTAGAAAGAACCTCGAGGCACAGGCCAGAGTTGACGAGTATATGAACTGGCAACATTGGAACACCAGACTGAAATGTGCCTATTTATTCAGACAACTGGTAAATATTGATTTAATTGCATTTCTTTAAAAGCTTTTATCGGTCAGACCGGTTTGTACGTCAATTCTTTAAAAGTCACATTTAGGTTTCCCGATTTCTTTCTTAAAGTGCTTTATTGCATGACTTTTACGTATTTCAGAGGGGTACATCCGTGTCCGATAGTATGTTCGATTTTCACCTTTCTTCGACCATGCAACTGTTCTCTTCATCTTTTGTTCTACTTACCATCCAGCTTTGCTAACTTATTGGAAAGACTCGCTCTCTCCCACTTTGGCATGAATGCTTACGAGAATGGCTCAAGAGGTTACATGTTACAAACACAGCTCTTTGTTACAAGTAAAAATCACAGACTTGTGGTTTAGTTAAACGAAAAGGTTGTAACGCCGATAAATACGAGGTCTTGACTATAATTACCACTGTTTGAAATTTTAAGAAGCTGAATGCAGTTACCCCTTAAGATTTTACATGTAGCAAACGAAAGTCCTTTAAAATAGTCATCAAATAGACTGTCACTAAGAAAAAATACAGACTTCGTGGTATAATAAAAAGGATTTTAACGTCTTTAAAAAAGTGAACTCTTGACTAGTTACTGTTCATTCGAATTTTCTTTAAAAAGCTAATGTTATCGGCAAATGTTTTGTTATAAATTTAAATTACAGTTAATCGAACCAAAGGCAAAAGGAACTCCAGTTGACTGGGACAAAGTCGAGATGTTTAGATACGAAGTGAAAAAGACAATGGACTTATTAGAGAAAGTATGGCTTAAAGACCGACAATACTTGTGTGGGAACGAAATTTCGGTCAGCGACATTTTGGGCATTTGTGAGATTATGCAGTTATATGGAGTCAACGAAGAAAGGTTCTACGAAGAGAATTCTGTAGTTAAAGCTTGGATGGACAGAGTCAAAGAGAGACTACAGCCTCATTTTGATGAAGCTCACAAACTAACATACAGAACCCGCGAAATGTATCCGAAATTAGCACAACAGTTGGCTAAATTATAGATCGAAATAATGTACCAAATATGCAAGTGTGATGCTAGACCGAGAGATTAAAGTTTGAATGAGACTGTTATTATGTTATATATATATGGAATATTTTAGACAGTTCTTGTAAATAAATAAAAATGATAGCCATTTTTCATCTTGTTTCTACTACAACTAGATATGAAGAGTTTAAGGTTCAGGCGAAAAGAATAATATCAGATCGGATAAGATAAAAAATACAATTCTAGAAAAAAGGACTAAAACTGATATGGACCCTAGCTTAATACCATTAAGACAGAAAATAAATTAGGCATTAAGTGCATGAAGGCTCACAACCTCCATAAATCAATGGCAATTAAAAAAAAACATATTCATCGTGACCACTATAGTCGCTGCTGGCCGTCTTGCAAAAAAACCCAACTTTAAATGAAAGAAACACATGCAAATGTGAAATCTTTCAAGTAAACAGTAAGTTTTATTATACCCCCGCTTCCAAGAAGAAGGGGGTATACTGTTTTACCCTTGTCCGTCCGTCCGTTCGTTCGTCTGTTCGTTCGTCTGTTCGTCCGTAACAAAAATTCCGTCGCAGTTTTCTAAGCAACTACATAAGATGGAAGTCTGATATGTAGTATACAGCTTTATCACATAGTACCATATGGTGTTTACCGATTTTATGCTCGTAGGTAGTCTACTTCCTGTTTACCGAATACTTAGGTTTTTACACATAATGGACATAAGAGCAAAATTTCCGTCACAGTTTCTCAAGCATCTACATGAGATAGAGGTCTGATATTTTGTATACATCTTTATACTATTGTACCATATGGTGTATACCGATTTTATGCTCTTAAGTAGTCTACTTCCTGTTAACCGAATACTTAGGTTTTTACACGTAATGGACAAAATTTCCGTCAAAGTTTCCCAAGCAAGGTCTGATATTTAGTATACAGCTTCATCATAAGGGACGTTAGTCCCTTTTTTACCGGAAGAAATCCCCAAGTGTATTTGTATGAAGTCATGAGAGGATGTTGGTTTGTCATACAGTTTTATTTTGTCTTCTTTTATCGGATTTGAATGACACACTGAATTGGAAATAAATTAGCAGTGCAACGGATGTGCTATAGCAGACGGCTTGAACCGCTTACTCTCCCGGAGCACCTGAGTTCACTTATGTTGCAACTTTAGTTCGCGTTGTTGATTTCTGTTCGGTTTATTTTGTGTTTTTATGTTTTGTATCATTCCTCGTACTGTTCTTTTACGTGGTCGTTTCCATTTTAATTCAACAAATAAACATGAAGTGACACTCTTCGATTTCTCAAATTTATAAATGTAAATCACAAATTCCGGCTCCCGGAATTTTTGATTGCAACTTTCGAGTTTCCCAGGCTTGCTTTCGGACTTTTGACACTAGAATGGCCCATTGCTTTTTTGCTTCTTTAAATCAAAATTTGCAACAAAATTTGAGGCGGATCATTTTAAACTGCGCCTGAAGCATGTTTCTCCTATGGAAGACTCGTCAGATACGCTCAAACCAAAAGTAATTCCAAAATAAGCTAGCGTATATAAAATTTGGCACAAAACAAAGTCATCACAAAATTGTTTGCACCGGAGCTGTGTAATTTTAATTAAATGGCGAGACACCAACAGCAAAGCCAACCACCCAGTTGTTATCAAACAAAACCAAAGCAAAGGACACACAGTTAAATTTTAACTTCGTCTGACACACGTTTGGTCTGTCTTCATCACCAGAGATAACTGCATCACTAAATACACAAAGATTATACGGTTAGCAATTTACTCTTTTAAAATATATATATATATATATATCAAACCGAACATTTAATTTCCAAGTTGAAGAAAAGGTAAAGCAATGCAGTGTTTTTAAGTGGAAAAACAACCATGGAAATATCATGTGGCTTCATGTTATAATAATATGATGAACCATAAAGTAAAATGAAAGAGCGATTTGTCTTGAAGTGAGTGTAAAAAGTCTGCTTCCTATGAACCAGCAGCAAGCAATGGGACACACTTAGAACTCATTGGAAAACTGGTCGTCCTTCAATTAAACAAACATTTCATTTTTTTTTTATTTTCTGTGACATTGTTTTTCTTTCTTTTTGAGACTCATTAGTGATTATAATCGAATTGCAGAAACTTCGTTTTATCATCTACAATTTTAGTTGTGGATGGGAAATCATTGCATGGTCAAGTGTTGAATATAATGCAATTACAACATTAAAATGACAGATAAGAGACTTCAAAAACCACAATTAGTTGAAGCCATTTCTCAAGTAACAGGATTCAAAATATTATTTAAAACCGAATTTTCTTACCGTCATTATTGATGTCATGTTTAGCACATTTTGATGATCCAACAAAAAAACGTTGTTTAAATGGAATTTTAAGTAAAAAAAGAAAGAAAACGAAAAAAGTTTTATAAATACAGATGTATGACAAGAATTGATTTCTTAGCTGACAAACCAAAAAAATGCCTTTTATATAGTGTGGTTGCTGTTTATGTGGTCTTGTTGCTTGTAGCCTTATTAACCACATTATCATAATTCAGTTTTTAAAAAATGTTTTATAAAACAATTGTATTTTATGCTGGTACCATATTGGTTAGGTAAGGTGTACCATCTTGACAACACCAGAGTCTTGAAAATTGATGTGACCTTAAGTAGTGCTTGATGATCTTTTTAAAAAATTAATTCTGTTTAAGTAAATCATCTTTTTTTTATCTCTTATTGTCTTTTATTCTAAAATCATCATTAAAATAAATGTTTGCCGGTTAGTTGAAGCTTAAGCCCTTAGTCCAGAGTGCCCAATTGCAAGTCATTTCTCACAATGATAAGGTCTATGTTAATGACTTGGTCACTATATATGTGAATGAATTTGCAAAACAGCAGTATGGAACTTGGGCTTTGACGAAAACCTGTATATTTAGGTTCAATAAATGGTGATAAGAGATGATGTTTTGTTATTCTAATACCTTGTTATAGGAGGTGATTTGACATTTTTATCTTTGAAGGAGAAATATGTTTAATAGAAGACTATACATGAGTAAATCAGATCTCTTAGCGTTAAGTCTGAGGGAAAATCAGATCTCTTAGCGTGAAGTCTGAGGGTTCATCTAGCTTTCTAGTCAGAGGCTGAATAAAATACTTTTTTTTTTAAAGTAAGTTGTCAATTTGATCAAACCATCCTGCAGACAGTCAGTTTCCCATACTAACAAACTTATCAATTTCCTTAAAGTGGTCATCTGACAACTTCAAATGTTGAGCTGAATATCCAAGAAAGCAATATCTTTTTTCTCTATCTGCAATAGTTACATGCATCATTCTTAGAGCCATAAACACAGTGCATAAACAGGTTGTTTGCCATGTCATAGTTACTAACAAGAAAGGGGACCCTAAATCTTTATCATCTTTTAAAAAATAAAGTATTTTACATCCCTTTGATAATGGAATGATAGTTTTGGCAAACAAGTTATTCTTGAAGATTTGCAGGTAAATGGCACGACACCTAAAAGTAGTCATCTGACAGCTGTACTGGAGCTTTTTTAACAGCTTTTCACTTTTACAATCAAAACACATAAAAAACGTTTGTCTACCAATTTTTACCCTATAAAGACTTTTGGTAACCTTCTTTTGCTTAACCATAGTCAACAATAGCTTTTCTTGATCGGATGCTTCAATAGTTTTTGTGCAAATACAAAGATTTGAACATTTAAGGGGCTAACCTCAGTTTATTTAGGTGGAACTTATCATTTAAGCATGATAGGCGAGCAACTGTTTACTTTTTGCAATCATTATCGTTCTTGTTTTTCTCTGTATCATATGCATTAGCTTTAATCTAAAAGGAAATGTTATAAAATGTGATAACGAAGTCGAACTTCTAGGGGTGACTATTGACAGTCAGCTCAAGTTTAACAACCATGTATCAAATATATGTAAAAAGGCATCTCGCCAACTTAATGTACTGAAACGTGGTAAACACCTGTCGAAACTTGGAAAGCTCACTATATATTTTCCATTCATCATGTGCAATTTTAACTATTGTCCTATTGTATGGCATTTTTGTGGAGAGAACAACACTAGAAAAATTCAGGAAAGAGCGCTCAGATTTGTTTATGACGACTATAACAGCTCATATGAACAACTATTATGTAAATCAGGTTTACCATCTTTAAAAATGAGAAGAATCAGAGCAATGGCAATAGAAGTTTTTTAAAATTTTAAATAAACAAGGTCCACTGTACTTACAAGATATGTTTGTTTTTAAAAATTGTAAATACTCTTTCAGAAAGGAAAATACAGTGGAAGTTCCTAGGGTACGGACAACCAACCATGGTTTGCACTCCTTCAGATATGCAGGGGCCACACTATGGAATGAGCTACCGAATGAATTTAGAACAGCTTCAAACCTCAACCAGTTCAAAAGCTTAATAAGCAACTGGAACGGTAGCTCATGCAGATGTGGATCCTGTAGGTCTGAGGGGGTGTAGCCTGGGATGTATTTTATGTATTTTCTAGTAAGTGCTATGTATGTGCTGTCTTTTCTGCTTTAGTTTAGCCCATTAATTTATGCAATGCTTGTGCTTTTACTAATTCATGCTTTGCTTGTGATTTTTAATAATTTTGCTATTTGTGCTTTTAGTTATAACTCTAGTTTTAGCTTGTGCTCTGCTTTATGTGTGCTTTAAGTTAGTAATGCTTATATGTCTTGTCTGCATGATATGTATTGTGTTGTTTTATGTGTGTTGATCATGTTTATTATTTATTTGTGTCAGTCGATAAAAAGCTCTACAGAGCTTATGTTATGTATTTTAATGCCATCGACTTTAAATAAAACTTTTATGCTTTATTATGCTTTATATGGCAATGCAATTGTTTTCATTCTAAACCGGAGTTATGAATATCTAAGGCACAAACACCTAGAGGCAGTTATATATCAACTTTGTAGACTTCTTAGACATTTTAGCATTAGCAAAAGCTTTTCACTTTCACTATCTGCAAAATGTTTCATTCTACATGCATAAAGCAAAAACATGAAATAAGAGTTAACACTAAGGTATGTCTCGCCTGAGGGCACAATCAGAAGCAATTATTCTTTCTTACTTCCACTATATTTTGAAGTTAGATGGATTTTCAAAAGATGTTGATAGAACTTAAACATTGCTAATATATGCAATAAAAATAATCAGTCACTCAACCAGAAAATCAAGGTCAAGGTCAAAAGATGGGGATTCAATTGTGCTAAGCTATTACTAGGGCATATGCATACCAAATTTCATCAACCTAGGACCAATAATACTTGAGATATGGAGGTGTTTGCAAAACCTTAACATTGCTATTACATGTATATGCATTGATATTGTCAAAGTCACTCAACCGGTAAATCAAGGTCAAGGTCAAAGATGGGGGATGTAACTGTGCTAAACTACTACTGGGGCATTTGCATATCAAGTTTCATCAACCAAGGACTTATAGTTCTTGAGATATGGAGGTGCTCGCAGAACTTTTCCATTGCTATTATATGTATTGAAAATTGTCAAAGTTACTCAACCGTAAAATCAAGGTCAAAGTCAAAAGATGGGGATACAACTGTGCTAAGCTACTACTGGGGCATATGCATATCAAGTTTCATCAACCTAAGACCTATAGTTCTTGAGATATGGAGGTGCTCGCAAAACTTTTCCATTGCTATTATATGAATTGAAAATTGTCAAAGTCAATCAACCAGACAATCTAGGTCAAGGTCAAAAGATGAGGATGCAATTGTGCTAAGCTACTACTGGGGCATATGCATACCAAGTTTCATTAACCTAGGACCTACAGTTTTTGAGATATGGAGGTGCTTGCAAAACTTTTCCATTGCTATTACATGTATATGTATTAAAAATTGTCAAAGTCACTCAACTGTAAAATCAAGGTCAAGGTCAAAAGATGGGGATGCAACTGTGCTGAGCTACTACTGGGGCATATGCATACCAAGTTTCATCAATCCAGGACCTATAGTTCTTAAAACTTTTCCAAAAAGTTAACACCGCCCCCGCTGGTAAAGTAACACCTTTGTCCCGCTCTGCTTCGCAATTTTTTTAAAATTGACCCTGCCAAATTCTTCTAAAAAGACCTTAGAAAATTAGTTGATTCTGAAGATCCTTAGATCTACCATTTTTTCAATGTAATATTTTTCAAAAGTTATAAGCCTTCAAATGTTATTTTACCCTGTTATATTTTTAGTAAAAGCAGCAATGTAGATACCGGTACCAAAAATGTAAGTATTGAATGTCAATGTTAGTCAATCAGAAACAGAAGGTCAAGATAACACATTAAGAGTAAAGATGCTATATACTATTACTATACATGATACCTGTATATAGGGGATCACTTATACTTTGAACAACCTTTTGAAGATACCTCCTGCTTTATATTGGACTTTAAGACCAATGAAATTTTACCATTCACATCTGGATATGATGCACTTCCATCCTGTTAAGTTTCATAAAATCCATAAAGCAATTTAGGAAAAGTTGTGCTTAGGCTAAGTCCAATTTTCTGCCCAATATGATATTTGACAAGAGGAATGTAATTTCTGCATGCTCATAAGTATTTCAATATGGTGTACATCCTTCTTGTTAAAGATTGACAAAATACATCAAACAGAACTAAGGCTTTTGAGATAAAACACAGACTTGTTGATTCTTATTTATCTCCAAACTTTGTTTGAGGGTGGTGTATATAAATGCAGCTGCATACCTAGGTTGTTCATCTACTATTTAAGTTCTAAAGTTAGTGGTGACAGTAAAACATGCATGTTTAAAAGTTTCTAAATTCTTTCAATCTGGAATTCAGCTTTAAGATCATTTAATGCAAATGCTGATGACATGACAGTGCTGTAACATGTGCTATAAACTAAAGACAAATGCATACTAATTTTCATATGCCTAATATTTATAGCTCTTGAGAAATGGGGATGCCTCATTAATTTTTACATTTTCTAAATAATATGAAAAGTGTGTATATTTACAATGCAAAGGTATTAATCAAACAACAATGAAAAACTTATAAGAAATTTATTGAACACATCTGGAATATTCAAATGAATATTAAACAGTCTCTTCATGATGTTTGTGGCTTTTTACTCTTCTTTTTCATCCCTTTAGGTGGACCAAGAAATTTAAAAGTTGTTCTACAATGAAAAAAAAAGATGTAAAAGTTATGCTTTGCTTGTATGTATTTAAAAAAAAAATACTTACAAGCATTCAACTACATAGCAGGTACTATGTCATCATTGAATAATAAAGATACATGTACCAATAAGGTTAAAGTCAACCCTTTTGTACATTTTTTTGAAGTGATTTGCCTTTAATTCGAGCAGCATATACTGTGTGAAATACATGTACATTGTTATTACAGGTTATTGTGATTTTGGAAGTCAAAAATATCTTGTTCCAGATCTGCATGTATTTGACAAAAATCTCCCTTTTCTAGTCTAATGTTAAGAGTGCTATTTTGTATCAATGTGCAAAAATAATATGAAGAAACAATAGATCAATTTAAAAAGATAGGTATATACATGTACCTGAGAGACACAAAAGAGATAGAAAATGTCTATGTGCACAATGGAAACTAAAATGTATTGGTATATATATTAAATCAATTATAGTAAGTAGCAGATTCAGAAAGGTTACTCTTGGGGACATATTTTTCTTCTAGCGTTATATTTTGCTTATTTTCACCTTATGCAAAAGGGAAAAAAAACATGTATACAAAAAAAAAATGTGTTTTTTTTTTAAATTTCAAACCCCCCAAGATGTAATGTAAAATGTATAGATGTAATGTCAAATGTATAGATGCAATGTTAAATGTATAGATGTAATGTCAAATGTATAGATGTAATGTAAAATGTATAGATGTAATGTAAAATGTATACTTACTGACATGTTGGACATATGGGGCTAAATGAACAGAAAACTGAAATGGAAAAAAGCTACATGTACATTATAGTCAAAACTTCAAATGTTAAAACTTTTTGCAAATATTTGAACTTTCTTCTAAAAGGCAGATATAGGACTGGCGTGCCAGGTGCCTTTGACAGAAAAAATTGGTTAAAAACTGTATGAAACAAGAGGTCCCAGAAAATGTTTTTTTTTTTAATTGCTCGTCGTCCCGTCTAAAAATTTCTGAATCTGCCATAGCTGCTGAACTTTTAATTCAAACAGTTAAGTAAAAATAGTAGCATGAAGTGCCCGCAAGAGCGGTGAGCTCTACAGCAATTTTGCTAATCGCCTTTGAAAAATTTTCTTTGTAAATATAGAACAAGGAGAACAATATTCTGATGGAGATGAGTAACTTCATTTTTCTAGTAAAACAAATTTTATTCATTTTTTTACATTTTCTTTATATTTACGCTCATTCGCCCCAAATACTTCGTCCCAAACTGAACTTTCTAGAAAATGAACTGATTAAAATAAAAATAAATAAAATACATATATCTAGATTTTGTTGAAAATTTGGAGACAAATATAGTTTTTAGTGATATACATCAATAATGAAATATAAATTGGGGTCAGCCTGTTTTTTTTTTTTAAATATGCATTTAAAAACTGCAATTTTGGCAGGAAATCTACAAAGAAATATAGGAAAAACACAACTTTAAAACTATCAACTTTTTCTTTTTCCACATAAAAATGGTCTTATAACAAAAAACTGACATAATACCCCTTGGAAAATTTGCTCCCATTGATGTAAAGGCTGGCTTCATTTAAAGCTGCAGTTCCATAAACATTGACTATACAAATGATACATGAAAATATCAACAGAATCTCACTAAAATTGATGTTGGGTTTCACAATGTTCAGCCAGATTTTTCAGTGTACATGTAAATATTTATCATAATGTCCCACCTTAATATTAAAAGTCATATTTAGGTAGTACATGTAATATCATTTGATTCCTATGACAGAAGCAGGCTGCCTGCCGGATTTTAAACTTGTACTTAGAAGTACCAACTTTTACTATACCAGGTTTCATAAAACATCTTAACTTTGAGTTTTTCCTCAAATTTGAGAATTTTCTCAATTTTAAGAATTCTTAAGAGAGAATTAGAGTTGAGGAAATCCTCATATTTGAGACGGATTATGATCCAAGTCAAGGCAAAGCAAAACTACTTACTTGATAAACACACAGAACAAACATATCCAATATCTATGAGATTCCTATGACAGAAACAAGCAGCCCTGTAGTCCACCTGTACTTTAGGAGGTAGTGTTAACTTAGGTCTTTCCAGAGGATCTGGTAAAAACACCCACTGAAAATAATTGAAAATTTCATCTTATAAATGCAAGTCTTGCATGAAGGTCTTTTAGGTAAACCATATCTTTTATAGAAATGAAAATATTGGTATGGAACAAAATTGCATAGTTGTCTTGCAGATTGGCATTTAAAAATACTAATTGACTTGCATCTAGAAATAATTTGTATGCATGTAATAAAGACATGAAAATAACAGATAAAACCTTGCAAAAATAGATGTCTGTCTATCTAAAACTTACAGTTTGTATTTGTACTTTGAAAATAAAGAAAGAATGTGTCCATAGACACAGATGCCCCAGCTGGCCTCAAATAAAAAGTTGAAGTGCAACAGGTCTGAAAGTCGCTTAGGACGCATAGTTTATCATACTAAACCATCCTACCAAGTTTCAAATCAATCCCATGTACAGTTTCTTAGAAAAGCTTGACGGAAATTTTCATGTCAATTTTGGTATCGATCCAGCCCCAAACAGGAAGTAGATGTCCGTCAGGTCTAAAATTCGCTTAGGACTTATAGTATGTCATACTGAACAATCCTACCAAGTTTCAAGTTATTCCTATTTACGGTTTCTGAGAAAAGCTTGACGGAAATTTCGTATGGACGGACCTACGGACGGACATGAGTAAAACTTAATGCCCCCGACATGTCGTCACGGGGGCATAAAAAAACAAAAAACCAGTATTGTATGCAGGCTTTCAAGTTTGAACATACATTTGGTTCCTAACATACAATGTACCTAAGGGCTGCTCATTTGGTTTTGAAAGACTTAGGTAGGTTTAGAGCAGTTTTTCCAATTTTTTCTTACATGTTAATTGTTATCTTTTGGTGAACCTCAATGTTCTCTGCCATCAGATTCAGTAGGTCCTGCAAATCTTATGTATACATTGTCATTCTGGCATAATAAACCTGGCTAAACAAACCATTTTTTTTTAAATACCCGTACCAAGTCAGGATTATTGCCATCTACAATTTCTGTAGAGTACAGTTGCCTTGTTTTGTCTTTTCTTCCTGGACATATGAGATCAACTGTCCCAGTTCAGTAGTTTTGTTAATACCTTCAGTGGCGGTTCCAGGATTTTTGAAAAGGGGGGGTCCTCGGTAGATAAGGGGGGTCCAAAACTATAATTTGATGATTTTTGCCCAAATTTTGCATGAAAATCACAGAATTTTCCGACGAAAGGAGGGGTCCAGACCCCCTGGACCCCCCCCTCTGGATCTGCCACTGACCTTTATCTTCTACACACAACTTACCAACAAATATTGCAGTAGACCAGAAACCTGAGGAACTTTGAGATAAATTCCTCCAGTAATATCACAAGCTTGCTGTAACAGTCCAGATTCATTGTCCAAAATACAAGCATCAATTACAACATTTTGTTTCTGTGCTGTAAAAAGAGCATTCATGAAGTTCATATATTGTTCAGGGTTATCCTCAGAACCTTTCACTATGAGAATTCTAGACGATGTCGTTCCTTCTCGTAATTCGTTCTCCTTTTCCATTCTATTGAGATAGCATAGAGCCATTGTCATAGCACCAGCAATCAGAGAGTCAGAGTATAAAGCTTCTTCCATGCTGTGGAGTGTGATCGTTTTTACTTGGTCTTTGATTTGGTCATTCATACGACAAAAAAGTTCATACCGTCCATCATTTGAAGATGATTGGCAGGCTTCAGAAGTAGGATATAGCATAATACTGTAAATCAAATTGAAAACAGTTATAAATATTAAAACAATTGTTACAAAAAAAACCCAACAAAAAACACTAAAATGGCAGTTTGTGTTCATGTTTACCGGTTTTGTCGTTGCCTTTTCGAACTTTTGACACTCGAATGCCCCTTTGGTGCCTCTGCTTATTCCATGGAAGATGTATGTCCCCTGCATCTTAAGATATTTGATAAACAGGAAGTAGATGAGTTACAGGCATAAAATGGCTTTAAACCATAAAGTACTATAGGAGGAACCACATGCCAAATATAAAACTGTGACATGAAGTTGCCTAGAAAACTGCAGGACGAGGCAGGATGCAGAAAAATAGTATCAAAGTGACTCCTATATGTCTCTTTTCAACACATTGCACGCTACATAAAAAACAAGAAATACTGTAAGCATGCTCATAAGAGTATATACCATCTTCATATTGAATGTAATATTGAAAAAAAAAACCCAATCATCTCCTAAATGATAATGCACATCATTAAAAGTTTCATCAAATTCAATCAAGCTGTTATGAACAGCCTTCACTTCATAAACTTTACAAAATTGTTTAGTTATAGACATTATTTATTTTGTTGTTCTTTCCACACACCTTTCAGATTCAAGGCTCGTATATATTGAACTACATGTAAGATTCAATAAAATAACATTATTTACTGTAAATGTGAAATTGTCACAAGGATTTTTTTCAGCTTAAATCACAGTTACAAGATATCCATGAAAATATCACTTATGCAAATGGATCATTCTTTAAGTACAGAGTATAAATGATGAAAAGAAACATGAATTTATCCTCTATGTTTACAAAAATGTGAAAGTATCAACCTGCAAAAATTCTCCCTTCACAATAGATTAAATAGAGAGATCGATTTCAACTTTACTCAGTAAGACAAGATTAGCCAAGCTCAATATGATATAATACATTGAAACTTTGTAGGAAGAATACTTGATAGGAATTATATCATTTTTGTTACCTACCTTTTATTTGTGTGTGCAGCAATGACAGACAGCTGATTCAGACTGCTCATCATCAGATGGGAGTTGGCAAATATCATCACACTCTCTAAACACTTTGATAGACTTAGCTAAGAAAAGAACATGTTTATCATGTTTATAACAAGAGTGAAAGCCATGTACAAAATGTAATGTAAGATGAGAAGAAAATGTTGTACAATGTACTTTTTACTATTGTACATGTATCTGCATTAAGCTACATTAGCCTATGAATAAAAATTACTGGGGTTTAATTATTTTTCGTGGGGCATCAATTTTCGTGGTTTTTGTGTGTGATGCTGATCCACGAAATTTGGTTCCCCACGAAAATGAAATTTTATGTTGCTTTGTATACTGTAAACTTCAGAACCACCAATTTAAAAACCCACATACTAGCATATTTTCAGCAATCCATGAAAATTGATACCGAAGAAAATAAATGAATCCACAGTATGGTATTTCTTGCCAAAGATGTTAGATATCCCGAGAATGTAAAAATATTTTCACTTAGGAAAGAACAAGAATATACCCTAAGTAATGTAATATGCAATCTATGTTGTATCAAATGTACATTATTAAATATTGAATATTTATTGGCCCATAAAAACAGAGGTCATCCACGTTTTTATTTTTTTTAACCAAGGAAAAATGATCTAATAACCCTCATAGCTATTGTAAATACATATATCATAAGATGTCTAAGATGCTCCAAGGAAATATCATAAAATGTCCAAGATGCTCCAAGGAAAATTGAATTTCAAGGTCAGTAAGTACTCTTTTTACTACCTGTAGGAAAAAGTTGTGTTCTACAAAATTGATAGCAATTTAACTTACCCCTTGTCCATCTCCAAGTGCTGAATTTTGACCCCACCATACTGGATTTGTATCCAATATTATAACTAACTGACTACTGATTGTTGTCTGGTTGTCTGAAAAGAAACAGAAACATGTACCCAATACTTTTAAAACACCAAAATATCTATGTAACCAATAAATACTTGTGTTATACATGAAATATACCTTAAGCTCTTTATACATAAATGTACACCATACAAATTTGTGTATCCTTTGACTTCACTCCCTGTCTTTAATTTGTTACATATACCATTAGCAATGACAAGGTTGCCATGATAATTCATACAATTCTCAGTTTAAAGTTTGCTACATGAATCTCTCCATGTCATGTCAGGTGAACACATGAAACTGGTAGGGACAAAAAGTTTGTGCAAAAAACCTTAAACTGGCCAACACTTTCTGAGAGAAGGACACGATGCAAGGCTGTCATGATGTACAGAATTGTAAACCACCTAATAGCCATACCACCACTTGAGCTCAACATCATCTGCAGCCAGAGATCATACAGCCAGATTCCTTGTCCCATATGCCGAACAGACATTCAGAAATTCATTCTTTCCAAGCAGTATTTGGATATGGAACAGCCTGCCACAGTCACTTGTAGACAGCACCTCCCTAGATGTTTTCAAACATGGGGTGCTGTACTGCGGCGCTCCATAGATGTACCAACCCATGTTTTTAATCTGCGCCTGTACATAGACTGTGCCTTTGTTGTCATGTCCCCCATGGGCTAGTACGATTATACTCATAAGAGGACTGCACTGTATTGGAAGAAGAAAAAGAAGAGCTGGCTTGTCACTGTGACAGTCAGGGTTTGATCCCCACTGATAGTATTGTGGACCATGATCTCAGGTTAGAGGATAATTTATAAAAAGGATATGGAGTAAATGAAAACAAGACCACAACACATATGTTAACTCCAACTGCAATTAATTTTCATGAGCTATATGGCAATTTCAGACTGTCAAAAGGGAGAACAGCTTTCCATATAGAAAAAAGACCAAAGTCAAACTCTACAACAGCAATGTTAAATCAGTATTGCTATAGCCTATACATGCTATATGGAAGTGAATGCTGGAGGGTAACCAAAGCAGATATGAGATCTCTATCAAGTTTCCATCATAAGTGCTTACCAGGTACGTCAAAGCTGCAAAATATTCTGGCCAAACACCATATCAAATTCAAATTTATTGAAAATGACAGATTCCAAATGCATAGTTGACAAGATCACTCAAAGAAGGTTTAGATGGCTTGGACATGTTCTCAGAATGGAGGGGAAATGCTAAACCAAAGAAGCATTAAGATGGACACCCCAAGGGAAAAGACCTCGTGGAAGGCCGAAAAAAACATGGCGACGTACAGTGGAAGCTGAACTAAAAGATCTGCACATGACTTGGGGAGGGGCTGAGGCCAAGGCAAAGAACAGGAACAATTGGCGCAATCTTGTATTGACCTTATGCTCCACTGGGAGCGAAGAGGATAGGTAGGTAGGTAGGTAGGTATGGCAATTTCAAAAAATTATTCCTTATAAGCAGCACTATAACCCAAACATGGGAAATCCATAATTCAAAAGAGGTTCAAAATGCATAAAATGCAGATTTACATTTAATTGATTTCGTAATTGTAATAATGTGATAAGCCCCTGAAAGTGGGAAAATGGAAGAAAAGTCAATGCTTTTGTTGTACTATGAGCTGCATTATCTTTCGAAGTCTGGCCTAGCACTCTTGTTTTCCTGAACTTCCAGTGTCTTTTTGACTCTGCATTGGATTTTCAGAAATTTTGGAAACAGTCAGCACATGCGCAGAAAAATGGCAGGAAAAACTATCACATTGTACCTTAAATGAATTTTCCCCATCCACCCAAATTAACCATCCCATGGAATCGATTTCATTTTGGTATTTTCTTGAGTTTTCATGGCAATGCCATTGTCATAAAAAAAAGACAAATCTGTGTGATTACATGTACATCGTTCACAATCTGCTTAAGGAATGCCAGACAACTCGGTTGAGTTGTCTTCGACCAGTTTGACTTGTCTTAAAAAATTTTATTTATCCGGCCTGAGTTGTCCCGGGCCGACTCGTCCTCCGGCCGAGTTGTCTGGCTACCCTGCTTAAGGCTGCTTCTTTCTCATAATAGGGAACTAATCAATGTAATGTTAACTTAAATTGAGTCTCTTTTTTCATATCTTTTCTTTTTTTTATTTTAAGTTTTATTTCATTTTTAATTTTTTGTTGTTGTTTTTGCTTTGCACTACACTTTTTTAGAACTGCAAAAGAAATCTTGAGAAGAAGACGCAATGTGATTGAATACCTGTCATTGTCTTAAATTTGGAAAATAAGTAAAGTAAATTTCATGCCATTAAATTTTCCTCCATTTTGTGAAATATACCAAACCCATTTCAACAGGACCAATCTAATTGGATGATAATGGTAAAAATGTCAATATTTTAGTTGTACTATGGGCTGAATTTTCCTTCAACGTCCGGTATAGCACGCGCTTGTTTTTCCCGAACTTTCTGCGTCTTTGTAACGTTTTTATCCTTGAAAATTTTAGACGTCATTAAACGCTCACGTAACCCACAAGAAAAGCTAGTTTGTTTTTATTTTCGAACAAAAAAAAATTAAATTAATTGAAACCTCGGGAGCGTAACAGGTTTTACCTGTCTCATATTAAAATGAAAGTAGAAAATAAACCAATGAAAATAAATGACACAGAATTGTCTTATTGTTTCTTTCGGTGTTCTCTGACGTTTTCATAGTTTCGAGCAATTTCTCCGAGAAAATCCGAAAAGCGAACTATTGCAACAGACAGCCCACAGGCGCTCGGGTACCATCAGTGTTTTTCGTTATTGTCAATAAAAATACTAATTTCCCTTTATTTACCCCTTCTAGTAACATTCTTTGCGCAGAATCAATGAAAATTCACTTTATTTCCACCTTTTGACATTTTCCAGAAATCACTCTATATATAATATCAACAAGGCCAGGTCTCGGGACTGTTCGTACCGAAACCCGTTCGTACCTAGGGTCGTTTCGTACCTAAACTTGTTCGTACCGGGTCGTTTCGTACCGATTTTAAAAATAGGTGAGTCGTTTCGTACCGATCTTTCAGAGGAACTGGATAAAGGTATTTGTTTTGTATTTTTTTAACTGCTCTTTTGTATTACCGTGAAAAATATATTTCGAGAATTTTGATGTTTTCTTTAACGAAAATTTTATGCAAGTCATGAGAATTTTCTGTTTTTATTGCTAGGAACAAAGTCAAAGTTGGCTGGGTTAATGAGTAATTTACACCCAAGCTATGATTGTTTTGTAAATTAATTCTAATGAAAGGGTTGGCTATCTGTTTACATTAATGATTCAAATCATTGTCTCATTAATTGAGTTTAATTTGTTTATTCATTCGGTAATTGTTTGATCATTTAACAACAATATCAGAATATACAATCAGTGTAGCAGGGAAAAAAATCCAATTTCTCAATTCATTCTATTAGACATTTTTATTTAAAATAAATATTGTTAAATACATAATAAAAACATTTAAAAACTAAACCCACACATAGACAACTTTAAAATTAACAAAATATTTTTTTTGTGACTGTGTTCGTGTATCTTAGTGGTTTTGGTCATTTCTTTTATTCAGTTATGCTCAAATTATTCATATATTCCAACTTGAATATCACAATCTTTCTACACAATGTTCTAACTAAATAGGGTCGAAACGACTCAGTTGTAGGTACGAAACGACCCGGTGCGAAACGACCCGGTACGAACAGGAATCGGTACGAAACGACCCGGATTCACAAGGCCAGCAACTGGCCGCCATTTTTTTTGTTATGATTTATCATAAAATTCCACCCACCTCGCTTCGATCGAAACTTCGATGGCGGCCAGTTGCTGGCCTTGTTGATATTATATATAGAGTGATTTCTGGAAAATGTCAAAAGGTGGAAATAAAGTGAATTTTCATTGATTCTGCGCAAAGAATGTTACTAGAAGGGGTAAATAAAGGGAAATTAGTATTTTTATTGACAATAACGAAAAACACTGATGGTACCCGAGCGCCTGTGAGACAGCCATCGAGACAATATGGAAAAAGACGGTTAATCAGAATTTTATTTATTTACTACTTGTTCTAAAATGCCTAACATCAAATTTTCAAACTATCAGCTAATTCAATACAGTTGTCAAGGCTTGCTTTCAACTTTAATATGTAGCAGGTAAAACCTGTTGCGCTCCCAAAGTTTCAATTAATTTAATTTTTTTGGTCAGACAATAATAACAAACTAGCTTTTCTTGTGGGTTATGTGAGCGTTTAATGACATCTAAAATTTTCAAAGATAAAAACGTTAAAAAGACGCTGAAAGTTCGGGAAAACAAGCGTGTGCTAAACCGGACGTTGAAGGAAAATTCAGCTCATAGTACAACTAAAATATTGACATGTCTACCATTATCGCTCCCGAAGGGAGGGTCTTAAAGTTTTAAAAAATCACATCTTGTTCTAAAATATAGACGATCTTCCAATTTCGATTTTTTTGCTAATTATCGAAATCTTACCTCAAATTACTGGATAACTGGTTGCCGATGTCAATTTCGCGTAAAAGAGAATTTTTAATTTTCATTATTTAAGTGTAAATGAATTGGTTTGAAAGGACCCTCCGAGTGAATCAAATTAATTCATTTCATGTTTCATTGTTTTCCACAAGAAAACACATTTAATAGATTGATAGAATAATTCAGACCCTGTTCTCTCTTCTAAAAAAGCCGCCATTTTACCCCCACTCTGTGGCTCCCCCAGGGTTAAAAACGACCTGCGACCTGAGGGCTTTTTAAGGGCGACTTCCGACCTACACTTCATAAAATCGACCTATGCCAAAAAAAAGACCTGCGACCTCCCCCAAAATCATGAAAATATGCCTTTTAAAAGCGTCCTTGCGACCTGAGGGGGTACCCTGCGGGAACCCCACTCTTGTGACCCCTATTCTAACATCTGGAACTTTTCAGAATGGCACTTTTGGAAGATTGTCTATACTAAAGTCAAACATTATCAATATGTCAAAGAAGTTTAAACATATTTGTTTATTCTCAGTGAATTGGTAAACAAACTTGATGCTTAGTTTACATGTATATGAATCCTTCCCAGTTTGTGTGTGTGGCCTTTGTTGTGGCCCTCATGTAGCCTAGTACGCTTATTGAACTGTACAAAGGGGTTTTATTGGACATATAACTCTGCTTGTAAGACCAGGGCTGTCAAGTTGTGTGAGATTTTATGAAAAATTGAAAGATCAAAGGAAAAAATTAAAATATCAAAGAAATTTGCTGCCAAATTGCCGACTAAATGTGCGAGTCTCACACAACTTGCGTGACACATATTGCAATCACCTTGTTGGTCTGTCTGTCTGTCCTTAACAAGTTAACAGATTTCTCTGCTTCTATTGAAGGGATTGATTTCAAATTTGATGCACATCTTTATTGCTGTGAGTTGTAATGAGCCTCCCCTTTGCCAGTCAGTTGGGCATCTACATTAAGAATAATATGCCAAGTGAAACACATGTAGATCAGGCAAAATTTGTAATGCAGTTTGAAATTTGACTGAACAAGTTCTGGGTAAACCAGGATTTCAAATAAGACTACTCTATGGACATTGACCTGCAAACTGTACATGTAAGTCGCAAGATTAATGACAATAATAGAGGATCATAGAGAGTCAAAAGAGGATATGGATATAGTTGCCTATTAAGAATAATATCCATTATAGACCTATCCTATCCTATACTACTTACTGTTATGCGAATTGTCGAGAGGGGTTATTCTTTGTTAACTACTTAGTGCAACCCCTTGTTGTTTCCCCATTCATGGGACAACCTATTTTTTGTCCCTTTCCAAGAACTAGCATCATTCCTTGATAGAAGAAATAATATGTTTATCAATCATCTTAAAACTAAATGTATGTTCATAGGCACCCAGGCCAAAAATAAAATTTTAGTTGTTTGCCGTTTCCGGCCGATTGGGACAGTTTACCACCGCTGGGGAAAATTATTTTGCTTTCCAGAAAAAGAAATTTTTTTTATTTCTAATATTTTCGTCTACCTCGCGTCCGTTGCGGTATATCTCTGTTCTTATTCAATTTCGGTAATTAGTCGTTCCTGCTGATTCTCGATCGATTAAACGTTTGAAAAGATGCCGAAAAGAGCTTTAAAAGCACGTTTTCTAACGACATTGATTAAAAATTAAGTACCACGAGGTGAGAGGATGGCGTCCCTCGAAACGGGGCCGGGGGTGAAACGAGCTTCATCGAAGACTGTAACACTGTGTTGCAACGTTACGGTCGAAGGAAGAGACAATATTGTAACTAATGCTCTGTATCAGTACTCCGACGACGAGACATGGGGTGATGTTTTAGACGATTTACTAGAAGATTCCCCAAATTTTACGTTGGGGAAGGCTGACACAATTTCAATAAACCTGTCTTCTAAGTTGAAATCACTGGACGTTTTTCATCCTGATTTAAATGAAACCATCGGTGTTGCACTGAACTTTGAAAAAAGTTTAAAGTGTGTTACATTTAAAATAAAGCCATTTGCAGACCCATCACCCCCTGGCCCTGTTATGCAGACGAAAAAAAATGCATTTACCACTTTGATGAGCACTGCCAACGCATGCGAGAAAAAACCAAAACTAAAAAACAAGGATATGCCCAGATTCACAGGTATGTGGTGTTCAATACTAGTAGAGGTTAGCCTAGTATTGACAAAATGTGTTTAATGTCAGATTTGTATTTTTTAGACTAACCTCATCTTTTAATATTTAAAAAAAAAAACAATGTTTAATATGTGCCAGTGGCCATACTTACAAGTACATGTATGCGGTGTTCAATACTAGTAGAGGTTAGCCTAGTATTGACAAATGCATTTAATGATTTGTATTTTTTTAGACTAACCTCTTTTCTAAAAATATTTTCACTCTGTTCAATGTATTGCAAACAATGTGAGGTGTAAGATTTATGCCAGGCTGTGTTTTATTATGCTGAAATTGGGACATCCCCTACTAGTATGTGTGAAAATTGTTACTTCCAGATTTAGGGGACAACCGTTTGATTCTTAAAGGGTGCCTGGCAGTTTTTGTAAATAAAATAATCTAGCATTGACAGTGGGAAAAATGAAAATAAATAATCTGCCTCTGACACCCACCTAAAAAATAAATTTTCTTTCCTCAAGATTTGATAAATATAGAATTGCAGTGTATGTAAAATTAATCTCGCCACATAGTTACACTCAACCAGTAGTACATGTAGTATATAAATTTAGGAGTTAACCTGCAAAGTAGAAAATCTTTCAAAAAAGGATTTAGTAACCCTTTTCCTTCAGTAGTATAAAACTTAATTAAATGTAAGTTTGCTTATACTAGTACTAAGGCTTTGAATGCATGTTTTTAACTCTGTATATAAAACCTCTGTCAGACCAAAAAAAAAAATAATTTCCCTCCCTACCTACCCACCTGTTTCAACCCTGAGTCGGCAACAGCAAACAAACAATATTTTAATTGTGGCCCCATCAGAGACTATCCTTATACCCAGAGAAACCTATTTTGTCTATAAATGATGAAATATTACAATATTCTTCATGTGAAAAACTTTTGGGAGTAAAGATTGATAGTTGCATGAGTTGGAAACATCAAATTGACCATATATGTTCCCATATTTCATCTAGACTCTTTTTACTTTCTAAAATCAAAAAATTTCTTAATCTTGAAACTAGAAAAACTTTTTATAATGGCTATATTCTCCCATTGATTGATTATTGTTGCATCGTTTGGGGAAACTGTGGAAGTGAAGGTATTACAAAAATACTTAAACTTCAAAAAAGAGCTGCTAGGTTAATTTTAGATGCAGAACCCTTATCGCCATCAGAACCTCTTTTTCAGAAATTGGGATGGATGACAGTTGATATCAGAATTAAATATCATAAATATCTACATTGATCTAATGATCCAAAAAAGTCTAACTGAAAAAGCTCCCATTTACCTAACAAACATGTTCACATTCTCAAACAACACCCATGATTTGAGAAATAATGTGTCAAAGAAAAGGCTAATTGTACCAAAGCCTAAAACAGAAATCTATAAAAGATCCTTCCAATACTCAGGTTCTGTTTTACGGAATGATTTACCAACTCAAGTACAGGCTATCTGTAATACAAACCTGTTTAAATTGAAAATAAAGAGTCATTTACTTCATTCTTGTTCATAGTTCTTTTTTATCTTTATTTTTTGATCTGTGTAAACATTGGCTTTTGTTTTCTATAGATTTTGTTTGCATATTGTTCATTAATATTGTTTTTTAATGTAATTCCTATGAGGGCCTCAGGGAAGATTAGTTATTATATTGTCATGATTATTGCATACTTTTACTTTGTAAGTATAATAATATTGTAAACTAACTGTGTTACCCTCTATAAATAAAGAATTTATTATTATTATTATTACAAGTGTGACCGTGTATATAAATATACAAAGGGGTTTTTGATTTCTTTTAAATATTTATTTATTGTCCACTCAAATGTATACGCTGTTTTGTGATTATTAGGTCTTGACTACCATTTCAGATAACCTGAAATGCAACTAAATATTGTTCAGTTTTTATCCCAGCTATGACGTAGAAGTGGAAATAAAGTTTTACCTGTGTGTCCAGTTCATTCTCCCTTCGTCATGAGTTCATGTTGCTGATTGCGGTTTTGACGGTTGTATAATGTGTTTTTGTTTGTTGTATTGTCTGAATTAGTGATTAGTTTTGTCATTCGATCGTGGCTTTAGGAACATACAGATGAAACACTTTTGATTTTGATCTGTTCTGATTCTTATGCAAATGCATACCAAATATTAATGGTGTACCATAACTTGTTAAACAATTTAGACCATCATCGCCCACAGGCAAGGCTAGAAGTCTAGCAAGTTCAACAAGAGACTCCCAGGAGCCTGAAACGCTCACCTGGTCTTGATGTCAATCCTATGAGGACTTTTGTTAAGCTAAATGAGCTGAATGTTTAAGCAAGCAACAGGTTTTCTCTATCTGCAATAGTTTTCATTCTGTAGGCCAAAAACATGAAAACGCTATTTTTCACCTTTAAGGGGCTGTAATCCCTATAAGGGATCATCTGTCAACTTTAACCTCTGGAGACTTTTGTAGAGCTAAATGAGCTGAACATTTAAGCGAGCAACATGTTTTCTCTATCTGCAATAGTTTTCATTCTATAGCCAAAAACGCTACTTTTTGCCTTTAAGGGTCTAGCTAGCTGTTACCCCTATAAGGGGTCATCTGACAACTTCGATCCTATAACGACTTTTGTAGAGCTTAATGAGCTGAACATCTAAACAAGCAACAGCTTTTCTCTATCTGCAATTGGCCAAAAACACTATTTTTCACATTTAAGGGGCTGTAGCCCCTATAAGGGGTCATCTGACAACTTCCACCCTATGGAGACTTTTGTAATGCTAAATTAGCTGAACATATAAGCAAGCAAAAGCTTTTCTCTATCTGCAATAGTTTTCATTCTATAGGCCAAAAACACTATTTTTCACCTTTAAGGGGTTGTAACCCCTATAAGGGGTCATCTGACAACTTCCACTCTATGGAGACTTTTGTAGATCTAAATGAGCTGAAAATTTAAGCAAGCAACAGCTTTTCTCTAACTGCAATGGTTTTCGTTCTATGGGCCAACAACATGAAAAAAATTACTATTTTTCACCTTTAAGGGGTAGTAATCCCTACAAGGGGTCATCTGACAACTTTGACCCTATGAAGACTTGTAGAGCTCAATTAAATGAGCTGAACTTTTCAGCAAGCAACAGCTTTACTCTAACTGCAATAGTTTCCAATCTATAGGCCAAAAACACGAAAAATCACTATTTTTCACCTTTAAAGGGCCATAATCCCTAAAGGAGGTCATATGACAACTTCGACCCAATGGAGACTTAAGTAGAGCTTTTGATTCTGAATAGCCTAAGATCCTTTAGATTTTTTCTATCTGTTTTAGTTTTCAAGTTATAAGCATTTGAATGTCATTTTACCCCGTGTTCTATTTTTAGTAACAGCGGCCATGTTAGTTGACAAATCATAAAGCCGAACACAATTTTTAAACATCATGCCCTGATAAATACTTTGACCAAGATTTGAAAAATTCCCTTCAGTTGTTTCAGAGAAGAAGATTTTTGAAAAAGTAACGGACGAACGACGGACGACAGACGACGGACGTCAGGTGAGCTAAAAATTGACTTGAGAATAGTTGAACAATTACAGAAGACAGACGTCAAGAAAAAAAAATCCATAGAATAATATTTAAAGAATGATGCAAAAACAAATAAAAGCTTCCACCTAATATAGTGTTTTTATTTATTCATATGACATTTATCTTTGATATACAAAAGTGTCGTGTCCTCCCTCTTCACTATAGACATGAAAAATCTCACTATTGTCTTTTTTGCTTTCAATATACCAGGAAAAAAGCAGACAAAAGTAAGCTATGCTATTGATCGAAGTCATTGAAATATCTATGTTTGTTGAAGGTTAACAGAGTCCATTCTCTTTAATGTGCGCATAGACAAGGCAATGGTAAGCCTCCCCAATCAGGTTTTAGTTTCCATATTTTTCACACAGTCATATGTCTGGTTTTTTTTATTATATAATTGGTCTGACGGCCTAGTTGAGTAAAAAATATTCCTGCAATGGTTTCCTGTAATTCCTCTTGTGTCAGTATGCGTGCTTCTTTTACTTCTACAAGACCAATTTTACACATATTTCCATCAACTGAATATAAAAACTGTCTATAATCTGTATCGCGAAACTTGTCTTGTTTGTCCTCAGTGCTTTTAGATACATTTCTACAATAAATAAATAAAAATAATAATTAGACTCAATGTTTTAACTTTTACTTATTGAACCGCTACATAGAAGGATGCTGTTAAACTCGAGCTTTGTATAAATCTGCAACATCCCTTTGAAAAGAAAACATGTTTTAATATAAGGATAAAATGCTTCAGCCTATAGTTGTTCAATTAGTTCACATAGAAATATTTCGGTTACATTTGTTTTTTATTTTTATTTTAAAGCATACACTTAATTATTTACACGATCTTGCAATTAAAAAAAAACATATATAAGCAATATTTCAACCGGTTAGCTTCTTCTAAATTTATCAAAAGACTTTATAAATGTTAATAAAAAGTATTTACAAAGTCCGTGAAACATTATGCATCTTGATTTTTATAAGAAACCTACGATTTGAAAAGAGGCGGGCTTGTTTGTTTTCCTCTTCGTTTTTCATGATGCCAAATATTTTGGTAGCAAAGTTTAAATAATGGATCAATGACAAAAATGATAAGATTTCTTTAAAACAGGAAGTAGATGAGCAACACACCTAAAATCAAATCCCACGTTATGTAAACCTCCCTAATTTTTTTCTATTGCGACGGTAACCATTCCAGCCTGTTGACCTCAAAGGAGCAAAACAATTCTTTCAAACACACTTTCACTTATCTTTTTGTATACTTTCATATATAACAATGTGTTTGAGGATACTTCAATCTAAGATATGTTGATAAATTTCCAGATATACCCTTAAATGAGAATATTTTGTTTTCACGCTGATCTTGAACTTTATAAAATTCAATATCATAACTTTAATAACGTTAATTACCTTATATGTAGGACTTTGAAAGTTAATATGATAATTGATTATGGTGTAAACAAAAAAAAATCCTAAACCAATTCTACAGACGCCAGCGCGGCACTCCTCGAGCGCCGCAAAATAGTTTTCTACATCCATCGTTGAAAGTAATGGATGGGAATCGTAGCCCAAACGGATGGTCATGGAGTTAGGGGTATGTTAGCTTAACTAATAATATAGGAGCTAATGCTGATGCTGCATACCAAATATCAAGAGGCTGTGATTAGTAGTTGTCGAGGAAATTATTACGAAAATATTTTCCCCATCCGCACGCCCAAAATTTACCATTTTACTGAGATTTTTCACTTGAACAAGGCCTAAATTTTTGCCCTTATATATAATTAATTTTTAACCGATTTGAACGAAACATATTACTTCAATTTTGATATTCGAAACGTTTTCCGCAAAATGTGTAAACATTTTCAATTCTGCATATGCGCATTCAGAAGAAAAAGCGATGAAACTTTTTGAAATGAATCCACACAATAAGATTGTAATTGATAATTTATTTCCCTTTTTTCTCGAAATGTTATAATTATTAAAAGTATTTGTACAAATAAAAATGACAACAAAATTGCAGACAATAAATTTTGCAACGCCTGACGTGCGTTTCGTCTATTCAAGACTCGTCAAGTATTTGTACAAACTATTTTACTAATAAAATAAAGTTTAATAACTACATTTGGTAAATATATAAAAACTAGATCGACGTGTTTGAAAATTAAAATATATATCAAATAAAATAACGTATAATTATGTTCTTCAAAATGACAGACACTTACCTAAAAAAAGCAGATAAATAAATCCCGAATACATCGATTCTGTAATGGCTAGTTTATATAAAAGTGACCATTTCAATTGCCTTTTTATACCAAGGGGTCAAACCGGGTGCTCTTGACCTCACACCGGGTTTATCTTTCGGAATATTCTCTAGATACTTCCTTTATAACTATACTGAAGGGAAAGATAAAATGAGTGCGTTTCACCAGGTGAAAATCTATAAATAACATTGATGTAAACTTGCAAGGGGTCAAACCAGGTGCTGTTGACCTTGCACCGGGTGAAGCTTTCTGATTGATCTTTCTCAGATATTATTGGTTGATTAAAACTGGGAAATCCCCTAGTACATTTCTGTCTTGCTGGTGAGGATAATGGCTTCCATGACCTAATTTAAAACCTGTCCGCTTCAAAAGTTTACAGGCCGATTGCAATTTTATTACAACTTCTATCAAAATTATCTTACACTTGATTCTAGAAAAAACATGTCTTAATCCAATGGTGTATTTATTTTTTTGCTGCAACATATAATAAAGGCTAAACTATCAAAAGAAGTTTTTTACCACATTAATTTGTATATTTATATATAATTATATATAATTATATATAATTATATCTTGCAAATGGTAAACTATAGAGGAATTCACAAAAGCATCAAGCTTGTTTTCCAGTTCAGGATAAACACATTTAATTTATGAAAGTATGTATTTGTGTTTTCATGACCTTTTAAGGTAACATTATATTATGGTACATGTTTGGATAAAGGGATGTCTTAAAACTAGTGAAGATGCAAAACAAACACAGGAAAGCAAATTCAGCTCTTTAAATAATGATTGGAAAAAAACTTCTGTCATGTACATACCCTGATTACTCAACCAAGAATCAAGAGTCTCTGAAAAAAATACATGACCCAGAAAATATTTGTGTGGTCTGGAATTAATTCGTCTCGTTATCTTATTCATTAAAATGAAATTAGCTTTTTCACACTAGTCAACTCAAAATAAAACATATTACCATACATATATCTTAACAAGACTTATAACAACGTTTCGTATTATAGAGCATTATTTTTCTATTTCTGTTTTGCAGCAATTTTGACCTACTTCAATAACTTGAGCAATAATGAACCAGATTTATCTGCAGCAGTGGCAGCCATTAAAACATTACTACATCAGTTGGAGAATATGAAAGGTACATGTTAAATTCACATATCACCTCTTACATGTATCATTATTTTGAAAACTTTTACCAAAGTAGAATATTACTGTGGTTTATTATTATTCGTGGGGTATCAATTTTCGTGGTTTTCGTGGGTGGCCTTCACCCACAAAATTTAATCCCCACGAATAGGAAATCTAACATTGATACATGTATTAATGCTGAAGACATCAAAATCACGAATTTAAGAATCCACGAACTTATCTTTTTTCATCAAACCACGAAAATTGGTACCCACGGTCGAAAATAAATGAATCCACATTAATTTGATTTTAAAAAAAACTACATCTATATGAGAAAGATCTATTATTTTTTTGTGTATTTTAAAGGAAACTTGGATTTTTTGCTCAACAGTAAAGTTTTCTTTTGATGGACTATATTATTCAGAATAGAAGAAAATGAGATGTGGAATAAGTGTACGGGACATAACCTACAATATAAACGTAAATTTAAAACATCCACAATGTAAAACAGCCAGCAGCCTTTGATGTGACCAGCAGTCGCTGCTCGCTGTTTTTCAATTGGCCCCTGGATTGAAAGTTTTCAATGCTGATCTCATATCAACATCATTTGTTTTATTATTGATATTTAATTATTATGTAATAAATGCACTACATGTACTAGTCATCATCAAAGCATGTGTTTGAACTCAAATATAAGATCTTCTTTATTTTTTTAGTTTGTAAAAATGTAAGAAAAGATTATAGACATGTACATTTTTTGACCACATAAATCATTGTGGCTTTTGACAAGAAACAACATAAAAAAAATCGGAAGTATATCAAATTAGTATTAACTTTAAACTAAGATCACCATGATTGCCTTTCCAGTTGAAACTGTCAAGGAGATGAGAGAGAGTTTAAGGGATGGTTTGAATACCCTGACAGGGACTGACAGCAGTACTACATCAATATCATCAGCTGGTGAACTCTTCCTTAGATTTATATCACTCAAGCTTGCAACTCTAGAGTATTCAGTAAGTCTTCACAATTTTTCTCCCATAATCTAGCAACTCTAGAATATTCAGTAATTTAACATAATCAAATAACTCAACATAGCAACCCTAAAATAATCAGTAAGTTTTCACAATTAACTCCCACGTTCTAGCAACTCTAGAATATTCACTAAGTTTACAAGATCAAATAACTCAAGCTAGCAACTCTAGAATATATAGTAAGTTAACATAATCATGAAAATCAAATTACTTAAGGATGTTCGCTGGTCAGTTTGAAAACAACAAGGTGTCTGAATTTATATATTTGATGAATTGACTATAGGTCAAGGTACAAAATATGCTTTAAAAAATCAAAGGTTGCTGGACTCGTTTTCGAGATAAGAAGTGTTCAAAATTTGATGGGAAAAGGCTTTCTCTTGCTTTTTCATAGGTTTAGCGTTTTTTAAAAGGCTTGATTTTAGTGTAAAATCGTATGAAATAATAACAAGAAATTTATAGAACTTTGATAATTAACTCTAAATGACCAAATAAACCTTAATATGAAAAGAAATTAGGGGGTTGCTCATGCTAGGCAAAAAAAAAATCCTATTTTAATGATAAAAACCAGAGGATTCTGAAAATCTGACAGAAAATTCAAAAATTGACCAGCGATCATCCTTAAGCTAACAACTCTTAAAAGCATTCAGTAAGTCTTCATAATTATGTCTCCAAAAGTAGTTTGGAGACATGTTTTTTTTGCTCAGTTCTTATTATTCTTATTTAATCATAGAACCTTACAATTCTTTTTTTTTTCATTATCAGACAAACATCTTAATAATATTAAATAATACTTCATAATTATTATTATATTTAGTGTAGTAATTAAAGTTTGTACTCATTTAAAATATGAAAACTAAAAAAAATCTGTAAGTTAAGCTAAACTAAGTGATGATAGGGAGGGGATACCTTGTTTCCAGTGTAAATGGATGGTAATAAATTGCCTAATTTTCTTTTCAGAATATAGAAGAACTAAAAAAGCTTCTTGTAGAGAGAGGGAATTTGTTTTTAGACAAGATTGCTAATTCTAGACAGAAGATTGCTAAATTGACCAACCAGTTTATAATGGATGGAACAGTAAGATTCTTAAGTACTACTTTTTCTACATTTATAGTGTGGCACATTGATAACAAAAAACACTAATTTTTTTTAATAGAATTAGGTAATGTAACCCCTATAAACTAAATTTTGAGGACTATTTTTTCAGTCATTCTTTGGTTTAGGATATATTAGCAGTCAAACTTTAGTTACATTATACAGTGAAAGTACAAGAAATTTTCCTGTCATAATTATAAAAAAAAATATCTAGGCACCATCTATATCTTAAAATGTAAAAACTGCATTGGGTTTGATTTAAGGTAGATGGGGTGTCTAAAAAGTTATCCATAGAATTTTCTTAAATTTTGACCACAGTTAGTCCTAGACTGGTACTTTAAATCTTGATAATAAAATTAAAACTTCACCACGAGAATTTTTGTAGAAACGACTTTGAAAAATGGACGATTTCAGTACTTTTTATATTCCTATATAATAGGGAAAATTAAAATTTCTTCAACCTAAAAAAATCCACTCCATAGATTTTTTTAAAATTTGTGAAAATCTTTGTTGTCTAAGGATTTTTAAATATACTTAATAAAAATAAAGTTCACCATCAAAATTTTTGAAAAAAGTGAAAAATGTGTTTTTCCTTTATTATTTCTATACAGATTATCTCCCCTTAAAAAATACGGGAAAATATTGAAATTCTCAAAGAATGTGTATTTAATCCTAATTTTTGTTGTTATTACCAATTTTGATGTTTACCTAGCCCAATAGAAATCAATTAGAATAACAAGCATTATAAATTCTAAAGATTTGATAGATGTGCAAAAAAGATGCTCAGTGATAGACACCCTATCTACCTTAATGGTAAAAGAATGCATCTAAAATTGGAAATTATCAATGTGCCACACCCTGCCTTATCCTTATGTGGAATAGAACTAAATTATACACTTTTCATTGTCATGTTATTCTGTAGAGATATTTTTACTGTCTGCCTAAAATATCTATGCACGTCAGACTTTGAGATGTGTAAGATTCAAAATACTTAAAAAATCTTGCAGAACCAAACAGTCAATTGAAATAAATAAAAAAAAAAATAAATGTTGAAGCAATTATCTATATATTTTGTCATGACTCCTTAACTGCTAAATGCAATTTGATGAAGCTTGAATAATAAAGTGAAAGAGCATCATATTAAGATGTGCATAGTAGAAAATTGATGGCTTGCTGAAATATTAGGGGGGGATAATTGGACATTTGTTTTTGTCTTAAAGTCTGTAAGTGCAGTTCCAACTTAAAATGTATTTTGTCATTCTTGTTCTTATTTGGGTCTACATGTATATATTTGCATTTTTAGTATGTATACACATTTTTTCTTCTTGTGTGTATTTTCTAGACAATTCTCACACACTCAAGGTCTAGGGTTGTGTTACAAGTACTGAAAGAAGCTGCTGAGGCCAAGAAGAGATTTCAAGTTTTTGTAGCAGAATCTCAACCTGATAGATCTGGGTTAGTTCTTTCAAACCAAGTAACATAAGCATAAAACAATGATAGAATTTAAAATAAGTTTTGATTAAATGTGTTTGTCACATGTTTATCTGTAATTCATTTGTTCTCAAAGCAATTCATAAACAATTTTACTTTGAAAAAGTGCAGGCATCAACAATTGGCTTCTGGATAATAGCTCAAAAACAAATCAAATTTCAAGAAGACAATTACAAAACTTCAAAATGCATATTTTAATAATTTAACTCATTCTTATTGAAATGTAGTTACCCTTACATGTCAGATGGACTCAAAATTTCAAATTTGAATTTTATAAGACATCCATTATATCTTTAAAATTACTAAATAACTTGCAGTTCTTATATATTTTTTTTTGCACAACAGTTAAGTCACCTCAAAGTGGTTTTCATAGTATTACCCATGATTATTAGGCTGTGCGAACTATGCCTGTAATCATTCTAGCTTCTGGCGAAGTATACAGTTGTTCAGAAGCTATTATATAACATTTCAATCACTACCCAACTATATACTCATGTATAGCTGAGTGGACTGGGACAATTGAAATAACGTATCTAGTTCAAGGATAAAACATGATAGTGCTTGTAACTGGTTTTATACTCCCGACGCTTTGAGTTTTGCCAGTTTTACGCCCTAATCATTACACCACTGCATCATCTTAAAGACTCATCAGAGATGCTCTGGTGAAGAGCATAGAGACAAGAGTATAAAGAATATGCTTCTGAACACAATGTATCTACACTCCCTATAAACAAATGCTGTATTTGCTGATTTGTACTTTTAATATTTTAGATACCAGACACATGAAGAACTACAGAAGCTTGGAATCCCCACCACTGTCATTTTAGATTCTGCTGTGGGGTAAGTTTATTCTAAATTTACAAGAACTACATTTCCTGTACAGTAAGGACTTTTCTAATGAAAAACATGTATCAGGGTTGGAACGATTGGTCTAATCTAACCAGCCACTAACAAGAAACATGTTCTTCATATTTATTTACGAGTTCTTTCAGAAAAGATTTGACTTATGACCAATATGTGTGTTTCATTTAACCTTTCACCCTGTAACCACAAGTTTACTACCATGATAGGTGCTTCATTGCTCATTATCTCCACTTATCTAATATTGAACTGCCTTTCCTCTCACCTTATGCACCTTATTGCCAGTTTGTGCCATTTGGATTAATTTGCATTAATTTGGAAAGACAACTAATGATCTGAAATAAATGTTTAAACTCAATTCTAAAAAACATCAGTAGTATTAAAATGGATTTTTTTATGCTTTATAAGCATAATAAGGGTGGCGTACTGCTGGAAAAAATACAGTTATAACAAATATATACCAAGCAGGCAATCAGTGTTTAATGGGCAGTGTTCTCCCCAGAAATTTTGGATAGCATCACATTTTGCGTAAACAATATCAGGTGTTAGAAAGAAAAAAATCATGTCGATCGACGTTTCACTATCAATTTATGATTAGTTCTTGACCATGCATCATGTATACGGGTTTTATGATACCCCCCCCCCCCCCTCTTTCCTCCCCCACCCACCCCATTTGATGTAAGTCTACCTTCAAGCTATGAATACTATAGTTCCATATTAAAAAAGAGTTGGAGTATAACTGATTTTAGCAATTTAACAATGGCTAAAACATCAGTTTGTCTTTTGTTATCTATGAACTCTCAGTGAACTGCATCCAGTCACCAAACCTGGGTTTGAAGCAATAAAATATAATTTAATAGCTTTTATTTTTGGCATAAATAAATTACCAAGTACAAATGTTTACATTTCATTCACACTGGTCACTAAGATGACAATGGTTCTCCTGCCAAAAGGAGAAAATGCTAGATAAGGTAATGGGAAATTTGGAATCTATTTTTAGACTTCGTGTTTTGACCAAAGGTAAACCAATATATCTAGAAATCAATATTTTGGAATAACAAATGTTACAATGGAATTAATCATGTTTCATTGAGGTAAAAAACATTTTCTTTATTTTGGATATGGGTTATCTATGACTGTTAATTTAGAATTCAACGGCTCATGTTCTGATAACACACCTGAAAAAAAGCACGTGTGCATATGTTTGTTTTTGTTTGGGTTAAATCCTATTGGTCCTGGTTGGTTGTCCAATAGAAATAATTCACTTCGCAAAAGGCGTTCACCTGCATGGCTAATCAGTTCAAAGATCGATATTTCCTAATTAATTGACAAAACCATGGTCATTGATTTCTTTGTTAATTGGCTTGGGGTTGTAAATGTGTCAATTACTCAATGATCACCAATCAGTCAGTGGCTTCAAAAGGACGTCAACTCAATACCTTTGTCTTTTTAACAATTTGAAATAGCGTCTCGGTAAAGACTGATAGCATCTCGGCAAATTACGATAGCGTCTCGGTCCCGAGATGCTATAAGGGCCTGGGGAGAACACTGATGGGAAATAATGGCTTGTTTCTTCAACAAATGTTACCCTTAGAGGCAATAAACGTATGATACCGTTTATATTTTAGTTATGTTATGGAGAAGATAGATCTTGTATTAGTTGGCGCTGAAGGAGTAGTTGAAAGTGGTGGCATAGTCAACAAGGTACACAAATCATAAGATGTGTTGTTTGAAATTCATGATTTTTTTTTGGTCACAGTATTGACCCATTGTATGAACAACACAGTTAAAAAACAACACTTTAGGGCTGTTCCTTTTCTCTTATGATTTCAATATGCTAGTATTTATTGTGGTTTTGTGTTATGCATAGTTTACTCCATCTGTGTATATTCTTAAATGACAGTTTGTTAAAAAAAATCAGTTATATTCAGTTGAAGGGAGTGTAGCTTATGGTTTTATGAAGATTAAAGCAACACAGCCCTCATAAATTTTATTTAAGAAATAAACCACGGGTGGACATGGATTATTTCTATTCTAATATGGAACTTTTGTGTTTTCCGTTGACCTATAGTGCAAGACAAAATGTTTGCCATTTTTGTTGTTTTTGTGCACAAAATGTTTATGACGTCATTGATTTTAGCGTTAAAGTAACTTTGAAGTCGACCTGGTGTTTATTGGAAATTTACATACGGCTTGTCGTCATGGTTTCTTTTGTTCGTGGGCATGGTCCATATTAGTATGTTAAATTAGCAGTGGCAAAATGGTACTAGGGTATATCTATAATGTTGTACATTGTACAGACTTGTAGACGCGCCTCATTCATCCCTCTTGTATATCATTAAAGGGAGATAATTGAACCCTGCTTTTTTTTCCAAATAGGAATTCAAAGAGATAGTGGATATCCTCACAGTTATTGTTTTAGCCAGAAATATAATTAGCAATGCATGCTTTTATAATCTGTTTTTTTTGGGGGGGGGGCTGGATTTCACGAAGTGAAAAATCCGTGTTATAAAATGATGAATGTTGGTCGGGCAGGCGGCTGGTGGGCGGCGTGCAGGCGGGAAAATTTTTTTCGTAACAGTTTTCTCATCAACTACTAATCACAGCCACTTGATATTTGGTATACAGCATCAGGGTGGGATCCCATAACGTGGGATTGGAATTCAAGTGTGTCCCTCACCTACTTCCTGTTTTAAAACCGGCCATTTTTTAATACTTTGACAGATTTTTTTTTATTATTTACAGATAGGAAGCTATCTTATGGCAATATCAGCCAAAGCAATGAATAAACCTTTCTATGTGGTGGCAGAGAGTTTCAAGTTCACAAGACTATACCCACTCAATCAGTATGACCTTCCAGATGAGTTCAAGGTTAGTACAGAATCCTTGACATCATAGTAAATAATTTATGAAAGGATATGGAGTAAATGAACACGAGACCACAACACATATGTCAACTCCAACTGTAATTAATTTTATGAGCTGTATGGCCATTTTGGAAAATTATTCCTCATCAGCAGCACTAGAACCCAAAAGAAGGAAATCCTTAATTCAAAAAATGTTGAAAATTCATAAAACCAAAGGAAATACCAATATATAAAGCTAAGGGCAATTCTACGATGGAGGGAGTAACATGTAATGATCTGTTATGCAGGAGTTATAACTTTTATTCAGATTTTTACATGTGCATACTAAATAAGTTAAATGTTTCTCACTTGAATAACTTTTTCTATTTATTCATTTCATTAGATTTAAAAAAAAAACATGAAAAACAAACAAAAACATGAGTAATTTAAAGATTTTTGTTCCTATTTTAGTACAAAAGTATTAAAAGCATGATTTTTTGCAGAGTCTGTTTTGTTGAAGCAGCCATGATATTATCAATATAAATGATCTCTCTTTATTTCAGTACCATGGAAGTACACTGAGAGAGAAGAAGGATGATCTATCCCAGGAACACCCACTGGTGGACTACACTCCCCCTGCTTATATAACACTACTATTCACAGACTTAGGTGTCCTCACACCATCAGCTGTTAGTGATGAACTCATTAAGTTATACAGTTAATAAATTCTAATAAACTATAAAGCATTAATTTTATGTTGCCAAAGGGAAATAAAGAGGCTGCTTTGTGTTGTAGTTAAACAAATCTTTTACATCAGTTTAGCTATGATGCTGTCTTTTACATCAAATTACCTGTGATGATATCAGATAGAGATTTCTTTTTATTTTCACAAATATATTGATAGCTCTTCAGGTAAAGGACCTTGCAGGTTGTTTCAACCTCATTTAACCTTAATATGGAGTAGGCATTGCCTAAATGCGAGCATAGCTAAAAGGGACCATGTTTTGTTTATTTTCCAATATTTCCATTTGCTTATTTTGGGGCGAGATGGTATGGGGCGATTAAGCTTCGATACAAGTTTCGTACGTGCATATAACCAAGACGAAACGAGCAGCATATGTGTATTTATTATTTTTACAATATTATTTTCTTGTAAAAAGCGCAATTTATTATTTTTTTAAGCATTATTTCTTTTCTTATAAATTATTTTAACATTCACTCCGGTCCTGTAAAAATAAAAACCCTTTCCGAACCATAAAAAATCTAAATCAGCATTAGCAAATTTCTCGCGGAAACAAATACCGTAGAGCTCTCCGCTTAGTTACAATGTTTTAACTTTATATTAAGAGGCCGTCCATGTAGAAATCAGGCAAAAGCCTACAGAAGCTGGCACATGAAGAATTTTATCCCAGCAAATTTATTGTTTTAATGTATTGTTGGACTCATATGTAAAACAAAAATCACCAGGATTCGTTTGAAAGCAACATGGATGACTTGTGATTCAGCCTTGAAGTTCATGAACAAAGCAACCAAATTGTGCAAATATGCAAGAGTTATCTCCCTTTTTCTGCATATTTTCAATGCATTCTATGTAAATTATATCTGTTATCACTTTAATAAACCAAAAAATCTGCATTTGTTTTGGGGAATGGATATTAACCTAGCTGATTTGAAATCAATGAAAATTTTTGAAAAACAAAATTTGTCATGTGCCAGCTATTGCCTGGGTTTTGCTTGGACAGTCTCTTAACAACTAAGTTGAATTAATGATACGAGATATAGGAGATGAGCTTAGTATGTGGCTGAATTGTCTGTATGCCTGTGTACCGGTATACCTTTGTGTTAAAAAGCTACACTTCAATGAAATCTTGTTCCACTCTTTACGAAATGATATGAATTACCAAATGGGGTATTACCTGCTACAGTTTACAGAACTTGACATACATGTACAGATTTCAAGAAAACTGAATTCTCAAATCTGATTTTAAAAACACACAGTATAATGATCTGTTCAGAACAGGTAAACACTCTTATTTTGAAAGAGACTGACAGATTTCTCATCTTTAAAAAACTCATTAGACACACTAGCCAAAGGTCCATGTGAGCTATTGCCATCACTTGGCGTCCGTCGTCGTCGTCTGTCGTCCGTTAACAATTTTTCAAAAATCTTCTCCTCTGAAACTACTGAACAGAATTTAATGAAACTTGGTATGAATGATCCTTGGGGTGTCCTGCACCAAACTTGTGTTTTGATTTTCGATCCGTCAAAAAACATGGCCACCGTTACTAAAAATAGACCAGGGGGGTCAAACTACTGTTTTTGGCTTGTAAATCAAAAAGTATAGGAGATAGATGAAATCTGATGCCACGCTACTGCTTCAGCATCAAAAGTTCTACAAAAGTCTCCATTTGGTCGAAGTTGTCAGATGATCCCTGATAGGGGTTACAGCCCCTGAAATGTGAAAAATAGCATTTTTTCATGTTTTTGGCTTATAGAATGAAAACTATTGCAGATAGAGAAAAGCTGTTGCTTGCCTAAATGTTCAGCTCATTTAGCTCTACAAAAGTCTTCATAGGGTCGAAGTTGTCAGATGACCCCTTATAGGGGTTACAGCCCCTAAAAGGCGAAAAATAGAGTTTTTTGCCTATAGAATGAAAACTATTGCAGATAGGGAAAAGCTGTTGCTTGCTTAAATGTTCAACTCATTCAGCTCTACAAAAGTCTTCATAGGGTCGAAGTTGTCAGATGACCCCTTATAGGGGTTACAGCCCCTTACAGGCAAAAAATAGTGTTTTTGGTCTATGGAATGAAAACTATTGCAGATAGAGAAAAGCTGTTGCTTGTTTAAATGTTCAGCTTATTTAGCTCTACAAAAGTCTCATTAGGGTCTAAGTTGTCAGATGACCCCTTATAGGGGTTACAGCCCTTAAAAGGCGAAAAATGGTGTTTTTTGCCTACAGAATGAAAACTATTGCAGATAGGGAAAAGCTGTTAATTGCTTAAATGTTCAGCTCATTCAGCTCTACAAAAGTCTTCATAGGGTTGAAGTTGTCAGATGACCCCTTATAGGGGTTACAGACCCTTAAAGGCGAAAAAAGGTGTTTTTAGCCTATAGAATGAAAACTATAGCAGATAGAGAAAAGTTGTTGCTTGTTAAATTGTTCAGCTCATTTAGCTCTACAAAAATCTCCATAGGGTCGAAGTTGTCAGATGACCCCTTATAGGGGTTACAGCCCCTTAAAGACGAAAAGTAGTGTTTTTGGTCTATAGAATGAAAACTATTGCAGATAGAGAAAAGCTTTTGCTTGCTTAAATGTTCAGCTTATTTAGCTCTACAAAGTTTTTCATAGGGTTGACATCAAGACCAGGTGAGCGATTTAGGCTCCTGGGAGCCTCTTGTTTTCTGAAGTGACTGAATCATAATGTTTATATGAAGGTTATAATTTCATTCTGATTTTTTTGTTTGTGCATATACATGTAAGAGTAAAATTTCCATGGATATATTTATTTCTGTGGAAAAAAAAGATTTTGGACAGACAATAAAACTTCTGAAAAATTGTTCAGCAATATCAGACAAATCCACAAGGAATACAACAAGAGGCTCCCAGGAGCCTGTCTTGGTGTCAACCCTATAAAGACTTTTGCAGAGCTAAACATTTAAGCAAGCAACAGTTTTTCTCGATCTACTATAGTTTTCATTCTGTAGGCCCAAAACATGAAAAACCGTTATTTAGGGACCATAACCCCAATAAGGGGTCATGTGACAACTTTAACCCTATGGTTGACTTTTGTAGAGCTAAATGAACTGAACATTTAAGCAAGCAACAGCTTTTCTCTATCTGCTATAGTTTTCATTCTAAAGGCCAAAAACATGAAAAAAATCATTTAAGGGGCCATAGCCCCTATAAGGGGTCATCTGACAACTTTATCCAATGAAGACTTTTGTAGAGCTTAATGAGCTGAACATTTAAGCAAGCAACAGCTTATCTCTTATCTGCTAGTTTTTATTCCATATGCCAAAAACATGAGAAAAAACCATTATTTTAGGGGTGTAACCCATATAAGGGACCATTCTGACAACTTTGAACCTATTAGGACTTTTGTAGAGCTAAATGAGCTGAACATATAAGCAAGCAACAGCTTTTCTTTATCCATAAGTTTTCTTTCTATAAGCCAAAAAATATGAAAAAATGCTATTTTTCACCTTTAAAGGGTCATAACTCCTATAAGGGTCATCTGACAACTTCACTTTAAGGAGACTTTTGTAGAGCTTTTGATGCTGAAGCAGCAGCGTGGCATCAGATTTCATCTATCTCTTATACTTTTTGATTTACAAGCCAAAAACAGTAGTTTGTCCCCCTGGTCTATTTTTAGTAACGGCGGCCATATTGTTTGGACGGCGGTCACCATTTGTGCAATCTTGGTAGAAGACATCCCATAGATGAGATGTGCAAAGTTTCAAAGCAATCCTTTCAGTTGTTTAGGAGAAGATTTTCAAAGAAAAGTTAACGACGACAACAACCAAGTGATGGCAATAGCTCACCTGAGCTAATAAAAATGTGGATAAAGTACCATATTTCCTATAAAATTTGGATATCAAAATGATGTTGAAATATGATAAACATCATATGATGATAAACAATTCTACAAAATTTCAGCAAAATCCATTCAGCGGTCTCAGAGGAGTTTCATCCATAAAGTGATCCTATGACTTTAAAGGGTTTTAAATAACTAATACAAAACTTGTTGAATCAAAATGGCAATGCAATATGATCAACTACATGACATAACAAAGACATAACAAAATTTCATCAAAATCTGTTGAGCCCTCTCAGATTAGATGCACGAATGAATTTAATAACGTCCAATAACTTCTATAAAATTTGTCGAAACAAAAAGGTGTTCTGATATGATCAACTACATATCATAACAACAATTCTACTAAATTTCCTCAAAATCTATTGAGTGGTTTCTGGAGCTGCGCCCACAAAGTGTTCCTAGGATCTAAAATGAACAAAGTCAATAAAGTCCCATAACTCCTACAAACTTTGTCAAATCATAATGGTGTTGAAATTTGATCAACAAAATATCATGACAAACAATCCTACAAATTTTTTACAAAATCTATTGAGCTGTCTCAGAGGAGTTCTGCCCTCAAAGTGTTCCTAAAAACCTAAAATGAATAAAGTTGACAAAAGTCCCATAACTCCTCTAAAATTTGTCAAATCAAAATGGTGTTGTGATATGATCAACTACATTTCATGACAAACAATCCTTCAAAATTTCATCAAAATCTGTTGTGCAGTCTCAGAGGAGTTGTGTTCACAAAAGTGTGATGGACGAAGACCATTACTAGGCCCTCCGTCCTGGTGCGGTAGGGGAAAATAAAAGCAAAAGCAGTAAAATCTGGATACCAAAGTTGAACCCTTAGCAGAAAAAACATTAACTGTAAACAGGGGAAACACATGTAACAAATTTACCATAACGAAGAAAAAAAATTATACCATTACTTCAGAAACTGATAATTGCAATGGGCCTGACTTGGTGCAGTCTTTTCAAAAGAAACCATAGTAATGCTGATGAAACTACATACTGAATAAAATAACATAAAATTTACTTTTGGATGCTGTTATACAATAATAGTAATACCTGAATCTGACTGTTTTTACAACATGTGGCATAAGAGTATGCAACACAACCTTAATCTATCCACATCAATTTGAAAATCAACAACAAAAAACAGTCAGCCACCTGATCACCGCTTCCCATCTTGCAATTGCAAGGCAGTAAACAAGAGGCTCCCAGGTGCCTGAATCGCTCACCTGGTCTTGATGTCAACCCTATGAAGACTTTTGTATAGCTAAATGAGCTGATTGTTTAAGCATGAAAAAGCTTTTCTCTATCTGCATTAGTTTTCATTCTAAATAATCAAAAAACACTATTATTCAACTTTTAAGGGGCTGTAACCCCTATAAGGGATTATCAGACAACTTCAACCCTATGGAGACTTTTGTAGAGCTAAATGAGCTGAACATTTAAGCAAGCAACAGCTTTTCTCTATCTGCAATAGTTTTCATTCTTTAAGCCAAAAACACTGTTTTTGCCTTTAAGGGTCTGTAACCCCTATAAGGGGTCATCTGACAACTTTGACAATATGAGGACTTTTGTATAGCTAAATGAGCTGAACATTTAATCAAACAACAGCTTTTCTCTATCTACAATAGTTTTCATTATATAGGCCAAAAACATGCAAAACGCTATTTTTCACCTTTAAGGGGCTGTAACCCCTATAAGGGATCATCTGACAACTTTGATCTTAAGGAGACTTTTGTAGAGCTAAATGAGCTGAACATTTAAGCAAGCAACAGCTTTTCTCTATCTACAATAGTTTTCATTCTATAGGCCAAAAACATGCAAAAACACTATTTTTCACCTTTAAGGGGCTGTAACCCCTATAAGGGATCATCTGACAACTTTGATCTTATGGAGACTTTTGTAGAGCTAAATGAGCTGAACATTTAAGCAAGCAACAGCTTTTCTCTATTTGCAATAGTTTTCATTCTATAGGCCAAAAACACTATTTTTCGCCTTTCAGGGGCTTTAACCCCTATAAAGGGTCATCTGACAACTTTGACCCTATGGAGACTTTTGTAGAGCTAAATAAGCTGAACATTTAAGCAAGCAACAGCTTTTTCAAAAACATGCAACAACGCTATTTTTCACCTTAAAGGGGCTGTAACCCCTATTAGGGATCATCTGACAACTTTGACCTTATGGAGACTTTTGTAGAGCTAAATGAGCTGAACATTTAAGCAAGCAACAGCTTTTCTCTATTTGCAATAGTTTTCATTCTATAGGCCAAAAACACTATTTTTCGCCTTTAATGGGCTGTAACCCCTAAAAGGGGTCATCTGACAACTTCGACCCTATGGAAACGTTTGTAGAGCTAAATAAGCTGAACATGTAAGCAAGCAACAGCTTTTCTCTATTTACAATAGTTTTCATTCTATAGGCCAAAAACATGCAAAAACGATTTTTTTTCACCTTTAAGGGGCTGTTACCCCTATAAGCGATCATCTGACAACTTCGACCAAATGGAGACTTTTGTAGAACTTTTGATGCTGAAGCAGTAGGCTGGAATCAGATTTCATCTATCTCTTATACTTTTTGATTTACAAGCCAAAAACAGTAGTCTGACCCCCCTGGTCTATTTTTAGTAACGGTGGCCATGTTTTTTGATGGATCAAAAATTGAAACACAAGTTTGGTGCAGGACACCCTAAGGATCATTCATACCAAGTTTCATTAAATTCTGTTCAGTAGTTTCAGAGGATAAGATTTTTGAACAAGAGTTGACACTAAAGTATGTCTCGCCTGTCGGCACCATCACAAAACTCATTGAAGGTCTAGCTGGGCCTTCAGAAAAGTTTAGGTCAAGGTCATGTGACAAATGACAGAATTCCATTTAACCATCACAAAAATGTCTGAAGTGTGTTCTAGATACCATAGTCATGATAGTTATTTAGAAACAATGAAAAAAACAACAACATTCACTAAGTCATTCAAGCATGAAAATGGGGTCAAGGTCACATTACATGGTGACGTCAGTTGTGTATACCATAATCCCCAAATATCAGATGCCTAGCTATAATATACTTTTCACTTAACTCATTTTCCACCTAAAAATCATCTAAGTTCACAAAGTCACTGAACCATGAAAATGGGGTCAGGGTGACACAACATGGTGTCAGTTGTGTAGACTAAAACCCCAAATGTATGTATACCAAATATCAGATGTCTAGCTATTATACTTTTAACTTATTTTTAAATTAAATTTATTTTCCACAAAAGTTTAAATTGTCCCAAAAATCATCTAAGTCCACAGAGTCACTGAACCATGAAATTGGGGTCAGGGTCAGATGGCATGGGGCCAGTTGCATAGACCATAACCCAAAGTGTCTGTATACCAGATGTCAGATGCCTAGCTATTATACTTTTCACTTAATTCATTTTCCACAAAAGTCTTACAAAGGGGTTTGTTAGCCCGAAAAAACATATAAGTTCACAAAGTCGCTGAACCATGAAATTAGGATCAAGGTCAAACAGCATGGTGCCAGTTGCGTATACCATAACCCCAACTGTCTGTATACCAAATATCAGATGTGTATACCATAATTCCCAAATATCAGATGCCTCACTAAGCTGTATTATTATACTTTTCACTTAACTCATTTTCCACCAAAAAATCATCTACACTCACAAAGTCATTGAACCATAAAAATGGGGTCAGGATCACACAACATGGTGTCAGGTGTGTAGACAGAAACTTTAAATGTCTGTATACCAAATATCAGATGCCTAGCTATTATACTTTTAACTTAATTTACTTTCCACAGAGTCACTGAACCATTAAAATTGTGTCAAGGTCACAGGACATGGTGTCAGTCACATAGACCATAACTCCAGGTGTCTGTATACCATATATCAGATGCCTTGCTATTATACTTTTCACTCAATTCATTTTCCACAAAAGTCTTAAAAAGACGTTTTTGGCCCCAAAAATCATCCAAGTCCACAGAGTCGCTGAACCATGAAATTAGGGTCAGGGTCAAATGGCATGGTGCCAGTTGCGTAGACCATAACCCCAACTGTCCGTATACCAAATATCAGATGCCTAGCTATTATATTTTTCTTGTAATTCATTTTCCACAAAAGTCTTACAAAGGGTTTTTTCGACCCGAAAAAACATCTAAGTTCACAGAGTCGCTGACCCATGAAATTGGGGTCTGGGTCAAACGGCATGGTGCCAGTTGCGTAGACCATAACCCAAACTGTCTGTATACCAAATATCAGATGCCTAGCTATTATACTTTTCTTTTAATTCATTTTCCACAAAAGTCTTACAAAGGGGTATTTTGGCCTGAAAAAACATCTAAGTTCACAGAGTCACTGAACAATGAAATTGGGGTCTGGGTCAAACGGCATGGTGCCAGTTGCGTAGACCATAACCCAAACTGTCTGTATACCAAATATCAGATGCCTAGCTATTATACTTTTCTTTTAATTCATTTTCCACACTAGTCTTACAAAGGGGTATTTTGGCCTGAAAAAACATCTAAGTTTACAGAGTTGCTGAACCATGAAATTGGGGTCAGGGTCAAATGGGATGGTGCCAGTTGTGTAGACCATAATCCCAACTGTCTGTATACCAAATATCAGATGCCTAGCTATTATACTTTTCTTGTAATTCATTTTCCACATAAGTCTTACAAAGGGGTCTTTTGGCATGAAAAAACATCTAAGTTCACAGAGTCACTGAACCATGAAATTGGGGTCAGGGTCAAACGGCATGGTGCCAGTTGCGTAGACCATAACCCCAACTGTCTGTATGCCAAATATCAGATGCCTAGCTATTATACTTTTCTTGAAATTCATTTTCCACAAAGGTCTTACAAAAAAGTTTACGCCATCGCCGCCGCCAGAAAGTAATACCTATGTCTCGCCTTCAGCGACTAAAGTCGCAGGCGAGACAAAAATTGTTAACAGACGACGACAGACGCCAAGTGATGGTAATAGCTCACCTGGACCTTCGGTCCAGGTCAGCTAAAAAGTTATATGTTGCAATCATATTTTTTGGATAAAAGCTATAGAAAAACACCATGGAAACGTGACATTAATGAACCACAAATAAAGGTTACATTAGTGTCCTTTTTGTATAATTCACAACATCTCAAGATTAAAAATGTTTTGCATATGATTCATAACCAATCTTAAATTATGATATTTACACAAATTGCATAAGTACAAGGACATGGCTATAGACCCCCTCCCCCCACCTTTAAATTAAAACCGAAATAAATATAGCTATCAGAACTACAGATGGGAACAAAATAAGCTAAACAGTTTCAGGGAAGATGATGTCCTAGAATATTTTAAGTAGATAAAATTCCATAACTCTTCTAAAATTTTTCAAATCAAAATGATAATGTGATATGATCAACTTCATATCATGAAATACAATTCTACAAAATTTCAACGAAGCAGTCTCCGAGGAGTTGCCCCACTAAGTGTTCCTATGCCATTAAATGAACAAAGTCAATAAACTACCATAACTCCTATAAAATTTGTCGAATCAAAATTGTGTTCCAATATGATCAATTAAATATGATGACAAACAACAAGTACTACCAAAAAGTCTGTTGAGCGGTTTCAGAGAAGAGAAGTCCACAAAAGTGTGATGGACACACAGACCAAGATACTTACTAGGTCCCTCCATCAACAGACAAAATAGTGAAGCAAGTCAACATTTTAATATTGCATATGTTTAACAATATTTTATAGTCATGATATGAATGCACTTAAGACAATTACAATATAAAAGAAAATATTGCACAGATATATTTTCATCCATTAAATAGTATTTGCTCAACTAACCAACTTTAATTTTAGTGTTTTATAATTTGTGCTGTACCTATGTTATTCTAAGGACAGAAAATAGGTCCTTAATAACTAAGAAACAAAATAATAAGCATAAATATGAAACTTCTATTCCATTTCAACATAAACTAAAACTACAAAAAATAGTTATTCAGATTTAATAATAAAATACTTAAGACCTGCTTGCCCCAGGTCCAAGGTAAATAAAAATATACTCTTCTTATCCAAACATAAACTTTGAACACATATGGTTAAAAAGAAAAAAAAAAGAATACAAACACATGTGGTTTTGTTGACCAAAAATTACAAGTATAAGCACCATTTCTGCTTTAATATAAACAGAATTGTACATGTATTTTAAGTATGAAAAGGTGACTACATTTATGTTGGCCGCGTTCGAAGTTCCCTCCCTAGGCAGCCTGGGTAGATTATTTTTCCTGGGTTGATATATAAAACAGAACGCGGGTGACCTCTGTTTTGTATGGGTCAATGATCTGTTTAACAAACAATAGTGTACATTCGGAACAACCTAGGTATAATACGTCATTACCCAGATTGTTCTCGTTCTGCCCCAGTGAGCTACATTTTTTCTACCTGGGGCACCCTGGGTTTGAATGTCGAACGCAAGCATTGTTATTAACTCTGCATGAACATTGATTACCATTCAATTTTTTATAGTACCATCATACAATTGCAGATTTTATTGTGAATAGACTAACAAAGCATTTTATAAACAATGGCTTACAAAAATAGCTACTTTTAAACATCTATATCACTAACCACATTATTTCATCCAATCACAAAATTTTTATTTCAAAATATTTTTTGAACTCTTAACCTTTTGTACAATGTAGTAGTTTAAACCCTTGCTCAATTTATTTGTGGAACAATCAACATATAAACTGTATAATCATTCATTTTCTTGGGGATAAAATTTCGTGGTAAAGAGCACAAATGCCACACAGCTATATTCGTGGGGACAAATTTGTGTGGAAATTTAATTTTAAAGTAATATCTTCAACTTAATATTTTAAATTCATGGGGACTTAATTTTGTGGATTTCTCTTACCCACAAATTGAATGGAATTATATCCCCGCAAATATTTTTGCTTATACAGTATATGGAAATAGCACTAATAAATTTCTTAATTTAGTTTCTCCCTCATTTGACATGTTGTCACTTATTCATAAGAAATTTTCGTTATTTAATTCAAAGCACAAGTCATAATTCAAGTCTATTTCTACATAAAATATTCATAACAAGCACTGCATGTTCATTATGACATCTCCATTTTCTTGTTGATTTTGAGTGCTAAAGCTTGTAAATCATCATTTTGGTAAATCTCTAGGGCCTGTAATATGTTAACCATGGCATCACCATAGTTCTTGTTCTTGTACAGTTGCCTGAAAAACACCAACCAAGAAATATTAAACAATTTTATAATAATAACTTTTATCCATGTTTCCACATTTATTTTAACCTCAACTTTTCATACACTGCTGGATTTTTTTTAGATGAGGTAAATACACAATTTGTATGGTAGATGTTCAGATATTCAGGGCAGATAGTAAAATTAAAGTCTTGAAAGCTCAATCTCCTTAACTACCCTGTACCTTGACATGATGATAAATGAGGATTTTCAGCAATTTTCTAAGTTCAAAGGGCCTAACTCCCACAAAAATTTTAGGATCAAAATTTCCTGGTAATATGCACACCTACATATGGTGTACTTCCTATATACCAAGTTTCATTGAATTCGGTTCAGTAGTTTCAGAGGAGTTGCGCTGACAAGATGATAAATGAGGATTTTCAACAATTTTCTAAGTTCAAAGGGCCATAACTCCAACAAAAATTTGAGGATCAAAGTTTCCTGGTATCATGCACAACCACATATGGTGTACTTCACACTTTTCAAGTAATTAATTTTCCACAAAAGTCTTGCAAAGACATTTACAGCCTCAAAAAAGACCAAAGCTCACAAAGTCACTGAAGCGTATACTAGTAATCAGGGCCAAGGTCACACCACATGGTCACAGTTGTGTAGACCATAACCCCAACTGTCTGTATACTAAATATCAGATGCCTAGCTATTATACTTTTCAAGAAATTCATTTTCCACAAAAGTCTTAGAAAGTAGTTTTCGACCTGAAAAAAGACTGAAGTTCAGAGAGTCACTGGAGCATGAAAATGGGTAAGGGTCACACAACTGTCTGTTTTTAAATATCAGATGCCTATACCAAGAAAAAGTCTTACAAAGAGGTTTTCAGTCTGAAAAAGAGACCTTAGTTCACAGAGTCACTGGAGCCTGAAAATGGGGAAAGGGTCACACAGCATGGTGACATTTGCGTAAACTATAACCTGAACTGTCTGTATATCAAATATCAGATGCCTTTTTAAAAGTTAACACTGCCACTACTGTTGCCGTCACGGGAAAGGAATACCTATGTCGCCAGGCGAGACAAAAATGGACATTTCAATAATACGTTTCATTTGGACATTGGGTTATAAAAAGCTATGCTGAGCACATCATGAGGTTGCTAAAAAAATATTTGTGAAAAGGCAATTGCCAGAAACCCCAATTTCAATAAGAACTTCCTTTTGTGGTCAGAAAAAATAAAAATTTGAATTTCATTACAAATGGTCGACAACTAACAGTTATTGTATGGAAATCAAATATCTACATGCCTTACAATGTACAATTACTTCACATATCATGCTCATAACACCCAAAACACTGTACATTCACTATAACCTTACCTGCCAGTTTTAACCAAGTTTGTAAACTGATTCTTGAGATGATCAGACAGACTATCAAAATCTAAAAAAAAAGGTATTCAAAGTTTATTCCATCCAAATAAGAAATAAGGACAGAGTTAATTCTCCCAATCTACATTAAAAGAAATGAATACTGTTTACAAAGAAAATGTTTTATACATCCAATGATTAACATGATTAGCAATTTAAAAATAAAGATTTTTCAAAAACTTTAAGAAATTTTATGAAATGAAATACTTAGTAATACATAAGTAAAAATTGTTGTACAGAGATCAGACAATAATTGAATATGATGCTTAAAAAAGATTTTGCAAGAAATATAAATAATTCTGGGAACAATTACATTCTAGTAAAAAAAGTCCTGTTTGGTTTTATATGTAATTGAAAATGATTTCAAAAGTGTCTATCTTGACCTATTTCCTGGAGTAAGATTATACATTACCCTTTTCCTGATTGATAATTTTACCCATGTTTCTAAAAATGCCATTTCTAACATCAATGTTTTAAACCCTTATGACTATAGTGTATCTGATGCATCTTCAATAGACAAAATATACATAAGCTTTATAATACCAGCTTAGTTATTTATTGCATTTTTTATTTATATTTTGCTTTGATTATCTTACCATCTTCTTCATCACTCTCAGAAACTTCCTCTGACATTCCATCATCATTGATAAAGCTATCCTCTTCATCATAATCATTATCATCATCTTCTTCCTCCTCCTCTTCGGATCCTTCATCTACAAAACTATTTTTCATCTTTCGTTTCCTCGATTGTTGTACTGGGCTTTCTTCTTCACTCTCATCACTGACTATCCTATTTTTAGATTTGACAGGTTTTGGACTTTCTTCAAGGTTAAGTTCATCGTCACTCATCACATTTTCATCTATATTTTCATCATTATCATCATCTTCATCAGAACTCTCAATGACAGCTCTCCTAGAAGCTTTTTTCCTTGTTGTAGCTATAGGACTATCCACATGTAAATCTTCTGACTCATTGATGACGGAATCGTCAAGTTTTGTCACAATACTAGGCGAGTCATCATTTCTTGAGTCATTCACTACAGATTCTTCAATTTCTGATTTCCTTGACCTATGACCTTTGGGTGACATATTAGATACATTATAACTATTATGATTTTGAAAGACTTTGGGGGTATTTTGAAATGAATCTGATATTACATTTTCTGAGTTATCTGCCCTTGAATCATCCAAACTTTCAGGCGAGTCTTGAACAAATGCTCTTGTTTTCTTAGGTGATGGTGACTCATCGACAAATGTCTGTCCTAATGATCCACCACTGTGTGAACTGCCAGAGGAAAGACTTCTTTGAGGGGTCGGACTATTACTGAACATAGTCATGATAGTAGAATTCATTTTTGCCTCTGTCAGATTTTGTGAAGTCAATGGTAGATTGAATCTCTTGCCCGTTGACATAAGTGGTCGACAGGCATCAGGTGAAATCAGAAGTTCCTCATTCACAACATCAGCACTGCCTGTCTTAGGGGTCCTTGACAGCCAGGGACTTTGACAAACACTCCTTCTTTTGGCCTTTGATGGTGTGACATGTTTTCCTGGAGTTTTTTTAGCAGGAGATACCATACTAACAATGTTCGAGACAGTATTTGTAAACAGTTTAACAACAGACCCTCCTAGTCCTTTAGTTACATTTTCTCCAGAAGAGGTTTCATCTGAACATGAATTGTTTAGATTTTCTATAGTTTTTAATGGTGTTTTATTTACTGAGACATTCATATCTTCCTCTCCTATGACATTTTCAGTGCTTCTAAGTGGAGATTTATAAACAGGAGAATCTACACGCATTGGCGAGTCTACACTCATTTTGTCACCTAGCTTAATCTTAGGTGATCTATACATTGTATCCATTTTCATAGGGGACTCAGAGCTGATCATTTCATTTTGCTTCTGAACACTTGGCTTTGAAGGAGATGCCATTTCAACATCATAATCATCCTGATGAGAAATATTCAAATCGACCTTTGAACTTTCATGACCTCTGACTTCATCTTTCTCTTTGTCACTATTTTCCGCATTGTTTCCATTTGATAAATGTTTCTGTTCAACTTCATCATCGGAGTCCAGATATATAGGATTTGACTGTAGACCATCAGTATCATTATCCAGAAACACATGACTAGAGTCAGAATGCCCAATATCTTCATTCTCCCCATCTAAACATATAGGACCTGCATCAGATAGTCTCTCTTCTTTAATTTTGTATGGAGGCCCCTGAGGGACATGACTAGAATTATTATCATCATCATCATCATCGTCGATACAAATCTGACCTTCATTTGACCTTCTCTCTGTTTTGATTCTGATTTTAGGAGACCTAAGAATCGGCAATGGTTCCTCTTCTTCCGAATCTGATCCAATAGACTCCTGCTTAACCGAAGGGCTAAGTTGCTCCTTCCTAGCACTAGGTTGTGACTCATTGATTGGAACTGGTTGTTCCTCTTTGATAAAAGTACTTGGAGGTTCTTCTTTAACCTAAAATAACAATGTGATTCAAATATCAAGTTTACAAGCAGCTGTTTTTTATGTAGCATGATTTTTAACAAACTTCTCCAATTTATGTCTTGCATTGCTTTAAAAAGAAAATGGGTCAAAGACAGAAATGGCCGGATTTCGTTATACAGGAAGTAGATGAGCGACAGACCTGAAATTGAATCCCATGGTATATGACCCCACTGTGATGCTGTATACCAAATATCAAGTTGGTGTGATAAGTAGCTGCTGATAAAACTGTTACAAAATTTTCTACTTTTGACCATTAATGTAAACAAGAGTTGACACTAAAGGATGTCTCGCCTGTCGGCACCATCACAGAACTCATTGAAGGTCTAGCTTGGCCATCAGAAAAGTTAAGGTCAAGGTCACGTGACAGATGACAGAATTCCATTAAACCATCACAAAAATGACTGAAGTGTGTTCTAGATACCATAGTAATTGAGAAACAATGAAAAAGACCAACATTCACTGAGTCATTCAACCATGAAAATGGGGTGAAGGTCACATTACATGGTGATGTCGGTTGTGTATACCATAATCCCCAAATATCAGATGCCTTGCTATAATATTATACTTTTCACTTAACTCATTTTCCACCCAAAAATCATCTACATTCACAAAGTCATTGAACCGTGAAAATGGGGTCAGGGTCACTCAACATGGTGTCAGTTGTGTAGACCGAAACCTCAAATGTCTGTATACCAAATATCAAATGCCTTGCTATTATACTTTTAACTTAATTTATTTTCCACAAAAGTTTAAATCGTCCAAAAAATCACACAGTCCACAGAGTCACTGAACCATGAAAATCGTGTCAAGGTCACAGGACATGGTGTCAGTAGAATAGACCATAGCTCCAGGTGTCTGTATACCAGATATCAGATGCCTAGGTATTATTTTTTTCACTTAATTCATTTTCCACAAAAGTCTTAAAAAGAGGTTTTTTGCCCCAAAAATCATCTAAGTCCACAGAGTCACTGAACCATAAAAATGAGATCAGGGTCAAATGGCATGGTACCAGTTGCATAGACCATAACCTGATGTGGCTGTATACTAGATATCAGATGCCTAGCTATTATACTTTTCACTTAATTCATTTTCCACAAAAGTCTTACAAAGGGGTTTTTGGCAAGAAAAAACATCTAAGTTCAGAGTCGCTGAACCATGAAATTGGGGTCATGGTCAAACGGCCTAGTGCCAGTTGCGTAGACCATAACCCCAACTGTCTGTATACCAAATATCAGATGCCTAGCTATTATACTTTTCTTGTAATTCATTTTCCACAAAAGTCTTACAAAGGGGTTTTTGGATCAAAAGAACATCTAAGTTCACAGAGTCGCTGAACCATAAAATTTGGGTCAGGGTCAAACGGCATGGTGCCAGTTGCGTAGACCATAACCCCAACTGTCTGTATACCAAATATCAGATGCCTAGCTATTATACTTTTCTTGTAATTCATTTTCCACAAAAGTCTTACAAAGGGTTTTTTTGGTCCAAAAAAACATCTAAGTTCACAGAGTCGCTGAACCATGAAATTGGGGTCAGGGTCAAACGGCATGGTGCCAGTTGCGTAGACCATAACCCCAGCTGTCTGTATACCAAACATCAGATGCCTAGCTATTATACTTTTCTTGTAATTCATTTTCCACAAAAGTCTTACAAAAAGAGTTTACGCCGTCGCTGCCGCCGCCGGAAAGTAATACCTATGTCTCGCCTTCAGCGACTAAAGTCGCAGGCGAGACAAAAATTACACAGTCGGTAAACAGGAAGTAGATGAGCGACAGACCTGAAATTGAATCCCACGGTATATGACCCCACTGTGATGCTGTATACAAAATACCAAGTGGCTGTGATAAGTAGTTGCTGAGAAAACTGTTACAAAAAATTTCTTCCCTGCCTGCCCGACTCCGTGAAATCCGGCCAAAAATTTAATTACTACCAGTATTCCGATATGACAAATTAACTTATCCTTATACCTTTGGTTTAGCAGGTGTTTCAGTTAGATCTACCATCTCTGTATCAGAATCTTCGTCCTTCAAATCAATGATGTCAGCTGGCCCTGATTCTACAGATAGACATAGAGAAAGATGATGGAAACAAGAATTTAATAGAATTAATGATACAAACATTATGTATAAATCTCAAAAACACCTATAAAATATTGTAGGCATGAGAGCCATTACAAGAGTATGACATACAGACAGAAGGACTCGCGCCAGGCATTTCTATGTCACCACTCCATATTAATTGATTCACCTACACCAATGAAAATGCATGATTAATGAACTAGGTTTTATGGAGTCTCCCTTTGTATCCAAAATACAGGGCTTGCACAACTGTATGTAGGTAGGTTCATCAATACTTACCTCAGGTTGGTGGTTTCATCTAGCATCTATACCAACCACCCTATGAGGCCTATGTGCATTGAAAAAGGTGATTAACTCCCAATACTCACTAGTTCATTGCAATTAAATGTCAAGTAGTAAATCAACAATAAAAATATAATTAGAGAACCCCAATTCCCTGAAAAAAGCAATATGATTATCCCAGTTCAACATATACAAATAATCAATACAATTATCATTCATATAGTCTCCCGAATTCAGACCAGAACCTCCAGGCGGTGGGAGACAGCCCCCATCTCTGGTTCAACTGTAAATAGAGCAGCTTATTCTAGTGATGGTGTGTCATGGGCCGGACGACCAATGGCACACAGCAAGTCATTTCTTAAGTCCCTGCAGAGGCTTATTAGCCTATAGCCACAACAATAAAAATCCATCGACTTTGACATTTTTACAGATAGTGCCACATACCTTCAGGAACATCAGTCCGTTCTACTGATTCTGTTTGGGACGGCATATTCCATTCATATGGTCCTCGAGCTCTACTAGCCCCGCCCTCTGAGGACGGATATTGGGACATGGGCTGAGACAAGTCAGACTCCATTTTTAACAACTCCTGTGCCTTTTGTACCTTTATAAAAATTAAAAAAATATCTCTCAAAGTCAAAAATGGTTCGATTTCATTAAAGGGATATTGTCTACGAAATTTTTTTTTTTACTATCAAAAAAACAAGAGGCTCCCAGGAGCCTGAATCGCTCACCTGGTCTTGATGTCAACCCTATGAAGAACTTTGTAGAGCTGAATAAGCAGAACATTTAAGCAAGCAACAGCTTTTCTCTATCTGCAATAGTTTTCAATCTGTAGGCCAATAACACTGTTATTCTCCATTTAGGGGCTGTAACCCCTATAAGGGTCATCTGACAACTACAACCCTATGACAACATGCTGAACATTTAAGCAAGAAACAGCTTTTCTCTATCTGCAATAGTTTTTTATAGGCCAAAAACAATATTTTTCGCCTTTAAGGGGATGAAGCCCTATAAGGGGTCATTTCACAACTTCTACCCTATGGAGACTTTTGTAGAGTTAAATGAGCTGAACATTTAAGCAAGCAACAGCTTTTCTCTATCTGCAATGGTTTTAATTCTTTAGGCCAAAAATACTATTTTTTGCATTTAAGGGGCTGTAACCCCTTTAAGGGGTTATCTGACAACTTCGACCATATGAAGACTTTTGTAGAGCTAAATGAGCTGAACATTTAAGCAAGCAACAGCTTTTCTCTATCTGCAATAGTTTTCATTCTACAGGCCAAAAACACTTTTTTTGGCCTTTAAGGGGGTGTAAACTCCCATAAGGGGTCATCTGACAACTTGGACCCTATGGCGACTTTTGTAGAGCTAAATGAGCTGAACATTTAAGCAAGCAACAGCTTTTCTCTATCTGCAATAGTTTTCATTCTACAGGCCAAAAACACTATGTTTTGCCTGTAAGGGGCTGTAATCCCTATAAGGGGTCATCTGACAACTTCGACCCTATGGAGACTTTTGTAGAGCTAAATGAGCTTAACATTTAAGCAAGCAACAGCTTTTCTTTATCTGCAATAGTTTTCATTCTATACGCCAAAAACATGAATAAATGTGATTTTTCACCTTTAAGGGGCCGTAACCCCTATAAGGGGTCATCTGACAACTTCGACCAAAAGGAGACTTTTGTAGAACTTTTGATCCTGAAGCAGTAGGGTGGCATCAAATTTCATCTATCTCTTATACTTTTTGAATTACAAGCCAAAAACAGTAGTCTGACCCCCCTGGTCTATTTTTAGTAACGGCGGCCAAGTTTTTTGACGAATCAAAAATCGAAACAAAAGTCAAGTGCAGGACACCCTAAGGATCAATCATATCAAGTTTCATTGAATTCTGTTCAGTAGTTTCAGAGAAGAAGATTTTTGAAAAATTGTTAACAGACGACGACGACGACAGACGACGAAGACAGACGACGACGGACGCCAAGTGATGGCAATAGCTCACATGGACCTTCGGTCCAGGTGAGCTAAAAAGGCCAACAGTCAACTTGTTTTGTCTAATTTTAAATATATGAACAACAAAAATACAGCTATGGTACCTAATTGATCTAAAAATTGAAAAACAATAATCACTAAATAATACAGTCAAACCTGTTTTAAGAGGTCACCCTTGGGACGTGAAAAAAGTGGCCACTTAAGACAGGTGACTGCTTAATTCAGGTTCATTTTTTTGATTTCATCATAGAAAGGGACAAAAATATATGGCTGTATAAGACAGGTGATTGCTTAATAGAGGTGGCTGCTAAGGCAGGTTTGACTGTATATGTAAAGCTTTACAATAATTCATGTTCATCAACTTGTTTTGTCTAATTTTAAACATATGAACAACAAAAATACGGCTATGGTACCTAATTGATCTAAATATTGAAAAACAATAATCACTAAATAATATATGTAAAGCTTTACAATAATTCATGTTCATGTTCATCCCGCCTTAAGCATGCGCACTGTTTTTAATTTTGTTTATAAACTTTGCTTGTTCAAAATCACGGCCAGTACACTGTACCTCGAGGCTTTAGCCAGTGGAAATATAAATGGCGACAAAAACGCCAAAGTCGCCAAGCAAAGAAAATTATCTTTATGACTCGTATATAATAAATTTAAATGATTTAGACAGTTCACATTGAATTATTTTATTTTTTCACCATATTAGTCTTCAGGACAAAACATCCGAGATCCCAATCGATGGCCACATTAACTACACTAAAATTATATCTGTCGCCACGAATGTTAACAAATAATCAATCAACATGTTCGAAAAATTTGGAACGCAATAAACCAAGTTTAACGCAAATTTGGTAACAAAGTGATATGCAAAGTTTTCTTTTACTACATTTTGGTCAAAATGACATTAGAAAATTGGGGACGAAAAAAATGTGATTTTGGTAGACAATATGCCTTTAAACAGGAAGTTGGTGAGTGACTGGCCTGAAATTGTTTCCTACATTAAGGGACCCACCCTTATGCTGTTTACCAAATATTAAGTGGCTGTGATTATTAGTTGCTGGGAAAACTGTATTCAAATTTCTTCCCTGACTCAACATACACCATTTTATAACCTGGATTTTTCACTCTGTGAAATCCAGCCAAAAATCAGTTATATTACCATTGTTTATGCATGTGAATGTCTTATTCGTGAGAATATTCAAAATTTATGACAATAATGCAATGAGATATTTTATTTTTCAAGTGATGGTGCTCATTAATACTTTAAGCCAGGAATCTTTGATAACGCTTTCGTTTGTACTTATCTTTTTGATGTTTTCTGTTCCTTGTTTAAGAAGGGTCTATCTGTGAATATTTCAGGGCTGGATTTGAACTATATGCATTTTATTTAGACCATGGGCCAATTGCAGAACCGCAAGCAGTGCCAAATGGCCTCGTTGAAGGCTGCTGGCGGTTGTCCATTGTGGTTTTTCTAAATTGCCGTTTAATTGTGGGTTGTGTCGTGTACACTTATTCCACATCTCATTATTTTCTATTTTATTGTTAACAGCCCAACCAGTATGCATAAATTGGACTTTACTAGTGAAAATTTCTACTTCTCATATTAATCAATCAAGTGCAAACTTGCAATGAATGTGTTTTATTTTAAGAATTGTTTTATTATATATTGTTTTAAAACAAAAATATGTGCAAAAGACATAATGCCACATCTTGCAACATTTGGGACTGACAGACAAACTGACTGACAAAGGGACCCATTTAGTATATGCATAAAAATTTGAAATTATACATTAACATTGTTAAGATCTTAGTCAATTTTTGTCAAAATGCAAAATTTTGGCCCTGGCATCATCAAGTAAGATTCATACTAGCAATTTTTGGCTTCTTGAAAATATTTTCAATTTCTTCGCTGTTTCTAATGTTTAATATATTATACAATTGGATAGGCCATTAAATGCACACAAACTGTGAAGGTAAGATGTACAAGCTTATAAAAGTCCATGTTTTTTTTATAACAAAGTATAACAATAAGGGATTTGTATTGAAACAAAATAAAGCATGTACCCTTGCTTGTATATAATCATTCCCACAATCCTCTTCACAATCAATGTCAAGGTCATTCTTGTTGTCCTTGACCTGTCCAAACATGAGGTCATGGTCAGATATGCCAAATATGTCTAAAAGGAAAGTAGAAACATATGCAAATAAGTCTTAATAAAAAAGGTAAGTCTAAAGTCATCTTGTATTCTCAGTTTTTAACATTTTAAACTAGTATTATTCTCTTGAAGGACAAAAATAATTTGTCAAGAATACCTTTCAAACCCTCCAGTTAATGAACATTACATCAGAGTTTCAATCTGTTTTGTGCACATTTTCATTAAGAAAAACCAAGGTCATGTGCATTGTGGTAAAGTGTATACCTTCAAACTTTTTGTTTGTGATTGCAACATAAATTATTTTAGTATTAACTACCTAGAGAGTATAGATAAGCTATATGAGCATCCAGTGATTGATCAGTCTTCCTGAACCCGCTGTGCATCTCTTCCAGCTGTTGCTGTGTGGAGGAGACTCTTGGGTTATCAAGCTGGAACAGTTCTTTTAATTCTTGTTTGGTAAAATATCTGAATATGTAAAAAAAGAGATGTGATTGTGGAAAAATTAATTGTCAATTTTGTGAAGTGTATGTTAAATATAACTTAATACTATTTAGAATGCCAAATATCAAATAAGAGTCTTATAATGAGAAAACTGTCAAAACAATTGAGGATATAGTAGATTTGTAAATGTTGCAATGAAGATGTAATTTTTTTTTTTTTTTCAATTCTTCAATTTTATATACATGAAATATATGGAAAAAAAACTTTTGCTGTGTCATTTTGATGAAAATGCAGTATAAGTTCAATGTATGCAACATATATAGTATCATATTCAGAATGGCAGAATTCAGGAAATCACAAGATTGGTATTTATACTAATTGGTTCAAGTTTCATGTGCTTGCATTCAAAGGGACATAACTCCAACAATAAAGTAAGAAGATCAATTCTAAATCACAATGTCATGGTGTACTTCCATGTTTCTTATAGAACAAGTTCAATTATTTTAGGTTATGGCATTAAACTCAATTTCTTTTATGCTTAGATGGACATAATTCCATCACCATTAAACGACATGTTTCTGAATTGTTTTCCCCAAGATAAAAAGGATCTTTTTTCCAAAAGGGTTATAAATACATTTGCATAGGAAAGAATACAGTCTGTGTCTCAGTGAGCAAGGGACAAATCACAAAAAGGACATAAAGCTGAGAAATTTTATAGAGTGTGAATTCTGTTTAAGATAAAATTAAGAAAGAAAAATACATCAAAAGTTTTTAACATAAATATTATCTAATTCTATTTTAAAGAAAAAATATTTCATCAGGTATGTTAAATATAAGGGAAACTACAATGTTTTATTCTATACAACATATATAATTTATCAATAACAGTCCAATTCTTGGCCCTATTCTGAGAAATATTTTCACAGCTTATTTAAGACCTTTCCCCCCTCAGTCGTCGTGGAGCCTTTTCAATTACATAACCCAGGCATAATCCAGGTAAAAATACCTGGATAATCACCTGTGTATACAATGACATTAATTAGATAAAATACTTATTATGTTAATAGGATTAGAAATAATTACCACAACAAATCTAATTCCCCCTTTTTACGAGTCAGCATGTGGCAGGTTTGAATAATAAATTACATAGTCTTTGTATAATATATTACGCAATCCCCATACCTTTGCACTGTTTTGAAATAAAAAAAACAAAATGATTTTTTTTTCTACTTTTTAACTAACTTTGCATAGGTAAATTCATAAATGAAAAAAAAAAACCTTTTTAATAATTGTATAAATCAGAAAATTGTAAAAAGAAACAAAGAATACATTTATCAGCCAAGGAGATTAGGATTTGAGAATCACTTGCCCAAATCCTTTATTTTTAAGTTTATGTTTTATTTAACCAATATAAATTTCCTCCTAATTTCACTTGCCCGAAAAAATTTTTACTGGCCAAAGGCAATCAGCCCGGTGCTAATTTCGCAGAATGCAATGACATTTACTTGAGTTTCAATAAAATTGCAACTGTTTTTAAAGTGAAGGGTAAACCCTTTTTTTGTCGTTGTATCTCTTAACCAAGACCATGGAGACTATCCTGTGTTTTTTTATATTTCAAATATATCTGGCATTCAAATAAACTCTACATGTCTTTGTTAGAAATCCTTGCTCAACCCCCCCTCCTTCACCAATCAAAAACTGATGAATTTCACCCAGGATTGGTTAAATTCTTTGAAAGGAAAGTGGAATTTAAATCTAGAACTGTTTTAACTTTTGATTATTTTTTTTTTTACATCTTGTCCCTATACCTTTACTGGTGGTTTTTTGAATTGCACTTATCTTTATACATATTAAGTTAAGAGCACTACTAATAATACTGGGAGTGAACTTATAATAGTATACCCGTACTTTATGTCAACTCTATACATGTATGAAAAAAACACCATTCTTTTTAATGTCCAATGAACTCCCCCTCCAAGAGAAAAAAATGTTGTCATACACATCTCCGTGAGTATATAATGAGGAATCATGCTTACATAATTTGTGGACAAAGGGACAAACAAACAGGGTGATTTCTATATACCTCTCTTGATTAATTTTGTATACTTTCATACACACAGGAGCACTTTTAATGTAAAATGCAATACATGCATATACTTATAATGGCAATCCATTGCTATTTAAAAAGGTGTAATAAAAAATACTTAAAGCTCTCTACTATTTTTAAAGGTGTTTATAAAGTTCTGTAAGCTAAGCAGTCGGTGTAGTGAACACCAAATATAAATTTTTAATAAAGTTACAAAAGTTTCCTGCCCCCCCCTTTAAAAATAATACCAAACATGCCTAAAATAAAGAGGAAAAACATAAAATATTTGTTCAAGCCATCTGTGTAAGAGACATGGCAAATAATTGTTTATTTACAAATGACAATGTACTGAAGATTGACATGTTTATTGTCACATGACAAGATTTTACAAGACATGTGACACTCTATTCATAGAAATGGGTGGGATTAATATTGTTGAAGGCATCTAAAGGGAAAATCTAATTTATAAAAAAACATATTTCACATACAAAAGATGAGTTAATAACAAAATTAAAAACCTTTATTAATATTTAACTTTTAAAAATAAATAAATGAACATTTTTTTTTTATTTCACCCCATTGAACCATTTAAATCCCTTTATTGGGCCTCTGAAGGTTTGTTTGTAAACAAGCTATCCCATGCTAACAGAGTTGTAATTGTCCACCATGTTCCCACAGTAAGTAAATTGCATTTCCCTTAAGAGCCTGTCTCAGTAAAAATCATGCAAAAGGTGATTTACTTATTATCTTAGGTTTTAACAATTTTGTTGGCTAGTAATTCATCTTGGACCACTTTAGCGAAAAATATCAACTTAAGTGAAATTGGTCCATTAGACTATCTGCAAATTGACATTAAAAATTTTGGCGGGAAAATTTCCCGAACTTTTTTCATACACAACCCAACCAATTTTCTTGGCCTCTTTACTCAAAAGTTCGGAAGGGTCTGTAAAAATTGTTGATATTTTCTGAAAAAGAAGGCCATTCTAGTTGAATTTCAACAAAAATATCAGTCGGATACTTAAAGTGATATTTTTGGTTGGTTTGTTAAGAAAATAAATGGCGGGACTTTTTCCCGTACTTATTTTCATACACAATGTAACCAAATTTGTATTGTGTATTAAGCGAGAACTAATGAACCGATTGGGCTAAAATTTAATTTACATTCATTTCTCATCATAAAGATCAAATTCCGATAAAAAGAACCAGTTTTCAAAAATATGCATCTGCCACTATTTTTGCGTTTTGCATGATTCTTACAGAGACGGCTACTTAATTTACCTACAATAATTAACTCAAATTCAATTAATAGACTTTTTTTAATTCCTCGACATGTGGTAGCTGGCTTAGGAATGTAATTTCATAATGCTAATTTGTACACCTATTGTCCAGGGGTGGCCATACCTATTAAGATCTATTGTTCTGATAAGGAGATAAGCATCTTGGTTGTTTGGACATGTAAGTATATGTAATAACAAAAAGCCCACCCCAGGGGTGTTTTAGCTGTTGGTTTTTTGACATTAGTCAGTTGGAAAGTAAACATTCCAAGAAGACAGAAGCATTTTAGGTAAGTTCTTACTTTTTGAATTTTAAAGTTTTTTATTTACATTTTTAACTTTGAACTTTTCCATATTTTCAACTGGTGAAAACTTACTACTTAATCTTTATAGGATACACTATTGTGGATATAGTATACTGCTTTTAACAAAATCATGTTTATATGCACTTTTAGAAAGAAAATGTTTATAAATTTATAAGTTCCAATTTTTAGGTTTTTTTGTTCTATGTATTGTTGAGACTTTCAAAACATGTTTATTTCTTTTCTTTAATTCTTCCATAAATACTAAACAAATTCAACATAATAAATATTTTCAAAGTATAAAATATTGAAACTTAATTAAAAATAATAAATATTTTCAAAGTATAAAATATTGAATCTTAATTTAAAAAAATAAATATTTTCAAAGTATAAAATATGTAAATCATTTTAAAAGTCAACTATATTATCAATTTAAAATCAATATTTAAAAAATAAAATAAAATATTCATTAATCTATCTCTTTCTTGATCTAATTAATGTTTTGTTTACTATTGTTTTCACAATGGTTGTCTAATTGGTTTGACAATACACTGCCAAACTGTGACATGGGTATTGCTAATTAACATGCTAGGGGACTGACATATGTCACAGGTGACCAGACATGTAGCCACTACCAGTATGTAAAACTGCAGTGGAGATAACAGGGCAGAGATTATAGGGTAAGAAAAAATATGGGTTTTTTTGTTATTTTTTCCTTTAATTTTTATTGTTTTTACTGTATTTTTTCTTTAAAACCAGGGATTTATGTTTTGGACATCCCTGTGAAAAACCTATTTTATATAATGTTTTTTAATTTTTTTTTTTATGTTTTGGTGTTATAAGTAATATTCACATTATTGGGGGTTAAAACTAAAAACATTTACAATTTTAATATCTTAAATTTAATGCAACCACCTTTAAGCAATCTACTGTAACAAAATTAATATTTGTTTTTAGTTTGTTTAAAGATTATCTTATTAATGTTCATTTAAAATGTTTGAAACATTTTTTTTATAATTTTCTGAAAAAAAACCTAGTACATAGGTTATTTATTGCTTTACTCCCAGGCAGCATGATTTGGGCTTTATCTGGGAGATGAACATGAAGGGGTGTTACAATGAACATGAAAAAAATATATGTAAAACAAAAAACTTAGATAATTACCATTTGATAAACGTTGTGTAAAGTTTATGCTTCTAAATGTAAAACAAAAAATGTTAAAAACTTTTATAAAGGTAAAAGTCAAGTAGCAAAATTTTCCCTTACATCAATACAATCTTAAGAAGATTAAAAGTTCTATGAAACATGACTCAATTATTATGCAATAAAAGGAAAAACTACTTTTGTGACAAAGACTTGTATTTATAAATTATTATATTGATTTAACTCCTTGTCTAGACTTGGTGATTAAAAAGAAAGGGCTGGCTGTTGTATCAACACAATGTTAACCTTTCCAGTCAGATGTTTACAATTTGTTAATGTCTGATTTTTTATACCTCATACTTGAACATTTTCTCTTAATCTTTTTTAACTCAGCAGCTATTACAATTTCTAACCCTTTGACCTTCAATGTTGCTAGGCAACCATGTAACATTGTTTTGCCTGTGTGGACCTTATTAACAGTACAGTTACTTCCCAGTATAAGTAATGTGCATGTGTAACCATGACAACAAGCACTTACTGATGCTGGGGAACGCAATGTACATGTCATCTTGATATTGTGTGGAACAAGACAACAAGGCACTAATATTCTTTTGTAATTTTCTCTGTTATAAATTGTGCATGTTCTCTTTTTATTATAGACCAAAGTTATATTGTGGGTTGATTTTATTCCTTTTTTAACTTTTCAATTCCCTTTTAACAAGTTTCTTCATTGTTTTCAATAAATTTTCAACTTTTTCATCTCTTACTCTAACTTTTAAGGCTGTCTTTGTACCTTTTTTTATTTCTTTGATTTAAATATGATTTCTATGTATCTGGTTTGACTTTTTTATTTTACTTTTTATCTTCAACTGAAGCCTCAAACTTCCTTTTATCTTACATCTCCCTATAACTCCCCCCTTCACTAGATAAGAGACTTATGATCCTAATGCCATCCCTGGTATCATGTTGTGTGACAGGGTTTTGTTATCTCCTGCACCAATATGATGCCAGAGGGATGGTCATTAGACTGAGCCACACCAGGGGAGTCCTGAGGACACTTCACAGCAGTCACCATGGGAGACTTGAGGACACTTTTTAACATACAGCAGGATTCTTGCATCTGGAGTTTAAAAGCCATTGAATACTTGTTTCTATATCTTTTTCCTATTTTAAATTTCTTTCTGGTTAAGCTCTGACACTGCTGAGAAATTTTCCTGACAGGATTTGACCTTATCTGACCTCATTTCTTAGTAACTGTTACTATGGTTCTATCTTTTGGTACTGACATCAAGTTTGATGCTGAGTTGTAAGAACCTCTGCACCAATTTGATGCCAGGTGTCAAAGGACAGACTCTCAACAAAAAAATTTCTGAAGTGAATCTTGTTTTCCTATGCATTTCAACAGTTGGGTTTTGCTTTTTCTAAGTAAGTCTTATAAGGTATTTTAAAATACTTTCATAATGGTGTAGAAATGATTTGAAAATAGTACTTTAAATAATAATTTTCAATTTAAATTTTTTTTGCAAAATTATAAACTTTTCATTTTCAAATAAGAAAAAAGGGTTTTTTCTTTGTCTTAATGAAGTGGAATATTTTAATACTTATTTTCATCATTACAATTTTTTAATCACGTTCAGGTTATTCATTAGCAACCATTTCAAATATTTTAGATTCATTATTTCCAAATTCTACAAAACATTATATTTTCTTGGAATTTTATCTTCAAATCAATTAAAATACTTCAAAGGGTATCTTAACACTCTGTTTAATGCCTTTACATAATAACATTTTCATTCACACTTGCTTGAGGGGTCTTTATTTCCTGATAATAGAGTCATAGTTTGTACAAGATCTTTGACATGTTTGTATTGTAATGTTAGTGCTAAGAGTTATCCCCCTTGATCTCAGGTGTGTAACAAAGGTAAGAATTAACACCTGTAGGCCATTGTCTCTTTGATATTATTAACTCTGCTTTATTTGATCTAGTTATCTTGACATTGATCTAGGCTAAACTTCAAAAGAACAATAAAATGTGTGAAATTCCATCTAGGTTTTTTAGCAATTAGTAAAAACTTGAGAAAACTAATTAAAGATTAAGATAAATTCCCCGCCAACATGGGGATCAAGATAATTGACAAATAGGCTTTAATTGAGATAAACCACCAGTGGCATGTCTCTTTGTTAAGGGAGATAATCAGAGTTATTTATCAGGGATTAAATTAACCACCTGTACATACATGTTTTTATGAACAAAGAAACTTTCTAAGAAAGAATTCTTTTGTTGTTTGGCATCTGGTTAGTAGGACTTATAAAATGTGACATTTTGATTAAGGAATATAAAGAGTTTACTCTTCAAATTCTTGCATTAGGTTTCAAACTATTAGGTTATGGGTTAATACTTTAATTTCTTTTTTTTTCATTTAATTTTCTTCAGGGAGTTTTGTAAAACACCTACAGAAAGAAATAATGTCTTATGCAGTTTTAAAAGTTGTCTTACAGGGCGAAATAAAATTTACTGTCTTTATATGGATTGTGTCCCATCATGACAAGAGTTATCTTTCCTTCCCTGTATCAATGATGTGCTGGTGTGATACTAACGACTAGCACTTGTTGATGCTGGGGAGAACGGGTAACAGATCAACATATGTGTTATTTGATTTGAATTAGATGGGTTCCCATAGATTGGATTTGAAAAGTTTGGCCTTTTTTCTTCTGTAACTGTAATTTTGTTTTTTCTCTCTTATCTTTTTATTCACTCTTTTTTTACAAGGCTAGCTGTCGGCCCCTTATGGGCCAATATGGTTTCATCAATTAATATTCTTCTTCAGAAAGAATGTGGCCACTTTTATACATATTCTTCCGTTCTGATTTCTGTTCTTGGATTAAAGCTGTTCATTCCAGTGTGTTGTATAAAGGTTATCAACCTGTAGACTATGTCCTACTATTCCCATTATCTAAAATGTGCTGATGTGATATTACTATTAGCACTTTCAGATGCTGGGGACTAAATGGACAATTTATTCAACAAATCAGTTTTTGTATTTCATGGGTCAAAGTTGCTTGAGACTAAATGGACATCTTATTCAACAAATTAAGTTTGGTTACTCATTGAAAAAGATTGTTGTGAAGTGGGGACTTACACTAGATATTCTATTAAAAAAATCCAGTTTGTGCATTGTACAAATAGTTTTTGCATGTAATATGTAGTTTTCATTTTGGGGTTGTTATTTCTTTAAATATCATTTTCAATACAACAAAGAAATTATATAAAAAATAGAGATAAATGTTTAGAGAGATATTTTCTTCAAAACTGTTTATTTAAACATGTATCTTGTAAAACCTTACTTCTTTATTATATCATTTTAAGATTTAAAATCCCCCAAAAGTTTCTTAGGTTGTGAATGAAAAATATTAGTCTCAATAATACTACATTTTTTTCTATTTATTTTTTATTCAGATACAAACGCCTATCTATTGCTTTTAGTGACTACAACAGATGAATGATTTATAAAAAGCAAGACAATATTTAATATCTAAAAATAAATTATTCAATCTTTTCTTAAAAACAAAATCCTTATGTAAGGGGAGATAATTGGCTGGATTTTTATATAGAAATGAATGGAAAATTAAGTTTTCCTTGAATATCTTAGAAAAGAATATAAGTGATCCTACATTTAAAAAATAAAAACATGTGTATTACTATTTTTATTTAACAAATTCTACATGATCGTTATTGACCTGTATTGATTTAGTGGAGTTTTCCTATAAAATCTTTATGTAAACAAATTTTGTAAAAAATCAAAACTTTTAAATTATTTAACATATAAGCTTGTTGACCCAAATTTGTTATTGCTGCATTAGAGAGAATATCAACTAAGCATTATATTCCTAAAATATTTACAAAAAATCCACACAATAAAGGATTTAGTTTGATCCACCATCAAAGTTATTTTATACATACAGGTTCAAACTTTTAAGACTAAAAATAAAGAGCTGGCAGGATTTAAGGGAGTACAAAGCTTAGAAATTGAACATTTTTCTGCCTTTATCCATTCCAATGCATTAAAAATTGAAGTTTGTTTTTGCCTACAAAATTTCCTGATAACATGCATAGTTACATATGGTGTCCTTCCTATATATCCAAGTTTCATTGAATTTGGTTCAGAAATTTCAGAGGAGTTGTGCTGACAAGATGATAAATGAGGATTTTCAGCAATTTTCTAAGTTCAAAGGGCCATAACTCCCACAAGCATTTGAGGATCAAAATTTCCTGGTAGTACGAAAACTACATATAGTGTCCTTCCTATATACCAAGTTTCGGCGAATTTGGTTCAGTAGTTTCAGAGGAATTGCACTTACAAGATGATAAATGAGGATTTTCAGCAATTTTCTAAGTTCAAAGGGCCATAACTCCCACAAACATTTGAGGATCAAAATTTCCTGATAACATGCACAACCACATATGGTGTCCTTCCTACATACCAAGCTTCTTTGAATTTGGTTCTGAAGTTTTGGAGGAGTTGGGCTGACAAACTTTGTGACGGACAGACAGACAGACGGACACGACAAAAACAATAATGTCTCCCCACAAAAGTTGTGGAGGAGACATCATGCATCCAACATGTTTTCTGAAAATTTGTTCATGATAAGTTAGAGAAGGTCTTTATAAACACCTTTTAATAAATTTAAACAATTAAAATTACCATATCAGTGTTAAAACAGAAGAAAAAGTTTCAGGGCATTTCCTATGAAAAGTCTAGAAAAAATTTATTTCCCGCCATATTTTTAGGTGCTTTTAAAAAACTTTTTCATAAAGTCTAGTTATTTTGAGTTATTCTTTTCCATTTTATCATTTTAAAGGACTCTTAATTGCAAAAAAACTCAGGTTTGTATTCCTTTAGGTTCATTCAGGATTTCACCTAGAGAGATTTTATTTAATGTTTTGCCTGACCTAAAGCTCTACTGTTATGCCTCACCTGTAAGGGTTTTTGGTATTTCCTGTGGTCTGTCTAGTGATGGAGTCTTTGAATATTTGCCTGCGGTAAATCTTTTCTTCCACGGTACCACATGTGATCAGTCTGTAGATGACCACATTTTTCTCCTGCCCTATCCTGAAGGCTCTGTCCACAGCCTGATTATCTGTAGCAGGGTTCCAACTAGGATCATCTTCAAAATGTTCATCATAAAAATAAATTACAATTTGCTTAAAAAATTTACTCATCTCATAATGTGTAGGTGATTTGGCACTCCCAGATAGTAACTGAAAAATATACAGTTGAGAAATCATTTTTCTGGTTGAGAATGTGAAACTTATACAGTATGACATTAATTTGTAAATGCATATGATTTTGAGGGTTAAAGCAGTAAACTTTTGACTTCAAGTTTTTTTCACTGTGGTATTCTAAACCAAGTTATCTCAAGAAACAGCTAATGAAATACTATGTACACATAGATCACTCCTTTTTCACCAAACAAACTTACAGATGACCACTCTATCTGCTGCAGTCAAAGTCAACCCAACTCCTCCAACCTAAAAATAGAGAAAAAAATATACTTTTCTTGGGTTTTATTTTGAAGTTATGTCATTCAATGTATTTAGAATTGCAAAGAAAAAAATATAAGTAAAAGTGAAACATTTTGTTCAAAGGTTAATGCATTCTTCTACAAAATCTCATGAAAAGTTTTCATAATACATACATTTTTATTCTCCAAAATATCACTTTTTTTAAAGATTGTTGTCAATGTAACTTACCGTATAACCGGTAATTTTTGCGGTGTGAAATTTTTGCGGATTGGGATGAAAATTCTGAAATTTTATTTTTGCTGATGTTAATTTTTGCGGTTTTATATCTTCAATAAATCTTTAATGTGTATGTTTTTGAATAGTTTTATTAAACTATCTTTATAACTATAAATGTAGACTGCTAAGCTCTATGATTCTACGATTCTACTTGTATATATGATATGGTCTTACCAGCTGATTTAAGTTTATTATTTATTGAATGATTTGTTTACAGAAAAAAGAAGAGCCAACTCCTTTATTCTTTATTAATATCATTATAATAAATACCAAGAAATCAATTTATAAGCGTGGGTTATAGATCAATTTTCCATTTGTCGTACCAAAACAATCATGACACAATGCACTAATTAATGAACCTATTGTAGTGCGCGTGTGTGCTAATATTAATTGTTCTGATTAGATGTCGTCATGACCGTTATGTAAACATACATGGCTTTTTTCAATCTTTTAAGGTAATTAACAATTTTCACAACTCTGTGAAATTATACTTTAGTAATGCCACATAAATTAATAATTTTATGCGGTTTTAATTTTTGCGCTCGATGATCAACCGCGAAATAACGCAAAAATTAAATTACCGCAAAAATTACCAGTTATACGGTAGTGTGTATATGAAGTTGATTCCATTTTTTCCCCTACTAGTGTCCAGTGTACCTGTGAAACTAAGACTTTGTATAGCCCCCATTTGAACCCTCCATAATCATACTCTACCATAGAGGGTTTTTATGTCAACTGCAACATGTTGAGAAGTGACATGCAGTGATCAATTTGGCACCATCTATCATCTCGCATCCTCCTGCCTGCAAAGACTGCCTTTCTAGTTGAATATGCATATGTTACTTCTTATCTAGTGAAGAAAACTGGAGATCATCTTCCAAAATAATGTTAAGACAGAAAATTTGCCTAATTAACATGTTAAATTCTTAACCACAACAAACCTGAGTTGTCAGTAAAAAGACAGAGTATTTATCATCGGTCTGGAATTTCTTCATTCTCTGATCTCTCTCTGACAGGTGTGTTATAGTTCCATCCAACCTCATCACATGGTGACCCTTCAAAAGAGAACTATAATTTAGAACTTAAGTCCATGTCAGTGATAAAAGTTTTTTTTTTAATGCTCGATGTGCACATTTTTAAGTTATAATCATGTTTTAGAACCATTAATAGCTAAATAAGATAGTTCAAAACTAGATGATTTCCATGAAAAGTTTAACTTAAAACAGCAAGTCAAGAAAGGAGGAAATTCATCCAAAGAAGAAGAGCTTTCTTTGATGTTTTCAACAGATCCAGTCTAACAATTTTTTGAAAATTAGCATGAAACATTAATATAACTGGCTTTGTATTGAACTTTTAATACAATGGAGAAAAAAACTGTTTTGTATATTGGTATCTCACCCGGTTTGTCATGACTTTCTCTATAATGTCTAATAACTTCCTGGACTGTGAGAAGACAAGTGTTCTATGTCCTTCAGCCTTCAATTTGTCTAGTAACTCCACCAAAACGATCAGTTTTCCAGACTCATTGATCAAGACCTGGTCATCTACATTCTTGATTTGTTCCACAGCACTTCTGTAGGCATCTTCTGATTCTAATTGGTCTTCATCAAGTCTGAATTATAAGTCACGAATCTGTTGAAATGCTCTTCTAAAGTTCTAAAGAGTGTGATAAGTTTGAAAAGAACAGGTTTTCATTTTGATGGTTATAAAATATTCCTTAGTTTAAACATAAACAAAATATCTAAAAGTGGAAATACTTGGATACTATCAGCTATGAAAATTCTTGAAATTAGTCCAAGACAATGATGGCAGAATTTCATTCAAAAGGAAGTGAGCAACAGTTTGGAAATCATATTCCATATTATAAGACACCATGCCCATGCTCCATACTCAATACCAAATATCAAAAGATGAAAGAATGTGAAAAGGAATTTAGGAAAAAATATCAAATGTTCAAAATAACACCATTGCCATCAAGCATTCACCATCATAAAACCTTGATTTTCTGGCCAAAAATGGATCAAATACAAACCCATGATCATCTATCCCTAGCTGTGCTACAGCTCTGGTTGACAACAGTCTAGGATGGTCTGTTATCTTCTTCAGAACAGTTAGAGCTACAAGAGGGGACTTCTTTGTCATCAGTAGCTACAATGAAAATCAATGCATGTGCTTGAAATGAATATATTAACATAAAAAAATATTTAAATAACAGCATGAAACTGATTAGTAACAAATGGTAACTTTCATTAATGATTCATTTCTAAGTGCTGCAAAAATTCCACAAAATATTTCCACTGTGTCAGTGTGAAAGTATTTTTACGCGTGGGTATATTGCGGTACATTTTGGAAGGTCAGACAAAATTAGTTTCTTCGTGCATTCATGAATTTTTGGTCTGTGCAACTCCACTACATTAATGACCGATGAAAACTACAAAGTTATATAGCAGTAGGGGTGTGCAATTCCACTTCCTTATAATCCAATGCCGATCAGAATACCTGACCTATGATCCTTTTCATAATAGCAGAAAATTAGTACTCTTTGCATATGTTTGTAAAGATTATTTCTTTTTTGCCTTATTGTTAACCTCATTGTTAGAATAAAATGTTTTTAAAAGATTTTCTACACCGTTGATTAAATTCAGCTGATAGAGAATGAATATTTACCATGTTTTTGCAAGACTTCCAGTTTGAGTTATTGTTCCTGATTTTCATTCAAATGATTGTGCCAAATAGGAATATATGAGGGTGTCACAGCCCTTTTGGTACGCGGTATTCCGTGCTTTTTAAAGGGTATTCCGTACGCCAAGGTGTGGTACGCGGTACGCGATGTTCCAAATTTTTAGGCTTTTGGTACGTGTACGCCGTGATCTTAAGAGTATTCGGGATTCCAGTCTTTTTAACGGTATTCTGTCCTTTTTTAAACGGTATTCGGTATTCTGGGGCAGGGGGTGACACCCCCATATATGGCATTGGTTTTCAGATAGTAAGACAAAAGATCATGATGCATTGGTGCACGGGTGGATCGTTATACCACTAATATCAAGTAAACTATAAAGTTGTATAGCAAGTAATGGCACAGCATATAGCAGGAAATATTCATGAGATCTTATTTGCAAGGTCAGAGGAAATGCTAAAATAAAGACTGCTAAATTTTAGTCCAGATATTTCACAGTAATTCCCAACAGAAACTAATCTGAAAACGGTAAAAATTCAGACCACGAAAATCAAACACCCCCCTTTAGATACAAATGGCAAAATTTGCAACTCACTAAAATGACCCCCTATATGGTATTACAAAATGGCATTTCAAACCTACAACAAACTCCAACCTTTGTTTTGCAGAGTTCAATAAAGGCCTACCTCTTTAACAGAATCAAGTGAAAGGAAATCTTCATAGATCTTTTGTTGAGTCTGTGTCAGAAATACCCAAAGGATCAAATCATTCTTTCTAGTCAGAGATGGCATTCTGTTAAAAAACAAGTATGCAAATTCTTACTATGTGCAATAAAAAGTAATTCCCATCAATTGCAAGCTTTAAGTAAAGTTTTTAACCAAATTATTTTTTTCTTCTTCAACCCTGAATTAACATTAGTACCCACATCAAGCCTAAGTTTATCAATAAAATTTTATCAGTAATTCTATAAAACAAAAGGCCCTTTTATAATTGTTTCCAGTTCAAATGCTGTTTAAAATAATCACTTTTCCCTTTTAAACCATGTGCCATAATACCAGTTTCTTTTATGTAAATTGTACTATAAGCAAGCTCACTGAGGATTCCCCTGCTTTATAGTGGAAGGCCATTTCACCCTTGATCAGATACATTGTTTAAAGCACAGGTGCTGTTAACCAAGCAAATAATATACATATACTTTATGAAGCTTTGAAAGGAATTGCATGATATATGAACAAACTTCTAGACACCAATGCTATATATATTATATATATTCTGCGACCACATTTATCTTAAAATTCAAATTCTGTGTGCATTCTAGATGCAATTAATTCAACCTTTTTTTCATTTAAAATTTTTATTATCAATTTAAAGTTTAGAGTTTCCTCTAAATGTACATGTACATATATACTTTATAGTAGCTTGAACTGCTTAAATTAATTTTGAGGTACCATCTTTTGCATTGCATGTTGTGAAGGCAACACAATATAGTTTCTATAGTTATGATGCAAAAGATAACAGAAAATAAATACTTCATTGGTATTCAGATTTCTGATACTCATTTCTGTTTTGAGCATAAAATGTCTCAAGATACAATAAAAGAATACATGTATGAAATAAAGTTTTAAAGTAAGACAGTATAAAAATATAATTCAACTACAATACACTGACAAACAAACTTTACCTGTACGAGTATCTGTGAACAAAAATAAATAAAGGCTAAATGATACATATGAAAAAAATATTTATTATGACTTTTTTTTTAGAATATTTGGCTCAACAATTGTATACTGTAGGTACTCTTTACTTAAATTTGGTAAGGAAACACTAGAACATTTTCTAATCCTAATGTTCACTCCATTGTCTCAATGGATACACAAGAAACTTTGGGATTCCTAGAGAGATATTTATATGGATCCAGCTAGGCAAAATCATTTATTTTTATCTGAGCTAGTAGTTTTTCAAGCTTTTGAAAGCAGGGCATAAAGATGATTCCCTCATCTAGATTTTAACCAGGCTTTTTAAATACCTCATGTGGCATCTAAATAAATGTGTGTGTGTTTGTGTTTAACGCCCTTTATCGATGCACCTGGGCCATGTAGTGCAGTCATAGGTGGAGGAAACCTGAGTACCGGAGGAAACCACCGACTTTGGGCAGAAAACTGACAAATTTAATCACATACAGTTGGGGAAGTCCCTTTTTTGTAAAATACAAACAGGGCATCTTAATATAAAGTAAACTTACTTTCCTGCGGCATCTTCATCCTTCTTAACTTTGACCCCGTCTTTGGTTTCTGTGACCTCTGCTTTTGTCCTCCGTAAGAAATAAGGAGCGATAATTTTCTTTAGGCTCTCAGCCATTTCTTGTCCCAGTCTTCTTTCTCCTACTGTGGCATCTCTTTCTCTTGCCTGGATGTAAAAGATAGAGATAAATTCACCTTGTTCATAGAACATGCTGTGAAAGTAGTTTTTGTTTTGGGATATAAACTTGATCAGACTTTTGCTACCTGGGTTAATTTGTAATAAAAACATTTTCTAACATGTTTTATCTATAGGATTGACTATAGCCATGTTTTTGCACAGATAAAACTAGAAAATGTGTCTATGAGCCACAGGATGGCCCTCCCCTCCCGTTCTTGAAATATCATTGACCCTAAATGTGTATTACCCGGGATATGGACCTTTACCAAGAAATTTATCAAAAGTGTTCATGTGTAAAACATAGGTCGCTGTGACCTTATTTCTGGTGGGTGGTGCCATGTTACCAAGACTCATCGAGTAGTGAAATATTATTGACCCCTAACATGTAGCATTCAAGATATGGACCTTAACCAAAGTCATTCATGCGTAAAATATAGGTCACAGTGACCTCATTTTTAGTGGATGGTGTCACCTTACCCAAGACACATTTAGTGGTAAAATATCATTGACCCCCCAACATCTAGTTTCCAAGTTAAGGACCGTAACCAAGAACTTAATTGAAGTCATTCATGCATATAATATAGATCACAGTGACCTAATTTTTTATTGGGTGGTGTCATGTTACCCAAGATAAATCTAGTGGTGAAATTGACCATTAACATGTAGTATCTGAGATATGGACCTTAACCAAGAACTTAACCAAAGTCATTCATGTGTAAAATATAGGTCACAGTGACCTAATTTCTAGTGGGTGGTGTCACCTTACCTAAGACACATAGATCTAGTAGTGAAATATCATTGACCCCCAACATCTAGTATCCAAGTTATGGACCTTAACCAAGAACTTAACCAAAGTCGTTCATGCATAAAATATAGGTCACAGTGACCTTATTTCTAGTGGGTGGTGTAGCCCTACCCAAGACCCATCTGGTGGTAAAATATCATTGACCCCCAACATCTAGTATCCGAGTAATGGACCTTAACCAAGAACTTAAGGATGGTCACTCTTCATGTTTCAGAATTTCAGTCTAATGTTGGAACTCCTCAAGATTTTACCTTTAGTTACTGAAGATATATTTTGCACACTGACCCCTACTTTTTATGGCATTTTCTGATTAAATATACCTTAAAACCCAACTGTATGAAATTTCGTGAAATTCTTGATACAACTTCATGGTTTTCAAGGCCAAAAACGACACAATGTTAAAGTTATGTAAAATCTAGAGGAGTCTGATTTCCCGCCAAATTTTTGATGTCATATATCTCGGAAACGAGCACAAGGACCTATCATTTTCTTTTTGTTATTTTATAAAGTAGACAATTATCTATCATCTTTCCATCTTTCAATCACAAATCATAAAATGTTTGATATAAAAAAGTTCAGGAGTGACCATCCTTAACCAAAGTGTTACGGACGGACAGACGTATGTACAGACGGACGGTCAAGGGTAAAACTATATGTTCGATCCACAAACGTAGTTGGCCATAAAAATCAAAACACATCAACTATGAAGGATACACACACTAACAAACAATCATTACAAGTTTCATTGAAATCTGTCCAATGATTTTTTCAGCAATAACTGACACTGACTGAGGACAATCAACAAGAGATGTCAAAAGCTGAGCTGTAATTTTTGCAACTTTTGAAGACCTTTCATTTTGCTTGTTACAGTTTTTTGTTGAACTTACTTTTGTTTCAATATACAAATTCTTTTGGATAAATAAAGGTATATGTATTTATTTGGTTATAAATTACCCTAGTAATTGGTGTGTCGTACTCCATCTTAAAGGTTCTGGCTGTTCCCAGCAATGATCCTTGATGTACAAAGTCAAACAAGGCCCACAACTCCTAGAAACAAAATACATAAACATTAATATGTTTTTTTTTTGAATACATGAAAAAGTGAACAAGGCAATTGTACAATTGAGATTTTAAGTTTCTGCAATTTACACTCTGACATCATGGTTGCCTCATGTTTTGTTGCTTTTAGCTGTAAAAAATTCCAATACAATAGACACTATTTTCTCTCTCTTGCATGATTTATACATATCTTATAGGTGATCAGATACAGGGACTCAATAAATCAAAGTACCATTGGTACCGTGTACTTGGAAGTCACATTTGAACGAAGGCAAGCGATTTGTGTTGTAGTTTTTAACTTTTATGACAGAAGAAGGCAATTACTGAACTTAAATATAACTTTATCGATGTATGAACCATGCTTTCTTACAACGATATGAAATCGAAATAACTACATGTATTTTTTGGTAACTTTTATCTGAGAAAATCATTAGTTATCTCAGCTTTTATATAAAGCATTAATGGTTTTAATTTCTATAATTTGTATATTCCCGCTAAAATATATTTCCCCATCGCACAAGGATATGAATATCATCATTTAAAACGAAATAAAAAAATGCACAATAGATAGGTTGTAACACGGTCTCAGGACTTTTTTCTCCGAAATCATTACTTTACTTTGGAAGTCCTTGACTTCCAAGTAAAAATCAAAATGATAAATTAATTCTGAAAAAAATCTGTCACCTAAAAATGATCAGATTTTATTGAACAAGAAGAAGGTGAGCAACAGACCTGAAAACTTATCTTATGTGTTATGAAACCACATGTTGATGTGGTGTACAAAATACCAATGGACTGTAATAAGTAGCTGTTGAGAAAATTGTTGGGAAATTTTTTTCCCTGCCCACCCACCTTTCAGCTCTTTAAAACCAGAATTTTTCACTCCATGAAATCCAGCCAGTTATGAAAAGTAGAAAAACTTGACTATCAGTTTTTTCTAGGTATCTTAAAGGTAATCAACTCTAAAACACAGCAAATTTATGAATATTTCACAATTGTCTTTAAGGATGACCAAGATGGAATGGGATGAATTGTCCAAAAAGAAAACTCATAATTACTGTGGTTTCATTATTATTCTTGGGTATCAATTTTCGTGGATGGCCTTGATCAATGATATCTGATACCCCACAAAAAAGATATTTAATATTGATTTGTTACTACAGATTTCAGAACCACGAATTGAAGAATCCCCGAACTGTTCCTTTTTCATCAAACCACGAAAATAACACCATTTCATTCTTACTCACCTTCAGGTTGTTCTGAATTGGTGTTCCTGTCAGAATGATTCTATTTTTAGCAGGAATAGCATGAACACCCTTAGTTGTTTTGGTTGGGTTTTTGATCTTGTGACCTTCATCCAATATCACATAGTCCTGTGGAGAAAACAAAAAGTAATAATGCATTTATAGGTATGTGAATGGTTAAACAGATTCCTGGTTTAAGGATGTTCGCTACTATTATTGAGAATAAATAGGTTTCAAACTTGATGCCTCAAATGAACAGATAATAGTAAAAGGTATAAAATTAGCAATAAATTTGATAGGTTCATGACCTCGTTTTCAAGATAAATGATGTTTTGGCGGGAAAAGGTTTTCTCTGACTTTTTCATAGGTTTAGCATCAGCACTCTTTTGCTTTAAAACCTGTGACAGAATAAATAGGATTTGATAAAACTTTGTAAATCACTCCTCTATGATATACAAAAGGCATTTATTAAAAGAAAAACGGGGGTTCAAGGGCAAAAAAATCAACCCTATTTTGATGGTAAAAACCTGAGGATTCCGAAAAAATGACAGAAATCCCAAAACAAGACTAGCGAGCATCCTTAATGTTTAGGGCTGTTCCAGCAAAACATACATGGGACCAGGGGAAGGCACTTTTTCTACAGGGGTACCACCCATAGAAGCAAATTATTAAACTTTCCTTATTTTCTTTGAACTTAATACAAGTTTCTAACACCCAACCATACCAGCAAATTAAATTGCCTCCCCCCCGTCCCATGTATGTTTTGCTGGAACAGCCCTTACAAATAAGGAATCATAAAGTTATGAATAAGAGCAAATCTCATAGCATATTCAAATTTTGCTAGATATAATTTATTCTCAAAATCTGAAAAGCTGTTTGGTAATATAAATTGTGAGGCAGAAAAAATGAAAAAAAAATAAAATAAAACCCTCTTGCAATTTATAGGATAAAAGTGGCTTGTCAAAGCATTTAAAACTGTTTTACTTGAATTATTCATATCATTATTTTTTAATCACCCAAACAAATTCTCTGCCATCTTGTGTGCCCAGTGTTTCAGAGCTTGTGACAACCAGTCCATAAGATGTGAGCAATGCTCCACCCCTTCTCTGTACTTTACTTAATGCTCTCTCTTTCTCTTTCTTGCTGCTTCCATGGTAAGCCTCTACTCTGATGCCTGGAGCCCTGTAAAACAACCACTAAAATGTTAAATTGATCACCTCCAAAATGTTATGGTAATGTTGTTTTATAAAGCATGTTAATTGAAGAAAAGTCTTTTGGAAAAATGAAACTGAATTGAAAAACATACGTAATCTATCGATTACGCAGCTCACTTCATTTGGTAGTATTGTTGATTAGCGGGAATGGACTTTATGGTTTCAAAATTTTAGGTGGTCATCTATGCCCAAAATAGACGGCACAGCCAGTATTTGAAGCATGCATTATGCTTAGCATCATTAGGTTCACCTACCATACCAGTACAGTTGATCTGGCATTTGTCTGTAAGCAAGAATGGGCTTACTATTCTATAGGTCACAGCATCCAACATGTCCAAAGCATGCATTGTGTTAGCGTCATTAGGTGCACCTACCATACCAATATGGTCGATGTGGCTTTGTCTGTATGCAGGAATGGACTTAGACAATTCTTCTGTAAGAGGTCCTCCATGCAGAAAATATAGGTCGAAGACAGCATCTGGAGCATGCATTGCACTTAGCATTATTAGGTGCATCTAGTATACCAAAATGGTTGATGTGGCACTTGTCTCTTAGCAGGAATAAATTTCACCCGCTCTTCTGTAAGAGACTATTCATGCAGAAAATGTAGGATACAACCAGCATCCAAAGCATGCATTGTGCTTATCATTAGGTGCATCTACGAAACCAATTTTAAAAACTTTTATATATGTTTTAAAAAGATACAAATTATTAGACATTACCATTTTTGAAACTCCTTTTCCCAATTAACAATGAGAGAGACTGGCATTACAATCAGTACAGACTTGACTTTGTCCATATCAAACAGACCTGACAGAAAGGATATGATCTGTATGGTTTTTCCCAACCTGGAAATAGAGAAGAAACATGTAAAAGTCAGAACTAGATGAATCATATGGGATCTTAAAAACAAATACTAGTATATTTATTTATTATACACTTTGCTAACATCAAACAGACCTGACCTGCATTGTTTTCCCCAACCTGTAAAATAAATGTATCTATGACATGGTAAAACTAAATGCTTAATACTATACCATTTTCACTAGAAAAGGAGGATTAGAATGAATTTTAAGATTTTTTTTCACTAATGTATATACTCTAAATTTTAACAAGAGGCTCCCAGGAGCCTAAATCGCTCACCTGGACTTGATGGCAACCCTATATTTTGTAGAGCTAAATGAGCTGAACATTTAAGCAAGCAACAGTTTTTCTTTATCTATTATAGTTCTCATTCTATAGGCCAAAAACACGAAAAACCATTATTTAAGGGGCCGTAACCCCTATAAGGGGTCATCTGACAACTTTGACCCTATGGAGACTTTTGTAGAGCTTTAAGCGCTGAACATTTAAGCAAGCAACAGGTTTTCTCTTTCTACTATAGCTTTCATTCTAAAGGCAAACAACATGAAAAAGGTTATTTTAGGGGCTGTAACCCCTATTAAGGGTCATCTGACAACTTCGATCCTATTGAGACTTTTGTAGAGTTAAATAAACTGAACATTTAAGCAAGCAACAGCTTTTGTCTACCTGCTATAGTTTTCATTCTATTGGCCAAAACATGAAAAAGGTTATTTTAGGGGCCGTAACCCCTATCAAGGGTCATCTGACAACTTAGATCCTATTGAAACTTCTGTAGAGCTAAATGAACTGAACATTTAAGCAAGCAACAGCTTTTCTCTATCTGCTATAGGCCAAAAACATGAAAAAAACATCATTTTAGGGGCCCTAACCCCTCTAAGGAGTCATCTGACAAGTTCAACCCTATGGAGACTTTTGTACAGCTAATTAGCTGAACATTTATGCAAGCAACAGCTTCTCTCTATCTGCAATAGTTTTCATTCCATAGGCCAATAAAAAGCTACGCCGAGCGCAGCATGATACGACGGCAACAAGTTGCACCCTGTACATTGGAGGCCCAATATGGATAGCCTATTGCTTTGGTCACATGCAGCCCATGGTGGACTTACAAAGCTTTTTGACACGTGCATCTTATGGTGGACTTTAAAATGCATATTCGACACATATATATTTACAATAACATTTAATAGAAAAAATCTTATTTCTATATTCATTGACATTTTTGACATGTTTAAGCCCCTTTTGGCCCTTTTTTCAAAAGATTAAGACCACAAACCCCATACGCAATAAAAAGCTTCCTTCAGTGGATATAATCATCATATTTAATCTTCATATCAATTGGCTGGCCCACTACAGCTGTAGCAATGTAATGGTTCAATATACATCAAAACCATTGACACATTTTGTTGACAGAATTTAACGAGGAATTCAATAAAAAGAATTTTAAAAATCAAATGAATAATAAACATTCTACAACAGTTTTGTCAATATACCCGTTTTAGCCCTTTTTGGCCCTTTTTTCCAAAACAGTAGGGGCCACCAACCCCAAATACAATAGGAACCTTCCTCTAGTGGTTAGAAACATCATATCAAAATTTCATAACAATTGGTCAATATTTACTCAAGTTATCGCATGGAAAGCAAATGTCCCCAGACGACAACAACGACGACGACGACGATGACATCGTCATACCATTATACGATCGCAAAAATTTTGCGGTCGTATAAAAACATGAAAAAACATTACTTCAGGGGCCATAACCCCTATAAGGGGTCATCTGACAACTTGGACCCTATGGAGACTTTTGTAGAGCTAAATGAGCTGAACATTTAAGCAAGCAACAGCTTTTCTCTATCTGCAATAGTTTTCATACTATAGGGCAAAAACATGAAAAAATGCTATTTTTCACCTTTAAGGGGCTGTAACCCCTATAATGGGTCATCTGACAACTTGGACCAAATGGAGACTTTTGAATAACTTTTGATGCTGAAGCAGTAGGGTGGCATCAGATTTCATCTATCTCTTATACTTTTTGATTTACAAGCCAAAAACAGTAGTCTGACCCCCCTGGTCTAATTTTAGCAATGGGGGCCATGTTTTTTGACGAATCAAAAATCCCCACATCAGTTCTGTGGGGGATACCCTAAAGTACCACCAGACCAAATTTGGTTTGAATCTGTGCAGCCGTTTTAGAGGAGAAGAAGTTTGAAGAAAAGTTAACGACGACGGACGACAACGACGACGGACGCCAAGTGATGGCAATAGCTCACCTGGCCTTTGGCCAGGTGAGCTAAAAATTGGCTTTCTAAGTTTTATCATAGAAAAAAAAAATCTGGCCAAAAAAGGATAAATTAATAGGTTTTTTTTTTTCCATACCGCTTTTTGCAGTTGTACGTATATTTAAACATTATTGTTTTTGGCCTCAAATTTTTTCATACCCCATGTCATCTCCAAGAATGCCCCCTTTCTTCTTCTGGTGTAAACCCCACATCCATAACACAGCCTCTTTCTGGTGATCATACAATTTGGAGTATAATTCCTTGAACATGAAGTATCCATTCCCAACATGCACCATTCCATTCTCGTCATCTTCTGCTTCCTCTTCATCTCCATGTTCATCCAGGTATTGCTAAAACATGGAAAATATGCATAACTACACATAGCATATTTTCTGCACCAAACTTATTAGCAATAGGTTTATCCTTCGTGATAAAAATAAGTACAGAGTATCCCACTGCCACACACTTATAAATTCCATCAAAATTGTAGATAAAATTTTGAATTTATAAATAAACCTAAATTATTAACATTTTGATATTATCGGTCATAAAACCATAAGTTTTTGTCATATATTTTTTCTCAGAAAGTGAAATCATGTTGTAATGTGTAATTTATAACCCCTCCCCCCCCAAAAAAAAACCAACAGCAATAAATATATTTTTACTGTAATGCTAAACAAGAGGCTCCCAGGAGCCTGAATCGCTCACCTGGTCTTAATGTCAAGCCTTTGAAGACTTTTGAATAGCTAAATGAGCTGAATGTTTAAGCAATAAAAAGCTTTTCTCTATCTGCAATAGTTTTCATTCCAAAGCAAAAAACACCATTTTTCACCTTTAAAGGGCCATAACCCCTTAAAGGGGTCATCTGACAACTTCGACCCTAAAAAGACTTTTGTAGAGCTAATTAAGCTGAACATTTAAGCAAGCAACATCTTTTCTCTATCTGAAAAAGTTTTCTTTCTTTAGGCCAAAAACACTATTTTTTGCCTTTAAGGGGCCTTAACCACTATAAGGGGTCATCTGGCAACTTTGACCCTATGGAAACTTTTGTAGTGCTAAATGAGCTGAACATTTAAGCAAGCAACAACTTTTCTCTATCTGCAATAGTTTTCATTCCATAGGCCAAAAACACTATTTATTGCCTTTAAGTGGCTGTAACCCCTATAGAGGATCATCTGACAACTTTGACCATATGGAGACTTGTGTAGAGCTAAATGAGCTGAACATTTAAGCAAGCAACAGCTTTTCTCTATCTGCAATAGTTTTCATTCTATAGGCCAAAAACTCTATTTTTTGCCTTTAAGTGGCCATAACCCCTATAAGGGGTCATCTGACAACTTTGACCCTATGGAGACTTTAGTAGAGCTAAATGAGCTGAACATTAAAGCAAGCAACAGCTTTTCTCTATCTGCAATCCTTTTCATTCTATAGGCCAAAAACACTATTTTTTGCCTTTAAGGGGCCGTAACCCCTATAAGGGGTCATCTGACAACTTTGACCCTATGGAGGCTTGTGTAGAGCTAAACGAGCTGAACATTTAAGCAAGCAGCAGCTTCTCTCTATCTGCAATAGTTTTCATTCCATAGGCCAAAAACATGAAAAAATGCTATTTTTCACCTTTAAGGGGCCGTAACTCCCATAAGGGGTCATCTGACAACTTCGACTCAATGGAGACTTTAGTAGAGCTTTTGATGCTGAAGCAGCAGCGTGGCATCAGGTTTCATCTATCTCTTATACTTTTTGATTTACAAGCCAAAAACAGTAGTCTGACCCCCCTGATCTTTTTTTAGCAACGGCAGCCATGAATCAAAAATCCCCACATCAGTTCTGTGGGGGATACCCTAAAGTACCACCAGACAAAATTTGGATTGAATCTGTGCAGCCGTTTCAGAGGAGAAGAAGTTTGAAGAAAAGTTAACGACGACGACGACGGACACCAAGTGATGGCAATAGCTCACTTGGCCTTTGGCCAGGTGAGCTAAAAAACAGCTACTAGGTAACCACCCTCAAACAAAGGTTCATAAACATCCATTTACCTCCATCTTAGCAATTTTCTTGACTAATTTTTCACTATGGCAGATCTTAAGAGCTTGTTTGTTTAGTTCTAGAGCAGCCTTAACCTTGCCTTCACTGGTGAGCTGTTTTGCTTCCTGGACTAGACTGTTGAACTTCTCCAAATCATTGCCACCAGATTTCGAAGATTTACCAGGCGTTTCCATTGGTGTTTTTGTTGGCATCTCTTGATTTTCTAGAAGCATACAATTTTTTTAAAAAAGGTTAAAGCATCAATAACACTGTTCAGCAAGTCAGTCAATTGTTTTTCCTATGTAACACAAATATTTTTATGCCACATCTATGCAAGAAGGGGGGCATATAGTATTCAAGTCCACTCCTCCCTCTGTCCCAAATGTTGCAAGTTGGGGAATTATGTCTATTGGGCATTTTCTTGTTTTATTATGAAAACAAAGTTAATAAACAAATGTCTTATTAGGAAATATTTTACTTTTGTGCACAAAGTTGGAAAAACTTGTTACATAGAGTGATTTTTTTTGGCTGTTTTCTATAGAGTCAATCGATTTTATCTTTGCTTTTTCAAACTCCAACATTCAAATGCCCCATTGGTCATCTTTCGTCTTTTGGAAAAACTTAAAATACATTGTTTTGTAAATACAATTACTATAAATAACATTTAACAAAGACTCAAAATCCTCTGCTTTTTGTTTTCTCCTTTTTATCTAAAATTCTTTTTAATGAGAACAAGAAAGCTAATTTGCTTTATTTAGATATCAAATTGTACCTGTATTCTGGTTTTCTTTATCTTCTGTTGTAGCATTCTCTTTTAAATATGCCTTAAATAAAGATATGCTATACATGTATGTATATATAGATAAATACAATATCTGTTTTGAAATGCATTTTTGAGGTGAATTTTTTCCAAAGTGTTTGATCTTTTTAATGATACTGAACATGAAAATTAATCTTCACAGTTTTATTTTTTGCAAGTATACAGATAACACAAAATTTGAAAAATTAAACTCTTTTGTAAATTTTTCCTTTTATAATATTAACATAAAATACCTCCATCTTGGCTATTTTCCTTTCTAACTTTTCACTTTTGTATATTTTCAGTGCTTCCTTGTATAAACCCACTGCTCCCTCAATATTCCCCTCATCAGTATACAGCTTGGCTGTCTGTATCAGCTGGTTAAAGTTCTCCTGATCTTCTACTGAAACCTTCCTCTCTTTTTGCTGGTTTGTCTTTTCCTCTGGAACATCATGTGTATTTGATTTGATGTCTGAATCTATAAATGTATTTAAAATAATAATGGTAAAACTGTTCATTGAATATCATTTGAACTACTTGAAACAGTCTGCTTTAGGTCTTTTCTTGGTCAATTCCATTAGGTGAGAGATGCAGTTTCACTTATGTTCAGAATACCACCAATATAATTTTGATAGCTTTTATACAAGTTTTAAAGCATTTTACATTGTAAGAATAGGCAAAAATGACCCCACTTATGTAACAGTATAACAATAAAGTGGTGTTTAAACCCCTAGTCAGAAATTTTTTCTGTGAAAGCCTTCATTCATATAAGAAAATTTGACAACAAACAACATCAGGCCTTTAATTATTTCACTTCTCATATCAGATCTATTTCATCAATTCTACATATTTTGTAAAGTTTTGGTGCATGATCGGTAATCTAAATTTTACACTAACAAGAATATTTTCAAAAGACATAAGGCTCCATCTGGCAACATTTGGGGTGGACAGATAAACGAATGGAAGGACGGACGGAAGAACAGACCTGAAGACTATGTACCCCACTACTTTCATAGATGGGGCATAAAATGCAAGATGTATGTTTTTAAAATCCATTAGACAACAATGAATAAATCTTATATACCTTTCCTTGTGGGCTGTTTATTCTTTTGACCAGTTTCTGTCTCTTCTAAAAATTTCTGAAAAACATAGGCAACAAGCTTTGATAAACAATCATAATCTGTCCGTTGCAAAGTTCACACCATTACTGAAATTGTTAACAAACTGGAATAGACTTAAACCATTCTTTTGCAAGTGGTCATCCATGTGGGTCACAACCAGTTTCCAAACCATGCATCATGCTTAGCATTCCTATGTGCATCAACCATACCACTAAGTCTAATGCGGCACTTGTCAGTAAGTGGAAAAAGACTTTAATCATTCTTTCTTTCTTTTAAGTACCATATTTGACAGACCTTTTGTACTCAGTTGTTGAATTCCTATCACATTGAATCAGTGTACAAAATTTCAAAAACCTGAATTTTTTTTAATTAAAAGACTAATAATTAAAAGATCATGCTTGAGTACAATGATGTAACAGAGAGAGTGACAGTAAATGCAGACAGAAAAACTGTATCTTGGACAATTTTTATAGACAAAGCAGGTAACTATTAAGCTGTTCCTTTGATACAGCTGAAATTTTGTTACTCAACATCATCATCCAAAAAAAAGAAAACATATATGAGTCACCTCAATCTTTGCTATTTTTCTTCCCAGTTTTTCATGTTTGTTGATTTGGTAGGCCTCTTTGTAAAGTTCCAGTGCGTCCCTGATCTTGCCCTCCTCAGTGTACATCTTGGCTGTCTGTACCAGTTGTTCAAAGATTTCTTTATTTTCTCCTGATAAGGGTTCTGTGTTACTTTCTACAAAGAATATTACAATATTTATGTCTTCTTCAACAAAGAAGTAAGTTTTCTTCCATTCATGATAACGATATCCAAGTGGTTAAAATTTGTTACAGGGCGGAATTTTAAGTCCCGGAATTTCAAGATTTAGACATTTTCTCTACAATTTCATGGAAGAAACATAATCTCCTTCAGAGGTAATGTTGAGGATGCAATGATTTGTCCACCCTCGATAATTTTTTTTTACAAGCTTGCCAAGGCTTGCATGTTTAAATGAAAAATAACTAACTTGTGCTGTAGACATCATTTAACCTTCTGGCATATACAATAAAACTTTTTTAAAGAATCAAAAATAGGATTTTCTTTAAAAAAATCTCTAAATACAGTATAACTGATCTATCCCAATGAAGATTTCATATACATGTACTCTTATATAACATTTGGGTATTTTACTCACTACCAAAAATGTCTTATTATCAACTTATTTTGTCATCACACTAACAATCTCCCACCTTTAGCATTGTCTTTCTCTGAACTTTCTTCACCTTGTTGTTCCTGGTCACCTGACTCTCTTAAATACAACTACAAAAAAGAAAAATCTAAGTAAAAAATGGCCGGATTTTGTTTAACATGAAGTAGGTGGGTGACAAGCATGAAATCGTAGCCCACGCTATGGGACCCCACCCTGATGCTGTATACCAAACATCAAATGGCTGTGATAAGTGGTTGCTGAGAAAAATGTTATACCAACCCAACAGACATTCACATTTTATAACATGGATTTTTCGGCAAAAAACAAATTGTGTATCGAAATACAATGACGGCCTGCTTCACACATTATTGTTGGAAGTGTAATATTTTTGGCTAAAATTATAGTCCTTATTATGGTTAATAAGTGGTAAAATATTAAGAAGATCTGACATACAATTTCGAAAAATCCACTTCAGTGCCATTTAGGTAAAAATGAGGAACCAGTTCAAATACCAACATTTGTTTCACTCCAATACAGCCTTGTTTGTATGAATTGCTCTAAAATATCTATTATGAGTTTTTTCAATATGCCCCAAAAAACTCCATAAACATTTCCATCTAATACTAAGCACTGCTTGAACAAATTGACATTTTACAGCTATTCCGAAGGTGTTTTTTGTTTTCCCGGACCTAACATACATTTATGCAGATTTTTGCTAAAAATTTAATATTAAGTTCCTGGATATTTTAAAGGACCGAACCAATTTTTACCAGACATTTGTGTTGGTCTGACGACTTCGGAATTGCTGATTTTAAACAAACCTCCATCTTTGATATCTTCCTTGCTAACTTTTCATTGTGATATATCTGTAACGCTTGTTTATTCATCTCCAGAGCGTCCTGGATTTTGCCCTCTTCAACTAAGTTCCTAGCACTAGAGATCAGCTGTTTGTAGATCTCCTGTTCTTCTTCAGATATGGGTAGATCTTTGGTAGGAGTTGCAGAAGAGCTTTGTCTTTGTTTTTGTTCTGAAATATATACAACACCAATGATACTTTTTGACTATTTATATAAATATGTATTTGGTGAAATTAAGGTTAAAACAAAAACATTTAACATCTTTATGTCACAAATTCTTTATGTTACTACAGTTACAAATTTAAAACAAGAATAGGTTTGAAATACATGATGCCTTCACTTGAAACATTTCTTTTTTTTCTGCAATCATTGAATAAAAAGCTACGCCGAGCGCAGCATGATACGACCGCAACAAGTTGAACCCTGTACGTTGGAGGCCCAATATGGATAGTCCATTGCTTTGGTCACATGAAGCCCATGGTGGACTTACAAAGCTTTTTGACACATGCATCCTGTGGTGGACTTAGAAATGCATTTTTGACAAATATATTTACATCAACATCTTATACAAAAAGCCTTATTTCTATACATGTATTAATTTACAATTTTGGCCCTTTGACCCTTAATTCCTCAAAAATGGTAAAAGATATTGCTAATCCGATAAAAAATAATAAGAAATTGTGTACATGGAATCCGATGAAAAAAAGATTTTGAAAATCGGACCACAAATAAAAAAGTTGATTTTTTGGGTGTGGTCTGTCTTTAGCCCCCTGTAACAATGTAATGGTGAAATACATGTCCAAATCATTGACACATTTTGTTGACAGAATTTAATGATGAATTCAACAAAGAAAGAATTTTCAAAATCTAATGAATAATAAGCATTCTACAACAGTTTTGTCAATACACCCGTTTTAGCCCTTTTTTTCTAAAACAGTAGGGGCCACAAACCCCAAATACAAAACCAAGATTCCTTTAGTGGATATAATCATCATATATAAACTTCATAACAATTGGCAGGCCCACTACAACTTAATTTTTGGTATAAAACTATTTGCATTGACAAACTTTTAAAACTGGCGTTTTTGGCCCCTTTGACCCCTAATTTCTCAAAAACGGTAAGAGATATTGCAAATCTGATTGTAAAACGCAGGCAGGGATTTTCACAAGGATTCCAATGAAAAAAAGATTTTGAAAATCGGACCACAAATAAAAAAGTCAATTTTTTTGGTGTGGCCCCTTTTTGACCCCCAGTATCAATGTAACAGTGCAATATATATCAAAACCATTGATACATTTTGTTGACAGAATTTAATGATGAATTCAATAAAAAAAGAATTTTCAAAATCGAATGAATAATAAGCATTTTACAACAGTTTTGTCAATACACCCGTTTTAGCCCTTTTTGGCCCTTTTTTCTAAAATGATAGGGGCCACAACCCCCAAATACAATACCAACCTTCCTTTAGTGGTAACAAACATCATATCAAAATTTCATAACATTCGGTCAATATTTACTCAAGTTATCACACGGAAACCAAAGTGTCCACAGACGACGACGACGACGACGCCGACAACGACAACGACAACGACGACGACGACGACGACATCGCCATAACATTATACGATCGCAAAATTTTTGCGGTCGTATAAAAAAAGTTATTGTGATTCTTTGGGTGTGGCCCCACTTTGACCACTTGTACTGTTGTAACTGTATAAGATACATCCAAATGATTATGACATTTAGACTAGTTGACAGAATTTAATGAGGAATAAAATAAAACAAGAATTTTTCATCATCAAATGAAAATGAACATTCTACAGATGTTTTGTTAATACATTCATCTTATACCTTTTTTCTAAAACGGAAGGGGCCACAAACCTAAAATGCAATACCAACCTTCCTTCACTGGTTACAAATATCATATAAAAATTCTAAAAGAATTGGCCAACCACAACTAAGGAACATACCACAAAAACAAGTATCCATACAAAATTGATGTTTTTTGCCCCTTTGACCCCTAATTTCTTGAAAATGGTAAGAGATATTTTGAATCTAATTTAAAACCCCAGGCAGAAATTTTCAGAAGGATTCCAATGGAAAAAAAGATTTTGAAAATCAAATGACAAATAAAAAAGTTGATTTTTTGGGTGTGGCCTTGCTTTGACACCCAGTATTGTTGTAACATTATAAGATACATTGAAACAATTATGACATTAAGTTGACAGAATTTAATGAAGATAATAATAAAAAAGAATTTTTCAAATCAAATAAAAAAAGAACCCTCTACAGATGTTTTGTCAATCTACCTGTTTTAGCCCCTTTTGGCCCTTCTTTCTAAAATGATAGGGACCAGAAACCCCATATGCAATACAAACCTTCCTATAGTGGTTACAAATATCATATCCTAATTTTCAAAGAATTGGTCAACCACAACTAAAGTTTTCCCATGGAAACAAGTATCCATACAAAATTGACGTGTTTGGCCCCTTTGACCCCTAATTTCTCTAAAACGGTAAGAGATATTTTGAATCTGATTGAAAGACCCAGGCAGGAATTTTTACAAGGATTACAATGGAAAAAAGATTTTGAAAATCAGATGAGAAATAAACAAGTTGAATTTTTGGGTGTGGACCCGCTTTGACCCCCAGTATTGTTGTAACAGTATAAGATACAATGAAACAATTATGACATTTAGTTGACAGAATTTAATGAGAAATAAAATAAAAAAAGAATTTATAAAATCGGATGAAAAAAGAACATTCTACATATGTTTTGTCAATATACGTTTTTAAGCCACTTTTGGCCCCATTTCTCTGCAACGTTAGGGGCCAGAAACCCCAAATGCAATACCAACCCTCCTATAGTAGTTCCAAACATCATATCAAAATTTTAAAACAATTGATCAACCACAACTCTAGTTATCACACGGAAACCAAAGTGTCTACAGACGACAACGATGACGACGACGATGACATTGCCATAACATAATACGATCGCAAAAATTTTGCGGTCCTATAAAAATGCATTTTTGACACATTTATATTTACATCAACATCTAATACAAAAAAACTTATTTATATACATGTATTAATTTACAATTTTGGCCCTTTGACCCCTAATTAATTTCTCAAAAATGGTAAAAATATTGCAAATCCGATTAAAGAATAAGGCAGATATATTCACAAGGAATCCAATGAAAAAAAGATTTTGAAAATCGGACCACAAATAAAAAAGTTGATTTTATGGGCGTGGCCTGTCTTTAGCCCCTCTGTAGCAATGTAATGGTGAAATACATATCAAAATCATTGACACACTAGGTAGATAGAATTTAATGATGAATTCAATAAAAAAAAGAATTTTCAAAATCCAATGAATGATAAACATTCTACAACAGGTTTGTCAATACACCCGTTTTAGCCCTTTTTGGCCCTTTTTTCTAAAACAGAAGGGGCCAAAAACCCCAAATACAAAACCAACATTCCTTTAGTGGATATAATCATCATATTAAAACTTCATAACAATTAGCAGGCCCACTACAACTTATTTTTTGGTTTAAATGAAAAACTTTTAAAAACAGTGTTTTTGGCCCCTTTGACCCCTAAATTCTCAAAAACGGTAAGAGATATTGCAAATCTGATTGAAAAATGCAGGCAGGGATTTTCATAAGGATTCCAATGAAAAAAAGATTTTGAAAATCGGACCACAAATAAAAAAGTCAATTTTTTGGGTGTGGCCCCTTTTTGACCCCCAGTAGCAATGTAACGGTACAAGATACATCAAAGCCGTTGATACATTTTGTTGACAGAGTATATTGAGGAATACAATAAAAAAAGAATGATCAAAATTGGATGAAAATTAAACATTCTACAGACGTTTTGTCAATATACACATTTTTGCCCCTTTTGGCCCTTTTTTCTTAAACGGTAGGGGCCAGAAACCCCAAATGCAATACCAACCTTCCTTTAGTGAATAGAAACATCATATCAAAATTTTATAACAATTGGTTATCTACAACTAAAGTTATCGCACGGAAACCAAAGTGTCTACAGACGACAACGACGACGACGACGACGACAACGACGACAACGACATCGCCATAACATAATACGATCGCAAAAATTTTGCGGTCGTATAAAAATGAAGTTGATGTGGTTGTATAGTTATATGTTATCTTTCGTTTGTTCATGCCCTGATGCATTTGCCGATAAAGTTTCATGATGATTTGATCTTGTTTGGCATGTTAATTTTTAATTAAGTTTGCTTAGTTTCTTTCAGCCTTATTACAAACATGCATGTACATGCAAAGTCAATATGCTTTTTATTACCATGTGAAGGACTGCTTCCAGTTTCCTGCAGGTAAGCCTGAAAATAAACATACACAATATACAGTCAGGGGCATCACCAAAATCAGTTATAAAATTTATAACTTAAATTGGTTATATTTTATGCATATTTTAAGGTTTTTGATTATCTCCCTTGTTAATATTAGTGAAATAATTGAAATTGGTTATTTTTTCTTGTACATAGTGAATTTTCTTTAAAGATCCACATCAGATGATATAATAAGTAGAATCAAAAGTTTGATATAAACATCTGAAGAGAATGATAAAACAAAACATCTGGATAGGTCACTTTCTGGACTTGGTTGAGGCAATTGCTTTATAATGAGAATTTAATGTCCCATGGGGCCTTACTTTGACTGCCTTGTGTAGTAACTTCCTAGTAGTGCGTAACAGATATTTTGGTCTTAAATTAAAGGGGAAATGTTGATTTATCAAAGAAAAATATTAGTATTGATAAGAAAAAATTATGAAGTCCACAAAGCTGGGTCAAAAATAGCCTTCAATTTAAAAATAACTGAAAATGGTTATATTTGAAAATAGCACATATGGTTACAAAATGGTTATTTAAAAAATAACTGTTTTTGGTGATGCCCTAGACTGATATATATAAATTCTTTGTAATATTTACATTTGTACTCAATTTCACAACATTTATTGGTGACAAAATAGCAAACTGTTCAAGCAAGGAAATAAGAAATTCTAGTACAAGGAATATTCTTTCTGTTATTCATACTGAGTTTCACAATAGTTGGAAATAACAAATCTTTTACAATAAAAATGTCTGACAACTTCTAATTCAGCCAATAATCTGAATATGTCCCACTTTTTGAAAAAGCCATAACTTTTAATATGCTAAGTTCAAAAGTTCAATACATTTGTATCTAAAGGTAACACCCTATATTGTTGTATCCTATAATAAAATTGTGGTTAAATACATTTAAAGTTGAGAAGATCCTGAAAGCCTTAAGACAAATTGAAAACTCAAGTCTTTGCACTATTGTCTCTTAACAAGATTATCTACATAAAGATAGGTACCTCCATCTTGCTAATTTTTCTTGCCAGTTTTTCATGATAATGCATTTTGATGGCCTGTTTATATAATGCTAGAGCATCTTTTATGTTTCCATCTGATGTTAACTGCTTGGCATTGGATATCAGATCTGCAAATATTTCCTGTTCATTTTCATTCAATTCTGAAAATAGAGTGATTTGGTAAGTGTTTAGGTTTTACATTGTTTTTGACATGCCTGGGTAACACATGTACAAGGTTTTAAAAATATGCAGCCTTCAACATTATTCTTGGTAAGAAAATGGAAGACTGACTTCAGTCCTGAAAGGTAATAATGTTATAAAATAAACAAACAAAATGATCCTCATCATATAGTCAACAATTAGACAAAAAAAAATATTGTTGGTTTCCCTTAACCCTGTCAGGTCTGTTTTTGGTGCCTGGTCAATTAATTTTATTGCCAATTGCCAAAAAAAAATAAAATAAAATTCTGGCCTGCCGGGTCTAAGATAGTGAGATTTGCTAAAAAAAATTTCAATGAAAATTTTGAATCATACAAATCAAAGTATTTTCTTACTTAATTCTGTTTTAAAAATGTAAGTTTAGCAGAGAAAATTCATCATTAATTCTTGTGCATTAATGACACTTAGTTTACAAAATTTATAATAATTGGTTTAATAAAAAAAAATAATTAAAATAAAATTATTTCCCTGCCTGCCGGGAGTAAAAATTTTGCCCATGTTAGGGGAAACCAACTATCAATTTTTCATGGCCTTACTACCAAAAGACTGCTTGCAAGTGCCTGACAAAATGGAGAGACATCCAAGGTGTGAAACAGAACTACAAATTATATACAAGTTATAAGTTGATAATGCCATTTCACACAATGGTCACAGCTTTCCACACAGCTATGATTTTAATTTCAGCTAAAAATGTGTGCTATATCAAGCAGCAACTGCTTACTCTTCTGAAGCACCTAAGTTCACTTCATTTTGACTTGAGTTCTTGTTTCTGATTGCAGTGTGGTTGTATTATGTGCTTTTTGTTTGTTGTATGGTTTGTACTTGTGATGATTTATGACTACTAATTTTGTCTTTGCCATTTTTGATTGCCCCAATAGTACACCTTTGCTTCATTCAATACCCATTATAATTATAGGTGGGGCAAATAAAACAAAATCTGTCGAAGTCAATAATGGCCAGATTTAGTTAAACAGGAAGTAGGTGAGGGACAGACCTGAAATCAAATCCCAAGTTATGGAACCCCAACCAGATGCTGTATACCAAATATCAATTGGCTTTGATTAGTAGTTGCTTAGAAAACTGTTACAATATTTCTTCCCCACCCTCCCACCGGACATTCACCATTTTATTATTACTGTGAATTTTCACTCCATGACACTAATATGTACAGCAGATTGGAAACAATCAAAATTGTTTTATATACCTTTATTCTGTATTGACACTTTTGACATTTGCTTTTCTGTTTCTTCAACTTCTGTGTCCATTTTTAGCCTGAAAAATATCAACATTTTTAAAAAAAAAAATTTTATGAACTGTTTAGGGATTATGCATCTTAACCTATAAAAATAGTGTAAATGTATTATATACCATGTATAATGTGGTTTCATTATTATTTGTGGGGTATTATTTTGCATGGTTTTCAAGGGTTGCCTTTACTCACGAATATTGATACCCCAAGAAAGGAAATTTAACATTGATTTGTATGCTGCAGTCTTTTAAACAATGAATTTAAGAATCCTAATCAAACATAGGGCCCTGTATAAAGCATTATCATGATTATGACAATCAATATTTGAGGAAATTACAATGCAGATACACAGATATAATCAGGAAAGAGGGTAAAACAAGGTATTAATTAAACTCAGAATTATTTGATATCTGGAAAAATCACTTTTCTTCTTGCAGTAACAACTAACCCAACTAAGGGGTTAGTCCATGCATGCATGGACTAACCATGAGTTAGTTTCTATATAAAACATGAATGGTAACTAACCCAAGGTTAGTCCATGCATGCATGGACTAACCACTTAGTTGGGTTAGTTGTTACTGCAAGTGGAAAAGTGATTTTTCCGGATATCAAAATAATTCTGAGTTTATTTAATACCTTGTTGTAAGAATGGGGTTTACAGAATAGAGAATAATGGCCAAAAATGTTAACATATAAAGAATCATGAAGCAATAAACTAAAGAATAGAGAATAATGACCCTTACAGAATAAAGAATAACGTGAAAAGTGGCCAAAACCTTTCTAGAATAGAGATTAAAGGGATAAATATTTATAGAATAAAGAATTACGGACACCCCCAATCCCCATCCACCCCCTCAGGAAATAGACAAGATAAAATCCAAAGTAGAAACCAACTTGTTTGTAACTACTTGGAATATAGCCATATTGGGAGCAAGCTCCAATATATATACAAGACCATCCATTTTTTTCATCAAGTCAATAGTTTAATTTTCTTCCAATTTCTGGCATGCAAATGCTGTCAGCACTAGATTTCACTGAAAGGGAAAAATGACAGATTTCGTAGGGAAAATTCAAATAAAAATATTATCAAATGGGTTTAATTAAACATGTGAAACATTTTTAAAAATAAAATTTTCCTTCTCATTTTAATATGAGAAAGTTCTAGTAGATTCTGATCTTCATTATTATTCTGCTGACATCATGGCATATTAAATATTTCACAGACCCTTACTATCATTTTAATATAATAATTAGGTTAATGATTGTTGTTACTACATGTATGTATTGTCACGGCTTCCGATTGAGCAATAAAACTGTAATTGTCATCAATTTATTGCCTAATAAATCAACTAAGTTCAGGACTTGATTGAATTTGAAATTAATTTGGGTTTGGCATATGTTTTCACTGAAAAAAAAATCATAGATATTCAAAATTTAATTTATAGGGCATGCATTTTGTGTCCCTGGACACACAGACTTACAAAATAAAGATGTGAAGTATGTTAGATGAAGTAGATGCAAATTGTAGCTACATTCTAAGACATATGAAAATTCAGGAAGGACTCTGTCAGCAAAAATATAACATTTTACAAAAGAATTTGGAAAGAAGTAAGGACAAGATAGGATAAAATAAGCCTTTACTTTGAGAAACTTAGTGTTTACTTTTCAAAAGTATGCCTCAAATCAAATAGGAAAATCAAAGTGATGAAGCCTACAATGGGCATCCAAACAGTATAAATATGTTGAAAACATGTTAATGTTGTTATTTACTTGTTTTTATATTTATACACTGCCGAAGGGAGCGATAATGGTAGAAAAGTCAATTGTTTGGTAAGTGAACTATGAGCTGAAATTTCCTTCTAGGTCCAGTTTTAATAACATGCATGTTTTCCCGAATTTTCAGCGTCTTTTTAACTCTTCTTTCTTTGAAAATTTCTTGCATCATTAAGCGCAAAATTGACCCACAAGAAAAGATAGTTGATATACATGATAAACATGATTTTTAATCGGGAGCATGAAAGGTAAAATCTGCATCATATTATCTAAAATGAAGAAAATCATGAAAATAATGTACCAAAATGTCTCGAGTCTAGTACTGAAATAATCAGTGCAGAGTACAGAAATATTCTAATTTGCATGGGTACCAAATGACTACGTACCGATACCAGTGTATTACAGTATAAGGGAGACAATCCAACCTAAGGAGAAGGACGGAATGGCTAGTTTTCCCGGGGTGATTCTTTTATTAGAATTTTTTAAAAGCATGTCAACTTCCGGTGCACGAATGAGCAAAGGGTAAAAGTAAATACAGTGACGTGCAAAAAGTATTCGGTCACAATGGCGGTCTTGTTTACGTTGCAAAGTGAAAGTAGATTAAAACGTCCTTGTCCTCTGACGTTAAAACACATGTGACTTAGTTAAAGTATTTTAAGAACTTCAATGTCACATGATAAGGCTTAAAAATAGCAAATATCTGTCGTCTGCTATTTGTCAAGGTTGGAAAAAATAAAAACAAAAGATGGGGCGGAAGGGCCAGGAATTGTCAAACGATGTCAAGAAAATGATTGTTGAGCTTTTCCAAAATGGATTTTCACGACGAAAAAAAGGACAAGTATTAAGTATTCCAAAATCAACCGTTATTGATATTATTCGTAAGTTTTTGACCAGTGGTTCAGTAGAAAATAGGCCCAGAAGTGGAAGACCGGCATTGGTGAAAGATCGCGCCTATCGGAAGTTGGAGAGATTGGTAAAAACACATCTTAGGGCTTCTCTTAGTGACATTACTATAAAATTTAATGAACATAACCCCAACCCTGTTACTAAAAGATCAATTCAGCACCATTTACATAAACATGGATACAACAGACGTGTGTGCAAGAAAAAAGTTGTTGTCCGAGAGGTGAACAGACGGAAAAGATTGTCATGGTGTAAGGAAAAACGGTATTGGACAGTTCAGCTTCACTGGAAACGAGTAATATTTTCGGATGAGAGCAAAATAGTTATTGGACAAGACCTTCGTGTGTACGTTTGGAGGAAGCGCAATGAAGGCTGGCGACCAGATCTTGTTGAACCACGCTCAGCCAAGCCTAAGTACGAGGTGATGATATGGGGCTGCATTTGTTGGCAAGGAGTTGGCACGATAACTGCAGTAAACGGTAATATTAATGCAGCAAAGTATATTTCTATACTCGATGATAATCTCTGGCCTGTTATTGCTCGTCATTTTGCTGCCGGTGGGTATTATTTTCAAGATGACAATGCACCTGTCCACCGTGCTAGGGTTACTCAGGAATACATCGCGGCAAATGGGATAAACGGTATGAGTTGGCCTGCCCAGTCACCAGACATTAACATTATTGAGAATGTGTGGCTCTACATTAAAAGGAAGCTCCAAACCCGTGTGAATTTCATAAATTCTAAAGACCAACTGTTCCGAGAAATTGAAGCTATCTGGATGAACATTACACCTGCCTATGTTCAAAGCCTTTACATGTCAATTCCTAGAAGGATCTTAAATGTAATAAGACTGAAAGGACACCTGACAAAATACTAAAGGTAGGAGTATTAAAGATTTTATAGAAAACATAAGAAACTTTGATATTTTAGCCATTTATTTTCTACTTTCACTTTGCATACTCTCTAGCGTCGGCCATTGTGACCGAATACTTTTTGCACGTCACTGTATGCTTTGTTATTTATTAACGATGGAATCTGAGATTTTAGCAATTTTTTTACACAGGTAAGAAAACTTGTCCAATTTATTGAAGTATTTACCGTTTACAGAAATATTATTTTTCTCATAATTCCACAGATGCTTTTGTGTAAGCGTATGGGGCAGCACACCAGTTTGCTTCAAAAACTGGTAAAGTCGACACGTGATAAATTCTATCTAATTGAGGGATTTTTCCGGAAAAGCAATGAACTCGAAAATTGCGTGTTGATTAAATGCAGAAAAGACAAGAATGCCAACTTGTCATAGTAGAGAGTATACAGCCAGATGTGCTCCAGGAATTGGGTGGAGAATATTGGCATGGATTTTCTATATCAGATTACATATATGTAGATGTATTAACATGGTTGTGGGTTTTTAAATTTGGATAATAAATATTTTTTTTCTACGGGATAGGATGGGAGATGGGAGAGGGTGTAGTACAAATCATGGCGTTAAAGCTAATTTTGTCATTTAAATTCGGTCTCTATATAATGGAATAACAGTTAATACTTGTTGAAAACATAAATAAAATTTTCTCTGTTCAAAAAATCCGCCAACCGGAAATGAAATGTTTTCGAGTTGTTTCCCTTGAATATTTTTCAAGAAGATAGTTTCCTCTTTTCTGAAGATTTTCGATCTTATAGAATTTTCAACATCTGAGATAATTTCAATGAGTTTTTCATGTCTGAATCAATTTCTCTTGTGACACTTAGACTAGAGATAGAAAATGGTTCTGAAACACCTAAATCTTTCAATTACACAGGTATACAGAAAAACAGAAGAAGTTTTTCTTAACCATGTTAACTGTCAATTTTATTTTTAAGGAGAAAGAACAAAAAAAAAAAAATGAAAGTTACTTTAAATTAATAAACTGCCAAAGGGAGCGACAATGGTAGAAATGTCAATATTTTAGTTGTATACTAATATGAGACAGGTTTAACCTGTGCATTCCCGAAGTTACAATGTACATTGTATTTTCTATATCATGTTTATATATTCTCAAACTTAAATGAACTCAAAAATGTTTAAATACGCTGAATTGATTTATTTTATATTCGAAAATAAAACAAACTAGCTTTTCTTGTGGGTCACATGTGCTCTTAATGACGTAAGAAATTTGGAAAGAAAAAGCGTTTAAAAGACACAGAAAGTTCGGGAAAACAAGCCTGCTAACGAAACCGGATGTTGAAGGAAAATTCAGCACATAGTACTACTAAAATGTTGACATTTCTACCATTAGCGCTCCCTTCAGGAGCGTATGAGCTTAATTAGTCCTCAACAATCGGTTTAGCACTTGTGTTATTCAGAACTTTCATCATCTATTTTAAGTGTTTAATGCACTTTCTTTACTAATTTCAAACATAATTTATAGGGAGGTCACCACAACGTTTATTGTAACGTCATTCATTTTCTTGTGGATAAGATAAGATAAGATAAGAAAGATTTATTTGAATTCGGATTTGCAAATAACAATAAACACAATTAAGCTCTCAAGAGCTTTTTTCTGAATAATTGATTTGTGAAAATCAATTGTGGAGGCAAAATTTCGAAAAATGGCCAACTTTAAACATGTTAAAACACTTGAAATTGTCAAAATGAATTATTTATAAATGAATTAATATATGGTGTGAAAATTAAAACCTTTATCTATCTATCATGTCTATGTATGTGTTTTATACTTGTACAACTATTTTTGATACAATTGCAAGCGTTTGAAGCTGAGAGGTTTTGTAAAAAATGGCCAACAAAAAATCTGTGTGTCAACAATCATTGTGTTTAAAGATTAATTCTGCAACCTATTTCTGGAAGGATATTCTGCATTTTTGTCTCACAATTTGAGAAATTTTTATCAATTTTCAAAATCAGATTTATAAATATAGATCTGTACAGTATAATAAAAAGGCAGTGGCTATTTTGCCGGCTCCGGCATAATAGCGATTTGTATGGCATTTAGCTATTTTGCCGGCTTTGTTATATAAGATAAGATAAGATAAATTTATTAAGTCCAATTAAGGGCCCAAGAGGGCATGATGACAAAACATAACAATTACAATTAATTGATGATAGAACATGAAACATATAAGTATATATAAGAGATGCTGACATAATATATTAGACCAAAACAGGTTAACAGTGTCATGCAAAATGTTCAGATGAGAAAGACACCAAGGACAATGCATTAAGACTGAGTAGAATATGATAATAGGATAATTGTGTGCAGTGGTTGTGGTAATACACACAAGATACATCATGTATAGAAAAATATAAATAAATAATGGAAAAATAAATTTCAAAGCTACCAGTCTTCTTTGTGTCTTAATCAAGTGAACATGTTACATAGCATGTTTATGTTAAATGTTGGTATGTATATAAGGTAATATATGTCAATAGATTGAAGGTGAGTCAGGTGGAAAAGACACCATGGGACGATGCATATAGACATGAACAAAAGGATTTTCCTGTTTATATTCGATTCAAATATATAATATTAACAGACCAGTAGATAATTAATGAATTAAAATATTCCAATTGATATGTCTACCACGTGTCTTAACCATATGACCCAGCCACAACCTAAACATGTTAAACATTTGAGAATTTTATTATGTCACTAATCAATGAAAGTATATTAATATTTTCATTATTCATTAACCACAAAAATTGATTGTCAAGATTCAATGAAGTAAAATTCTTGCAATATGACTTGGCAGATGCAAAAAGACATGTCCTTAAATTTTTAGTATGATTACATGAAATCAAAAGGTGTCTCTCATCATCTAATTCTCCTAAGTTACATCTTGTACATTTTCTTTCTTCTCTTGGGATGCCCTGATATCTACCTTTCTCAATATTTAATTTATGAGCAGATATTCTTAGTTTAGTTATATTTCTTCTTGACTCATTATTTTTTAAAATAAGTAAGTATTTTTCTAAACCAAAATTTGTTTTTAGAAAACTGTAAGTATCAAGTTTTCCTTTAGAAATCTTGATTCTCTCAATATGCCATAAATCTATAAAATGATTATGAATAATTTTTTTGCTATTATTTTTGAATGTTTGAGTGCTAGAAAATTTGAACTCATTTATTTTATCAATGGATCGCAGTAAATATTGTATAGAGCCATACCATGATGGTTTCCTTTCATTAAAGATTTTTTGGGAATTAATAAAGGCATGTTTTAATAATATAAAGTTTGAAGAGGAATCTAAATTTTCAAGTCTATGCCAATAGTTAACCATGTTTTTGATAATATCATAGTGCATGGATGTTCTTCCTAGTTCAGAAAGAACACCAAAATTGGTAGCTTTTTTATGCACTCCAAGAATAGATTTACAGAATTTTATATGTAGTTTATCACATGCTAAATTATTATAGAGTTTATCAAGAGGGCAGAGGCCCTCTTTAAATTTTTGAGTAAAGGGGTTAAAATAGCCCCATATCTCAGATCCATATAATAAAATAGGTTTAATAGTGTGGTCAAATACATGTGTTGAAATATCAATACCTGGATTAAGTGAGAGAAGATCAGATTTTAATTTATAAAAGGCTTTCAGGGCTTTGTTATATAATTCTGATTGGGCTAATGAGAAAGATCCTGAGCTTGTAAAATGAAGACCCAGGTATCTATATGAGGAGACACACTCTATTTCTGATCCTCCTAATTTAAAGGACTCTTTGAGATGCCTGCCTGCCTTGTTGAAAATCAGAACCTTTGTCTTTGATATGTTAACATTAAGACACCAATCTTGGCAATAAATATGTAGTTTATTTAATTTTGACTGAAGTCCTTCTGACGAAGTTGAAAAAATCACTATATCATCTGCATACATCAAACAATGAATTGGAAAGTTATTTAGAAAAACTGGGTCTTTACAGTCTTTTAGGTATTGAGGCAAGTCATTGATAAATACTTTAAAGAGATTGGGGCTTAAATTGTCACCTTGTTTAACACCTAAACAAGTAGGGAAAAAATCAGTTATTAGATTATCGTTTTTTATACATGATTTGCTTAATGTATACATGCTATTGATTATATTATAAAATATTGTGCCAACCCCAATTTGGAGTAATTTTAGTTTCATGCCAGTATGAATAACTGTGTCAAAGGCTTTCTGAAAGTCAACAAAGCAGGCATACACCCTACCATCTTTTGTTGAACAGTACTGATCCAAGATATTCTTCAGAATAAACATATGGTCAGATGTTCTCGCTTTATGCGTGAATCCAATTTGGCTTTCATTTATAATGTTATGTTTATTTAGAAATTCAGTGAATCTATTATCAAGTATTTTATTAAATAATTTGCCTAAAGTATTTGTTATTGTTATTCCTCTGTAATTGTTGGGATTAGATTTATCTCCACTTTTAAAAATTGGGGTAATAAACCCCTTGGCCCATGATTCAGGGTAAATACCATTTGAGAAGCATACATTAAAAATTTTGCAAATGCTGGAAAGTAAAAAGGATTGACTATTTTTTAGCATATTGTTAGAAATGTTATCAAGTCCAGGAGATTTGTTTATTTTTAGCTGAGATATGGCTTTGGAGATCTCTTTTTCTGTTATTAAGATGTCTAGTTCAGTAAAACACTTGATGTTTTCCATGGATTTTAATTTATTATTAAGAACATTTAAACGGGAAGAAAATTCTGGTTTTAGTTCATTGAGACTAGTAAAATGTGAGAACCATGTGGATGCTGATATGCCAGAGTCATTTTTATTAGTATCTCTGCTTTTCAAATCATTGATCAACTTCCAATACAGTTTTGGGTTTTCAGAATGAAGTGATTCAATTTTAGATAACATTTCTATTTTAAATTGTCTGTACTTAAACTTCCTGAGCTTGGTATATTCTCTATATAACTTGTAGTAATGCCCTTTTATTTGTGGGTCATTTGGATATTTGGAATATATTTTTCCATAATTAATTAAATTGTTTTTAGATTTATAAAGCTCAGTGTCAAACCACTTTTTACGTTTTATTTGGCATTTTTTGGGGTTATTATATTTTTTTCTTTTGAGACATTTTTCAGCTGCTTTAATTAAGATATTAGATAAAAGTAGAGATGCATTATTTATAGATTCAGAGGAATTTTGTATTATGCTATTGTTAAGATGTTCTATTTCTTTTTGTATCTCTTTAGAAGCTAAGGCATTTTGGTACTCAATCGCTGAATTCTCTGACCATATAAAGTTCTGAGATATCTTGTTTAATCTTATGTCGTTGTTTGTTTCTTGTTTAGAATTAATACCAAATTTTGCAGAGAGTGACCATTCAATTAGACAATGACAGTCGGATAAAGTTGATATGAAATCTGATACAGTAAAATGTAGGATATTATTTAACAAATTCTCTGATATTAAAGCATAGTCTACAGTGCTGGTCCCGTTGGGAGTGAAACAAGTGTATTTTCCAGAGATGTCCCCCATAATTCTACCATTTAGGATTCTAATTTGATTACTAATGCATAAATCTAACAAGTCTCTACCTCTTTTATCTAGTTTAGAGTCCATATTATGACGTACTGTTAAGTTTACATCCGCATTATAGTTGGAATAAAGTGGTAGATAATCAGATATGTCATCAGAGATGTAGTCTGGTTCAGAGGCTGTCCGTGCATTAAAATCCCCGCATATTAATATATCTCCTAAATTTTTATATATTGTGATATCCTTTTCTATACAATCAATAATGTCTTTTTCAAGAGTTTTGGAATAAGACGACATCTCTGGTGGGTCATATACAATGCATATAAATAAATCATTATTTAAATTAAAGAATGACTTTTCAAGTTTTACCCATTGGATATCTGGGTTATTGTTCTTAAGAATTTTGACTGAGGATTTAATAGATGGTTTACAAAGTATAGCTAGGCCACCAAAATGTCTATTGTTATGTTTACTAACACTTCTACATATAAAGTGGCAGTACATGTTCCCAATTTTTGAAATAGAATTTTGAGGTCTTAGAAGCCAGAAACAAGTTTACAGCTTTGTCTTTTTCATGTCCTTCGAAGTTTTAGGAGAGAGCACTCATGAAAAGCTCGGAATTACGTCAGGTGATAAAATTCGAGCTTTAGAAATCCTCCAAAAACTTTGTTACGCACGTTCTGAGACAAAATATGATGTTTTGTATGAAAGGCTTACATCTGAGCTTCCCGATCCTATAGTTTCGTATTTTAATAAGAATTGGCACGTCATAAGATCCGAATGAGTGGACGGTCTTAAAAACGGAGTGAATCTGGGAAACAGAACAAATAACCGAGAATAGAAAGTATAAATGATAAAGTGAAGTCGGTGCTTAATCATCACGCAACCCTTCCGGAGTTCGCAGAAAATATTTTGATTGCCATAACGTCGTTAAGAACTGAAAGGGATCACAAAACTGTAAGCATGTTTCTGAAGAAACCAGTCAATACAAGTGTAACCGGAGAGCATGAATTACTTCACAAAATCGACATGTCCTGACCGGGACTCGAACCGCCGGGACCTCTAGGTTTATAGTCAGACGCTCTACCTCTGAACCAAAGAAGTACTTCCCTTGTTCAGGGATAAAGGCTGGCTATTTAAATCTACTAATTAATGTACGAAGGGGGGCAACCCCGTTACACTTCCCCCTCCTCAAGAGTCATCATACCTCAATGTATGACTCTAACACAACTAACCCTGGCTAGTTTTCCTGTTCTAACCATCGTGGGTTTTTTAGTTGGGCGCCAATGTAACCGGAGAGCATGAATTACTTCACAAAATCGACATGTCCGGAGCGGGATTCGATCCCGGGACCTCTAGGTTTACAGTCAGTTAGTAGATTTAAATAGCCAGCCTTTATCCCTGAACAAGGGAAGTACTTCTTTGGTTCAGAGGTAGAGTGCCTGACTGTAAACCTAGAGGTCCCGGGATCGAATCCCGCTCAGGACATGTCGATTTTGTGAAGTAATTCATGCTCTCCGGTTACACAAGTATACATTTGAAAAGGAATCGACTGAATATCAGTATTAAGAACTGGTGACCCCATATGCTTTAAACTATGTTTTAAGGCAGCTTAATAGTAGACGCAGTGTAACCTGAAAGCAGGAATCTGACGATGACATATGGTTTACAGAAAGCAGTGAAGGCAAAGTCATCGTCAAGCCGTCCGCATGTGCATGTACTTTTTATAAGTGTATGCTACTCCCGTGTAGACACATATTCAGACTGAGAGAAATGATAGGTCTTAATTTGTTCCAAACGAGCGGAATGTCGGAAAGGTGGAAATTAAGCACATGAGATACGAAATCTCACAGATTATTCAGTGCCGTCGCAGGACCGTCACCGGACGCCGAATCAAGGTCATCCGCCTCTATCAGTGTTAGCACTCCATCACGAAAGCGAAAACTATCCAAAAGTGAAAAATACCGACAAACTAAATTACTTACCCAGCAAATAGCAACTTTAGTTTCTGAGGCAACTGGTGTTGATTATCAACAAAAAGTTGAAACTTTGCAAAATGTCATTCAACATTGGAACGATGGGAAACGTTGTGTGGTTGTTGAAGTTTTGGAAATCGATGAAGCGAACAAAGAAGCAAACGAGGAAAGGATCAATTCCGATTTTGTTGCGACTGGTAATAGTGGTAACATTGAAAGTACCGCTTTAGTTGATGAACACGTAGGAGATACCAAGGAGGAAGAACTTTGTGAAAGAGATAGTTTTAATGTAGAAAGTGAAGCAATTACTTCTATTGCTTCAATTTCAGACATAGTTTTGCCACCTGCGATTAAAAAGCGCGGAAGACCTAAAGGTATGACACAAACTGTAATTGACTGCCAAAGAAGCGCGCTCGAAAATCAAAATGTGTTCCGTTTGTCCAAAATCCATCTAATGAAACGGACATGATAATTTTGGAATGGTTTGTGGGAAAAGAAATTGCCAAGTCTGCACTTTCTGACAGTCTACTGGTAGACATAGTTTTGCCACCTAATAGAGGAACAACACATAGAAACTCGCCCTGAGATGGTTTCTAGCTCCTGTTTAGATAAACTTGTAAACATAAGTTTGATTAAAAAGTACTGTACGGAGGACGCATGGAAGGCTATTCAAAATATTTATTCTATCAAACTTCAAAACACTATCTATTTTTGTAATATTTGTAACGAAGATGCAGATGTATCGAACGGTGATCAAACACAAAGCATTATGTGCAGTTCGTGTTTACAGTGGTTACATCTGTAGTGTGCTAGGCTGAAAACTTCACCGAAAGCAAAGCACTGGTTTTGTAACTTTTGTAAATTGGGTTAATATGTTCCATAGAGTAGCTCTAAAATGTTGAATTATCATGTATTGTATATGTACAATTTGGCAATTTTCATTCTTTTTTTTTTATCTTGATATGATAAAATTTCATGAAAAGACATGTTTCAACATTTATATGCTATATTTTATCTTTTTAATCTCAAACTTAATTTTAATTTCTGCTTTTAATGTTAACTTACATGTATTCAGTTAAAGTTTTTATTATAATCATGTTTTATCTGAGCGTATATACTAATAAATTCTATATGTAATTAACTAAAATCTATGCAAACAACACAAGCATTAAACAAAAACAAAAAACAAAAAAAACAGAACCTACAAAATAGCTAAATGCCATACAAATCGCTATTATGCCGGGGCCGGCAAAATAGACCCAAGGAGGCTATTTTGCCGGAGCCGGCAAAATAGTCCCTAGGAGGCTATTTTGCCGGAGCCGGCAAAATAGCCACTGCCTAATAAAAAATGTACGATTTTATTTTTTTTTAAATAAATACTACGAAATTTCGTTTTTTGGGTCTGTGGAAATTTTTATCAATCGGAAATAAAAATTCCAGACCTTCCTTTTTCTATTGGTGACCTTGGTTTCTTCAGAAAAACATTAAGCACACATGTAACCCACAAGAAAAGCTAGTTTGTTTTTATTTTCTGATATATTTTGTTTCAATTCATATGGCAATTGTATAAAAAATATTTTTGGCTTGTAAAATATTTATAGATAAGCATTAACTTCAGGAGCGTCACAGGTTAAACCTGCCTCATTTTATGAGAATTTCATTGCCATAAAAGATCACGTAGATACAAAAATAAAATCTTTTCCCATGGGAAAAGATTGGGATGATGTGCTACTATTTCCTGCTGTTTTTCTGCATGTGCAGACATTTTCAATACCTTCTGTCAATAACACTTCATTTGGTAGATGGATTCCTTCAATATATCCTCCGGAGTTGGAGATTAAAGAGACCACCGAATCAAATTGCTTCACGTCTTTCTTGGATTTGCACCTCGAATTTGACCCAGGTGGTCATCTCAGTATAAAAAATTTACGATAAACGAGACGATTATAATTTTAAAATTATTAATTTTCCTAATCTACAGAGCAATATACCTACTTCTCCTGCATACGGTGTTTATATTTCACAACTTATTCGATATGCCAGAGCTTGCACACATTTCACAGATTTTTTGATCAGACACCGATTTCTTCGTGACCGACTTTTGGAGCAGGGCTAGGGCTATAAGAAAATACATCTCATACGATCACTAAAAAAATTCTTTCTTCGTTATCAGCCACTAGTAGAAAAGTTCAAAATTGAGTTAAAAGATATGATAGTTAATTGTTTTAATTAGTGTTTGACTTGTCTGCTGTACTGAGATGATCACCTCAATATCCCTATTGTGTCTCACAACTATGTTGTGTTCTATGGTCATAACCGGATCCTAAGATCGCAGTGGAAGAGGGAGGTTTGATGCCATAAAACCTGGTTTAACCCACCATTTCGTTTGAAATGCCTGTACCAAGTCAGGACCATTGCGATCCACCAATTCTCCGGTATGACTGATTCGTTTTTGTCATTTTCTCTGGACTATGAGATTGATCATTCAAGTTCAGTAGTTTTGTTATTACCTTAATTTCCAAGATTTCGCAAAATGTGTCAGACCTGACTGGTAAGATTTAAGCAGGTCCGGCATTTTAAACATACTTACTGGACCCATGTCTGGTAGATTTTAATATTATTTTAGAAAGTTGTAATAGACAGGACCAGTAAAAAAAATTAGGTCAGACCAAAGATTCCATTTTGACAGACCTATGTCTGACAAAGAAATTTTAAGTTTCGAGAATTCTGACTTCTTTCGTTAAATCTGAATGTTTCCAGCAGAAAGATTTTTCTTTCTATAAGCAATGTGACAGACTTTCTCATTTATTGAGCGCTCGCTACACTAGCATATTACAATCTTAGGTCGCAGTGCAATCATTACAATATTCATCATAGATACTTTTAGTACAGAATATTTTTTAAGACTCCATCATATTTTGAGTCACATGACATTTGACAAAATTTGTATAGTAAAGAGCTTGTTGTTTCAAATTTTTTTGCCCTGATCTATGAAAGTAAGAGGCATATAGTGTTCAGGACCATTTGTCTGTCCTTCCGTCGGTCCCAAATGTTGAGAGATGGGGCATTATGTCTTTTAGGTATATTCTTGTTTCAATATTATTTGGTACCTAAAAATAAGTTATTCTAACAATAGAGAAGATTCAGACCATGTCCCTGACCGACACTGATCTGTTATTTCTATGCAATTTTTACTGGCTCTATGGGCTAACGAATCCCAGTCTTTTTTCCTAGAGCAGAAGACAACAATGAAATTATAAGAAAACTGTCTTGTTTAGTGCTAAAAAGTATCAAATTGTTTTGTCTATAGCAGAACATAGTGACCCTACCTGAATTATAACTATTTTATTTGTTAAATGTTGCAATCAAATCGTATGAACAGATCTCACCTTTCTCACTGTGGAACCATTGTTGTTTCAGCCCCGATTTCTTGATGTGATGTCATTTTTAAAGATCCTCTGCTGGTCAAAACAATTTCTGGACTTAATATGAATCTTGCGTATTGTAATACAGGGAACATTTTTTTTTTCATTTATAGCCTTAAGACCACCAACAGATCAACAAGAATTAAAAGAGCTGTCATATGCGTCAGTTTTATCCAAGTCAAGTGAGAATAAACCATCAATTGATGTTAATCTAACTTGTCGTGGCCAACGTCAGTTTGCTGAAGTCAGTATAGAGTCATATTTTTCAGGTATACTTTAATAAATATTTATATTGGCTTTGTACACTTATTTTTTTCTCTCAAATTAATCATTTACACTTACTCTTACATTTACAAAATTACAGATCAAAGATGATCAATATCAATTGTCAAAGAAGAAAAGACAAAATAAGCCAATTACATGTACATGCTAAGGAAACTGAATGTTTGAAGATTCACAATAATCATGATAATCCTGACTTGGTACAGACATTTCAATGGGAATGGGTGCTGGTTTAAAGCACAAAGCTGTCCTCTTCCAAAATTAAAAAAAAAAGTAAAAGATGACAACAAAGTTCCAGACAGTGAATTTTCCTACGCCTGCAGGGCATTTTGTTTATTCAAGACTCATCATAGGTGTTCTACACAAAATTTTGAAAATGATCATAAAGAGCAAAGAACAATAAAACCAAAAATTTTGTATTGGGAAAACCAAATTATGACTAAGATCATCAAACTATGGATTAGACAACGTTGAAATTTAAACGATTAATTTATAGCTTTGATGTGTTCTTCAATTTACACAAAAGTGTTGATGCCAGAGTGGCTAGCCTGGGTGAATATCAACTCCACCAGCAGCGCTAAACTTCATGGGTGTCAGTTACAAAAAAAAGATTGCTGCAAACTCAACTTTTTTGTAACCAAATAAATAAAATAAAAACCTTAATCCTTTTATTTTGGTTTATTTAATAAGTCAAACATACAATGTTATTAAGTGTTAATATTGATAATTATTGACTTTTTCATTTAAAAAAAAAAGAATGTTTTATGTAGCTACTATTGAAATAAATGATCTACAAGTCTAACCTGATTTTTAGCTCACCTGGCCAAAGGCCATGTGGGCATATGCCATCACTATGCGTCCGTCATCGTCTGTGAACAATATCAAAAATCTTCTTCTCTGAAACTACTGTACCAATTATCTGACTGAAACTTGGTAGGAATGAAATCTGACATGTTGGCTACAAACAATTTTCATTTTAAAATTGTCATTGCTAAAAATAGAACAGGGGGGTAAAACAGCATTTTTTTTGCAAATAACTCAAAAACAGTGACAGATATCAAGATTCTGGCAGGATAAAAGTGTTCAGCACGTCAAGATCTACCAACTTTGAAATTTTGAAGAAATTCCAACAAACCATGTGGGAGTTATTGTCCCTTTTCTTAATTTTTTCTGCTTTATGCACTTATTTTGTCTTATATCTCAAGAACTATATAAGAAATGGAAGAAATTTAAATTGCATATTGTTCAGCTATTTAAACTCTACAAAATTGTCCATTGTGTCCAAATTGTCAGATTACCCCTTATAGGAGTTATGGCCCCTTAAAGGCCAAAAATAATAGTCATCGTCTGTATTTGACTGAAACTTAGTAGGAATTATATATTACATGTTGGCTACGTAAGATCCTCATTTAAGATTGATCCCATAAACAAAATGGCTGCTGTTGCTAAAAATAGAACAGGGGGTAAAACTGTTTTTTGCTAATAACTCAAAAACAGTGACAGATATCAAAATTCTGGCAATAGTTAAAGTGATCAGCATGTCAAGATCTAACTACCCAGAAATTCTGAAGTAATTCCAACAAACTGTGTTGGAGTTATTGCCCATTTTTAGCCGAGTTGCAACGAAGTTGAACTCAGCTATTGTGATGATGATGGCGGGCGGCTGGGCGGGCGTGCGGGCGGGCGTCAACAATTGGTTTCCGGACCATAACTCAAAAAGTTGTGAACCGATTTAAATGAAACTTTGGGATATTGTTACATACCATAAGAGGAGGAACCCAATTGATTTTGGGGTAAATCCGTTCAAGGTCAAGGTCACAGTGACAGAAAATCCTTAGAAAATTTCTTGAATTAGTGGTTTCCGGACCATAACTCAAAAAGTTTTCAACTGATTTTATTGAAAGTTAGGGATATTGTTACTTACCATAAGAGGAGGAACCCTATTGATTTTGGTGTAAATCCGTTCAAGGTCAAGGTCACAGTGACAGAAAAACATTTGAAATTTACTTAAAAAAGCAGTTTCTGGTCAATTACTCAAAAAGTTGTCAACAGATTTTAATGAAACTTTGTAATGTTGTTACCAATTATAAGAGGAGAAATCCTAATGATTTTTGGGTAATTTTGTTCAAAGATCAAGGGCAGAGCGGCAGAAAAACATGGTTTCAGGACAATTACTGGAAAAGTTCTCAATCAATTTTATTAAAGTTTTGGCATAATGTTGCAAACTATATTGTATATGGACGGTTGAATTCACAAAATTTTTCATGCGTGATAAGAAGGGGTTTTTAAATTGAAGACAAGGAAAGTTTTGGTTAATAAAATACGGTAACTCGGCTTTTGCACTCATGTGCATATTGATTTTCTTAAATTTTTCTGCTTTTTGGCCTTATTTTGTTCTATATCCCAAGAGCTATATAAGATATTGAAGTAATTTTAATTGCATATTGTTCAGCTTATTCAGCTCTAAAAATTGTCCAAATGTCGAAATTGTCAGATGACCCCTTATGGTAGTACTCCACAATTAATTTATTTAGCTCATTTTTGCATGTGCTCGACGTTGACTATTTTGTCCCGGGTTCTTGTAATCGCTTAAACTACTATTTGCACTTTAAACAAGGTGGTGTTCCAAACTCCGGGCATGTTTAGTCGTGTTAAGTGCCGTATTTGGTTTCTTTGTTGTACTCGTTGCCCCTAGCAACTCTTAACATTTGTCAAAAATTTGGGAACAAAATTACGCAAAAATCGGGGTTTTGTCCTTTTTTTGAACGTTGCCAGTAGTCGAGCTTTCGGTTCAGGTGAAACGCAACATGTATGAAATGAAAGCCCGAAAACAGTCCTTTCTTTTAAGACCAAATAAACCTATCCGACTTCGGCTCTTTTTTCCGCTAAAATTGTTCAAATTTAAAAATCTAAAAATAGCACATTTAAATTTAAGCCAATCCGCTGGTCACCATGCACAGCCGGAAGCGACGCTTTATGATCATTGGTATTGATTTTTTCGAAATTATTCTTTAAAACAATAACCGTGGATCGTAATTTTTACATAACGGGTCCAGATTTTTTATTTGTCTTGTTTTAAGACCAAAACGAATCAATATTTTCATTTAACAAAAAAGTTCACAGGGGCCACATACGAAAACAATACTGTGAAAAAATCCTAATTGTGGAGTACTACCATAATGCTTTTGCATTTTTTGAAAATTTAACATGAGTTGCATTTTTCTCTTCTTGAGTATGTAACCACTTGAGGAATACCGGATTTTATAATTTTTTTTATGTTTTACCCTAGTAACGCACGCTCAAAGACGGAAGCCCTTTTCTGATCAAGCTCTTTTTTTTGACATTTTCCTGCAATAACGTAAGATTCTTTCACCGTTTGTTTTGGATCAAATTTTGTATTTTCGTAACAAAATTGGTATTCTGTTGTGCTTAACTCATTTTCTAGCCTATTTCAAACATATTTGTGAAAATTTGGAAGATTTCCGTGAAAAAATCTGCAATAATGGCGTCCATAGAAACACATCATCAAAATTTGCTTAACATTTGCATAACCAGCTATAATGCCTTGCGTTTCTATTCAAGCCGGCTAAAAATTACGATTTTATGATTTACATACGGGGAAATATACTATATTGTGTAATTTTTATTTCTTCCGGGGAAATTATTAACGTTGTTAGCGTTACATACAGCATAACCAGCTGTACAAAATATAACGTTATTGACGATATTTTCAAAAATAAGCATGTTTGGTTGCTATGGGCATTAATGCTTAATAACTGATATTTTTCCCAAAATTTTTGAAACAAGTAATTCTCAAATATATTAGCTTTATTTTCAACAATTAAACCAAGGACTAAAATCAAGATATACTCTCAAAATTTTAATGAGAATAATGCCATATGGTAGTACTCCACAATTAATTTATTTAGCTCATTTTTGCATGTGCTCGACGTTGACTATTTTGTCCTGGGTTCTTGTAATCGCTTAAACTACTATTTGCACTTTAAACAAGGTGGTGTTCCAAACTCCGGGCATGTTTAGTCGTGTTAAGTGCCGTATTTGGTTTCTTTGTTGTACTCGTTGCCCCTAGCAACTCTTAACATTTGTCAAAAATTTGGGAACAAAATTACGCAAAAATCGGGGTTTTGTCCTTTTTTTGAACGTTGCCAGTAGTCGAGCTTTCGGTTCAGGTGAAACGCAACATGTATGAAATGAAAGCCCGAAAACAGTCCTTTCTTTTAAGACCAAATAAACCTATCCGACTTCGGCTCTTTTTTCCGCTAAAATTGTTCAAATTTAAAAATCTAAAAATAGCACATTTAAATTTAAGCCCATCCGCTGGTCACCATGCACAGCCGGAAGCGACGCTTTATGATCATTGGTATTGATTTTTTCGAAATTATTCTTTAAAACAATAACCGTGGATCGTAATTTTTATATAACGGGTCCAGATTTTTTATTTGTCTTGTTTTAAGACCAAAACGAATCAATATTTTCATTTAACAAAAAAGTTCACAGGGGCCACATACGAAAACAATACTGTGAAAAAATCCTAATTGTGGAGTACTACCTATAGGAGTTATGACCCATAAAACACCAAAAATAATGGTTTAAGCCTCATAGATTATGAACTATAGAAGATAGAGAAAGGGTTTTGCTTGGTTAAATGTTCAGCTAATTGAGATCTTCAATATTGTCCATTAGGTTGAAATTTTTAAATGACTCCTTTAAATGGTTTTAGCCTTACAGATTGTGAACGTTAGTAGATAGAGAAAAAGCTTTGCTTGCTTAAATATTTAGCTAATTGAGATCTACAAAATTGTCCATTAGGTTGAAATTGACAGATGACCCCTTTTAGGAGTTATGGCCCCTAAATTAGCATTTTATCATGTTTTTTGCCTGTAGAATGAAACTATTGCAAATAGAGAAAAGCTCGTGCTTGCTTAAATGTTCAGCTAATTTAGATCTACAAAAATGTACATTAGGCCTTAATTATCAGATGACCCTTCTAGGAGTTAAATGACAAATTTAGATTTAGTTTCATAGAAGATTGTGCCACCCATTTGCTTGCTTAAATGCTTAGCTTAATGCTAAAGCTTTCCAATGGTTTCATTGCCATGATGGAGTGTTGGCAAAATGAAATATTGTTATATTAAGTCATTGAAACCAGGAGAGTGATTCAGGCTCCTTGGAGCCTCTGGTTTGTTTTTGTTTTTTGTATAAGTTATAACATGTACAGGCTAAAATTGTACATGTACAATTGGTCCGTATAATTTGTAACTTGTACAAATTTTTTGTACATGTTATAACTTGTATAAAATTACAACTTGTACACAACATTTACAAAGCATACTTTTTAGCTCACCTGGACCAAAGGTCCATGTGAGCTATTGCCATCACTTGGCGTCCGTCGTCGTCGTCGTCCGTTAACAATTTTTCAAAAATCTTCCCCTCTGAAACTACTGAACAGAATTCAATGAAACTTGGTATGATTGATCCTTAGGGTGTCCTGCACCAAACTTGTGTTTCGATTTTTGATCGGTCAAAAAACATGGCCACCGTTACTAAAAATAGACCAGGGGGGTCAGACTACTGTTTTCGGCTTGTAAATCAAAAAGTATAAGAGATAGATAAAATCCGATGCCACACTACTGCTTCAGCATCAAAAGCTCTACAAAAGTCTCCATTGAGTCGAAGTTGTCAGATGACCCCTTATAGGAGTTACGGCCCTTTAAAGGTGAAAAATAGCATTTTTTCATGTTTTTGGTTTCTAAAATAAAAACGAATACAGATAGAAAAAAGCTTTTGCTTGCTTAAATGTTCAGCTCAATTAGCTCTACAAAAGTGTCCATAGGGTCGAAGTTGTCAGATGACCCCTTATAGGGGTTACAGCCCCTTAAAGGCAAAAATTCGTGTTTTTGGTCTGTAGAATGAAAACTATTGCAGATAGAGAAAAGCTTTTGCTTGCTTAAATGTTCAGCTCAATTAGCTCTACATAAGTCTCCATAAGGTCGAAGTTGTCAGATGACCCCTTATAGGGGTTACATCCCCTTAAAGGCAAAAAAGAGTGTTTTTGACCTGTAGAATGAAAACTATTGCAGATAGAGAAAAGCTTTTGCTTGCTTAAATGTTCAGCTCAATTAGCTCTACTAAAGTCTTCAAAAGGTCGAAGTTGTCAGATGACCCCTTATAGGGGTTACAGCCCCTTAAAGGCGAAAAATAGTGTTTTTGACCTGTAGAATGAAAACTATTGCAGATAGAGAAAAGCTTTTGCTTGCTTAAATGTTCAGCTCAATTAGCTCTACATAAGTCTCCATAAGGTCGAAGTTGTCAGATGACCCCTTATAGGGGTTACATCCCCTTAAAGGCAAAAAAGAGTGTTTTTGACCTGTAGAATGAAAACTATTGCAGATAGAGAAAAGCTTTTGCTTGCTGAAATGTTCAGCTTAATTAGCTCTACAAAAGTCTCTAATGGGTCGAAGTTGTCTGATGACCTTTTATAGGGGTTACAGCCCCTTAAAGGCGAAAAATAGTGTTTTTGGCCTGTAGAATGAAAACTATTGCAGATAGAGAAAAGCTGTTGCTTGCTTAAATGTTCAGCTCATTTAGCTCAACAAAAGCATTCATTGGCTTATATAATGAAAACTCTAGCTGAAAAAGAAAATTGGTTGCTTGCTTTAGTGTTCAGTTCATTAAGCTCTAAACAAAGGTCTCTATAGATTTTTGCCTACAGAATGAAAACTATTGCTGAAAGAGAAAAAGCTGTTGATGTTCAGCTTATTTAGTTTTACAAAGTTCTTCATAGGGTTGACATCAAGACCAGGTGAGCGATTCAGGCTCCTGGGAGCCTCTTGTTCTCATTATTTTTCTTTTATCTAGTTAACTTTGAAACCAGATTAGAAATGATGACAGATGATGAGAAATCCAATTTTCAACCAATCAGAGATCACCATTCACCTGGCCCTTCAGATGATAGCCGTCCAGGCAGTGGACAGAGTACCAGACCAAAAAGTCATACTCCACCAATCAAATCGTCTCATACAATTCACTTCTATTCTGGGAATCCTATGGTAGAGAAAACCAGAGGAATTCTACATCTTTACAAAGACAAGTAAGATGTTATTGTGAGGCTAGTGACCTATGACCTTGAGACTTTTTAGTACACGTATAAAGATAACATCTGACCTTCATTTATTAAAAATGGCTTACCTTTAAAAAAATCACTGAAGCTGCATGGGACCTCAGGGAATAATCAACCTTATGAACTAAAGGCAGCCCCTTTGATAATGGCACCACTTTTAGGGCGTGTTATATTGTTGATGACAATGAACAAAAATTGATAGTTACTCTTCGAAATTCATGTATGCATATCCATCACATTTTCATATTCATGTAGATTTACTGTTACTATTAATAAGGGATTTAAATTGTCACTGGTCCGGGTCTGGGACCTTCAATTTTTAATTTAGGACCTTTGAAATTCTATTTACAGAAGTCCTGGACCTGCATATATTTACAGTAACTCTCCCATAGCAGGACTTTTTAATGTCATCTGTTGGACTTTTCACCTAGCATTCCTAAAAAGGAAAAAAGTTTATTTATTTTTTTATTTGAACAGAAGTTGACATGCAAGTTGATACATTATATTTCTGTCAAATATTGCTATCATTCTATGTCTTCTTACAGAATAAAAGGCTTCACAAATGTAAAAAAATGTAAATTGAAATATATAGGCAAATCTTGATAAATCAGAAAGAGAATGAAAGGCAATGATGTATCTTTTCATTTCAGTCAGACAACCTCGTTAAAGGGTGATGTTCCTCGCAGTGAATTAATTTGTATGTTAGCCGTCCCTGCTGCTTATACCATACATGACCTATTGAACTTCACAGCTGCTGTTCAGTAAGTATCCATTGTAATATTTCTAACATAAAAACTGTAATAGTGGGGCACCAATTTTCATGTCTCTTGTGGATGATAGTTGGCCAATTAAAAAAACCATTAAAGTGTTTATTTTGAGTTTATTCCTTTGACCAACATTTATTACTCAATTTTATTGACCAGGTTGTTCACGGGTCAACTATTTCAGACTTCTTTTAAATCTTACCAAAAAGACCTAGAAACCTAAGCTCTGCCCAACTTAGTGAATAGAATAGAGTTATACAAACCAGGAAATTTTAAATTCAATGGGAAAAAACACAAAAATTTATCCCAATGAAAATGAATGAGTCCACAGTTCATTTTTATGAAATAATGAATCATTTATAACTTTTTTATAAAAAAACACTCCTCTTTTTGCCTTTTACTTGTTGTTATTTTTGGCATCTTGATTTCCATAATGTATCATTTTGTTATTGTCCCCCGCCGCAACGCGGCATAGGGACTTAGTAATGGTCTCCGTCCGTCCGTCCGTCCGTCCGTCCGTCCGTCACGTTTTTTGTGGGTGCAACTCCTCGGACACTACTGAACGGATGTTGCTGAAACTTTACACACTGATAGGGTACAACTAGTAGATGATCATCCCATATTTGAAATTTTCAAAATGGCCGCCGTTTCCATGGAAACGGAAGAAAGGTCAAAATATAGGACATTCAATATCTCGGTTACCTAGGTGCACAGGGTTCTGAAATTTTGTAGGCTGATAGAGCAAAAGGTACTCTATAATAATACGAAAAGAAATTTTGAAGCGATATTTACGGTTTTCGAGTTATTTACGAATTTGTGATTTTTCAGTCCGAAAAATGGGACTTAGTCAAACTTTTTTGTGTGTACAACTCCTCAGACACTACTGAACCGATGTTGCTGAAACTTTACACACTGATAGGGTACTGTTAGTAGATGATCATCCAATTTTTGAAATTTTAAAAATGGCCGCTGTTTCCATGGAAACAGGGAAGAAAGGTCAAAATATAGGACATCCAATATCTTGGTTACCTAGGTGCACAGGGTTCTGAAATTTTGTAGGCTGATAGACCAAAAGGTACTCTATATTAATACGAAAAAAAATTTGAAGCGATATTTACGGTTTTCGAGTTATTTATGAATTTGTGATTTTTCAGTCCGAAAAATGGGACTTTGTCAAACGTTTTTGTGGGTGCAACTCCTTGGATACTACTGAATGGATGTTGCTGAAACTTTACACACTGATAGGGTACTGTTAATAGGTTATCATCCCATATTTTGACAACCTATTTCTATCGTTTCTCAGAGAATGTATTGCTTGAATTGACATACCACACAACTTTTATGCAGCGGCGGGGGACACATGGCTACGCGTAGCAATCTTGTTTTACTTGTATTAGGCTATTTTATTTTCTAATGGATTTTGTTTTTTATGGCCCGACCACGTATGTGGATCGGACATATAGTTTTACCCTTGTCCGTCCGTCCGTCCGTCCGTCCGTACGTCCGTACGTCCGTACGTAACACTTTGGTTAAGTTCTTGGTTAAGGTCCATTACTCAGACACTAGATGTTGGGGGTCAATGATATTTCACCACCAGATGGGTCTTGGGTAGGGCTACACCACCCACTAGAAATTAGGTCACTGTGACCTATATTTTATGCATGAACGACTTCGGTTAAGTTCTTGGTTAAGGTCCATAACTTGGATACTAGATGTTGGGGGTCAATGATATTTCACCACTAGATGTGTCTTAGGTAAGGTGACACCACCCAATAGAAATTAGGTCACTGTGACCTATATTTTATGCATGAATGACTTTGGTTAAGTTCTTGGTTAAAGTCCATATCTCAGATACTACATGTTGATGGTCAATGGTATTTCACCACTAGATGTGTCTTGGGTAACATGACACCTCCCAATAAAAATTAGGTCACTGTGATCTATATTTTATGCATGAACGACTTCGGTTAAGTTCTTGGTTAAGGTCCATAACTTGAATACTAGATGTTGGGGGTCAATGATATTTCACTACTAGATGTGTCTTAGGTAAGGTGAAACCACCCACTAGAAATGAGGTGACTGTGACCTATATTTTACGCATGAATGACTTTGGTTAAGTTCTTGGTTAAGGTCCATATCTTGAATACTACATGTTAGGGGTCAATAATATTTCACGTATCCCAGGTAATACACATTGAGGGTCAATGATATTTCAAGAACGGGAGGGCCATCCTGTGGCTCATAGACACATTTTCTAGTTTTTTGTAGTGAAGGTTTAGAGTATCTAAGAATAGTACGAGATAGTACACCAAACCAATATATGGTGTTAGTGAAATTCAGAACTCAGGTTTGTATTGTCATTGAATCATAATTTAATCATCAATGTAACTAGCTTTGATATTGGCTGACACATTTTCATCTATAACCCATCCCAATGAATGAAATTTTGCAATGAAACTGTGATGTCATCTATTTTTCCTTTTTGATTCTTAACTAATTAGAATATTTTTATCAAACCATAAGTAATGACTGTCACCTTTTTTTCGATGTAATTTGAAATGTTCTTAATGATGCTATGTTGGTCATTGAATGAAAAAAATAGGGCATCTAATGGGACATTAAATGATACCCTGCCACAATATATCAATAGTTCATAGAATTGATTTTTCAAAGTGGCCAATCTGAGAAACTATTTTTCAGATCATGCTGGAAATTGATCTTGACCTGTATTTAATTGTTCTAAACAGCTGTGCAAAATATCATTCAAATCCCTTGACGTGTTTTCAAGTTATCAGCCAGAAACTCAGAATTTCATGAAATTTGATTTTTCAAAGTGCCTTGTCTTGAAAACCATTTTTTGGATCAAGCTAGAAATCAAACTTGACCTGTATTTTATTGTACTAAATTTCTGTGCAAAATATCTTTTGAATCCCTTGACGTGTTTTCAAGTTATTGGTCGGGAAACTTTTGAGGGACGGACAGATGGATGGACAGACACAGAAAAAAACTGAGGGTATAACATAATACCATGCCACTTCGTGTGGCGGGTATAAAAATGTGACAGTCTAAACTTAAAGTAAAATTAATACTTTGTAGAATGGATTGAAATTTGATTATGACATCACATTGCCTCAGATTTGAGTTCTACATATGACATTTTCTTCCATTTGTAGAAACTTGCTGATGAATTTTTCAACACATACAACAATGTGCCCTACAACTCTATAGAGCCAGACATCTGTCTTCTGACGTATGTTGCCAGGATGGAAACTCTAAAAGAATCAGATGTAAGTCATTACCAGTACAGATACAATGTGCTGTCAGTTTCTTATGACCATCATTTAATTCTGTCAAAACCAAATAAGAGCAAAACCAAACATTATGTTATGCTATTTATGCAGTCTTCCATTATTTTGAAAATCTCAAGAAATGAGATATGTGAATTCTTCAAAACTTTCCTTAAAGGGATATTGTCTACGAAAAAATATTTTTTTCCTAACAACAAAAAAGGCCAACAGACAACTTGTTTTGTCTTATTTTAATGATATGAACAACAAAAATGTGGCTATGGTACCAAATTAATTGAAAAATAATAATCACTAAATAATATTTAAAGTTTTACAAAAATTCATATTCATGAGCTTAACCCCGCCTTAAGCATGCACACTGTTTTTAATTTTGTTCATAAACTTAACTTGTTCAAAATCACGGTTAGTACACTATATCTCAAGGTTTTAGCTCGTAGAAATATTCACGGCGACGAAAAACGCCAAAGTCGCCAAACAAAGAAAATGACATTTATGGCTAGTATATACTAAAATAAGATGATTTAGATAGTTCACATTGATTTTTTTTATTTTGTCACCATATATATGTCTTCATGAACAAAACATCCAAGTTCCCGATCGATGGCCGCATTAAATACACTAAAAACATTTTTGTCGTCATGAATGTAAACAAATAATCAATCAACATGGTAGATTAATTTTAACCAAAATAAAACCAAGATTAAGGCAAATTTGGTAACAAATTGATATACAAAGTTTTCTTTTATAACATTTTGTCTAAATGACATTAAAAAATTGGGGACAAAAAATGTGATTTTGGTAGACAATATGCCTTTAAGAGATGATGATTATTATAAAAGATAGTGAAATACTGAAGATTGAAAAAATGCAACAGTCATGACCCAGTACAGGCATAAAAATGAAAAGGTAGGATAAATAACATTAGACCTCCCTCCTGTATTATGATCTAAGGGTTGATGTGTACTTCAGAGCATATCAACAAGACAAACATTAAAATGAGTTGATCATCTCATCTTGCTTGCTTTCCATGATAAAGCAACATGTAAACATATGATTTTACACTTTGACACCTGCAAAGCTAGACCTTGCAAGCATCTTAGACATTTAATAACATTTGTCCCATAATCATTCATGATGAATATTGTGATTTCAGAATGTGAATTTACCTGTTCCTGGACTGACAGAGTTACCTAACTGTCCAGTGTGTCTGGAAAAAATGGTAGGTCATATACCAGTAATATTGTTACATTACAAATAGGCTAAGTATTCATTGAATATCCAGCAGTATTTTACATCACCAAACAATACAGGAGAAGTTTTCTGATTTTGTTCAGTTACATGTATACTTTAGCAACATGACAAAAACAACTTTTAAAACTGTATAATTATGGTGTAGTTCTATAAACCATGTACCAAGCAAGGCACTTTAGACAAGAATATAAATGAAATATAAGTTAGATCATAAAACCCAACAGAACAAAAAATGAGTTTGAAATTACAAGATAGGCTGATTTATTAGATATCATACATAGTGTTTTTAACAGCAGCGTACAAAAAAAAACTAGATTATAGATTAAGCTTGTCATGCTTATACTTACTTCAGTACATATTTTCTACATTTCAGGATGAATCTGTAGATGGTATTCTTACAATCCTATGTAACCATGCTTTTCACATGAAATGTTTAGCACAATGGGGTGATACCAGGTCAGTCAGTTAATCTCAGTCATTTGAAAATTACACAGAATCAATTTACAGAGGGACAGATCCAGAGGAATAAAATAATGGATTCAAGACTTAATTAATTAAGGTCAAATTTCCTCAAGCTTGAGGTTTTTAGTCCAGTTTCTTGTCATCAAATTCACAAAGCAGGAAACTGACCTGCTTCTTTTTATGTACCATGCATGAAAGTGGGCAGGCACATAGTGTTAGGGTCCGTTTGTCCATGTGCCAAAATTTTGCAAGATGGGGCATTATGTCGGTTAGACATATTCTTGTTAAATAATGTAACCATTTTAATATTATATGAGAGGATATGGAGTAATTTAACATGAGACCATAACACATATGCAAAATACAACTACAATTGATTTTTATAAGCTGTGTGGCCATTTCTGAATTTTGTTCTTCATCAACAGCACTAGAACCCAAACATAGGAATTCCATTATTCCCAAAAAGTGTTGAAAATGAATAAAACCAAATGAAATCCAAATAATCAGTAATACCAAATATATCTAAGGACAAACTACGATAGAGGGAGTTAAACCTTAGGTTTTAGACTTTATGTAAATGAAGATAACAGTTATAATCAAAGATTACCTCATGCAAGAGTACACCAAAGTTGAAAATAAAAATTCAGGATAGAACTTGACCATTATTTGTTTTAGTTGTCATCTTTGTTATGTGAGGGTGTGACTCTTTAATGTTGTGCCCAATTTGTAAAGTGTTGCATTGTATATTTTGGTTCCTTATTGTTATTTCAATAATATTTTTCAGTTGTCCAGTTTGTAGATTTTTACAGACCCCAGAAGAAGTTGCAGATAACAGATGTATGACCTGTGGATCTAATGAGGTAAGGTGAAAGGTCACCTAATAAATGTCAAGGTGAAAGGTCACCTAATAAATGTCAAGGTCAAGCATTTTTGTTTTAAAAAAAATATCAGAGTATATTTTTCCTTCAAAGTTCCTTTATTTCTATCAAATTTCTTTAAATGTTGTAAAAGGAAATCTTTAAAAAAAATTAAAGCTAGAAAACATTATTGGTGAAATCAAGGTGACATTATTTTAGGTGGTTATTAAAGTTAGTGCAATCCATACCTCAAAACAGAATTCTTGTATTCAGTGACTTTAGTGTCTATATTAATTTTGACTTTTTTCCAGAGTTTATGGATATGTTTAATATGTGGAAATGTTGGATGTGGTAGATATTATGGACAACATGCTCATAGGTTAGTATATGAAATGAAGCTGTAATTTTGACTTATAATTCATTAAATTGCTAAAAGCACTTTTATGGTTTAACAAACGTGTTTTTTATACATTCATGACTTGGTATGTTGTAGACGTTGTAATTTAGAAAATATTAGATATTAACTTAAACTTATTTATGTTTAAGTAAAATTTAAACACAAGTTTTATTTTAATTCATTATCCACATTTTTTACACAGAATATCATTTGAATTAAATACCCTTTACATGCATATGCAACATATGATTTTGCATTCTGTTGGAATATACCAGCAAAATCATTGTTTTCGTAGAAATTAATAAAAAATAAAATAATGCAAATGCAAAATGGTAAACTTTAAAACTATGGTAATAAATTCTTGATTGTTTTTTTTTTTCAGAACTGAATAAAAAAAATAATATAATGCAAATATAATACTTATCTTGTAACAGGGGCCTGTGTGGCCGAGTGGTCTAAGGCGCTGGTTTAAATACCACACTATTGATCACTAGCCAATCACCTCTCACCTTTCCCAACTGTATGTGATTAGGTTTGTCATTTACCTGCCCAAGGTTGTTGGTTTCCTCCACCAATTAAACTGACCACCCTACATGGCCCAGGTGCGTCGATAAAGGGCGTGAAACACCTACACACACACACACACATATCTTGTAAAAATCATAAATTCTTGATTGTTTTTTCAGCCACTTTCTGGAGACCCAGCACACGTATGCCATGCAGCTTGGTAACAACAGAGTATGGGACTACGCTGGAGATAATTATGTACACAGACTGGTACAAAGTAAAGGGGACGGTAAACTGGTAGAGGTGGACGAAGGGGGCAGGGCCATGGTCCAGGAAGAAAAAATGGACTCCTTAACACTAGAGGTAAGGAATTGATCTGGGATGTGAAAATTTATTTAAATATGGACATGGCAAATAAAAATAATGCCATGGTAAAATCCATGTTCATATAATCTTCAAGTATGGGCACATTTTTTGACATGAATTCCATTATGTTAAGAGTGTGAGGACCACATTTCTTGGTCATCCTGATTGAGACTTTCTTATGCTCAATCTTCGAAAGTAGGGGACATATGGTTTTCAGGTCTGTTATTTCGTCTGTCCATCAGTACATTGGTCCCAAATGTTGTGAGATGGGGCATTATGTCTTTTGGACATATTTTTGTTAAATAAAATTCTTGGTTTGTAAACTTTTTCAGGAGAAGTCAGAATAAATTGGTTAAATGCTTATTTTTGTGGTTTAATGAAACCACAGTATTTAGACCAGCAACTTATACAAGTTGGCAACTCTCAGCCTTCAATGTCAGAATATCTCTATCTCTTTTTGTTAGTGTCATGTTTGTTTGATAAACCGGAATCATTATAGTGCTAATCTGCAAACTTTTTTCCTTTCAGTATACCTATCTACTTACCAGTCAGCTTGAATCACAAAGACTTTATTTTGAAGAGAAGATGAATCAAGTAGAAGATCTGGCTAAGGAAAGGGTAAGTGAAGATGGTTTTGAGATTGGTTCCTTTATTTAAAAAAAAAAATTAACAGCAGGAGAGGATATCTTTTAAATTCAGTGTTAAAAAAAAGAATATACCCTAAAGACATGATGCCTTCCTTGTAACATTGAAAAGTTACTTCAAGCTAAAGGTAAAACGACTTCAAACGTAGGTAGTGACAAATATACTTATGGACTCGAGGATTATATGTCCCTCTGTTCATATGGTCAAGTATAAAAAAACGCATATCATTATTTTACACACAAGACAGTCTAAGCATGGTAATTTAAAAGTTTACTAAGCTTTGTTATATTCATAGTGAATGAAAGCTCATAAAATATATGTTTGATTGTTTTTCAGGTGAAGGAGTTGGATCATCGTTTACAGAAGGAACAAGAAAATAACGAGGCAATCAAAGCAAGGTTGAGTGAAACGGAAAAAGAAAAACATCTGATGGAGAAAAAAACAAACAGTGTATGTTAATACTAAAAGATATTCTGTATAATTATTTATTTTTGTTGAGATAAAATTTCATTTTAAAATCACAGATTTGAATTGGTGTAAACTACATTATGTAATTTTAAGGGAATATTCAATTTTGAAATACTGGTATTTACAGTTAGTAGTTGTGTTAAAATTCAGTAGTGATACAAAAATTCTTACAAATAAGTAGCAAAGTTAAGATATGTAGATAGAAAAGAAATATTTTTTTTAGTATACTGGTATCTCATAATATCGTGATATGTAGCTACATAGAAACGGTGACGACACAGTTGAATTTTGGTTGAAATGAATGTAAATACCAGGGAGAAATGAAACCCACAAAGAAGTGAGAAGGGGGTATACATGTGTTTGACTACCTTTTATATCTGTATGTCTATGCCCCAAATTTAAGGTTTAGTAATAAAATTTGGGGTTGGTCATTGAAAGGAAGGAGGGCATTCTTTCGGTCTTTTGCTGTTTTACATTTTTAAACATGATTTTAATTTTATTTCTGCTTTTGTGCATTCCAAAATTTGCTGTTAGGAGAACTGAAACTTCTGGTGAAGTTGGTAAGCAAAGGTATCATATTTTGAAGGAAAACCAACTTCCACTGTCTAAATTTACCAAAGTAAAGAAAATCATTCCAAAAATTGTCAGAAATCTCTATACGATTAAAGAACATAAATGTAGCTTATATAAAACCTTTATATTTTCCAGTTACATAGCAGATTAACAAAGGTTCTGTCGGAGCTTCAAGAGGAAAAACAAATGAATAAATGTTTACTTGAAAATCAACAGGTCTGGCAGAAGAAAGTCACAACATTAGAGGCACAAGTCAGAGATCTCACTCATACTAAAGAACAGGTTGGTCTATATAGAATGTGATATATTTAAACCCAACCATGCAAGTTTAAGCTTCTTTATAGCTGACTTTTGACACTAGAATGCCCCATTGGTGCCTCTTTGCTTCTTATAGAAGGAAATTGATATATCTTTTTAACATTGTTTACAACCTTTTCTGTGTAATTGAAATTAGATGCTTATTTAACAATGAAATTAAAAAATGAGAGAAAGTAACATCAAATATATTAAGTTTTCAAACAATTTTTACCCATTAATTTTCAAACATGAAGCTTTGTGATCCTTGTCATTTTGGGGATAGGTTTTTAAAGAAAATCAAACAGGAATTTTACAATGCAATTTTGATCACCATAGAAGTTAAAGTTTACTTTTTTAGTTCCCAATAACTTGTTCTTGTATAAAGTATGTTTTGATTGGATATCCCCATTAAAAAATACTTCTTTAAATTTTATATTGTAGTAGAATGAAAAGAAAAAAGGGACAACAACTTTAATTGCATTTGCTAGTCTATATCTTTATTTCTGTTTTGACCCAAATTATTTAGGAATGTGTCAATTTACATTTTACAGGAAATCAATGAATTACGAGAGCAGTTACGAGATGTGATGTTTTATGTTGAGGCCCAACAAAAGTTATCTAACGCTACAGAAATTTCACAAGAGGAGATACAGGATAGTACAGTTATTGTAGGGGCCTCTGGTACCACACCCTCACCCAAGGGCAGAAAAGGGAGGAAAAAAGACAGATGATAAATTTATATCATGGACTAGCTAGCAATTAACATTTTTAAGATGGATCTGACTTCCAAACTGGATGTGAAGACAGAATCCTAATTGTTACCAGGATACTTGATGGACTAGCCATTTAAAAGTGAGGTCTGACATGCAGCCTAGTTCAAGTAAAACAGAATTATAACTGTAACAATGAACAGATCAGACTGTAATGGTCTAAATCTCAACACAGAATAGTGTAGCATTGAGGACTAGTCACTTTTCTGTTACTTATGTAAAATACCTTTATGGCTAATGCAAAAATATTACAGAAAAATCTGCAAGTCAAAAATGGCCAGATTTCTTTAAAACAGGAAGTTGATAAGCAACAGACCTGAAATCAAGTTTTGTTATCGGACCCCATCCTGATGCTGTATACCAAATATCAAGTGGCTGTGATATGCAGTTGCTGAGAAAACTGTTATGAAAATTTTATTACCTGCATTTTCACTCTGTGAAATCTGGCCAAAAAGTGTCATCTGTGATGCAAACCAAGAATCTATGCTATGGTCCAAATATTATAAAATGTAAAGAAACATTGGTAATGTCAATTCATGAATATGCAATTTATTCCCTATCTATTGAAACTGATGGCCACATAATAGTTAACATACTTGCAATATTAACTACAACTTTCAGACTTCTATAAAGTAAATTAGTTGCTATATGTGTTCAGCCTGAAATAAATCATATAATACCAACCATGTATACAGAGGTTCAAGTAATTCTTCTTGTAACAAAATAAATACTATTTTTAATACTGTTTCCACTCTATTTTATAGGTACTCTTTAAAACATGTGTGTACAGATCTAATGTGATATGTGTTATTTAAGATTTTTATACGACCGCAAAAAATTTGTTGACGTATAATGGTGTCGTTGTTGTCGTCGTTGTCTGTTAACTTAAGTGTATACACGATAACTTTAGTTCTAGTTATTCGAATGCAATGAAATTTTACAGTGATATTCCTTACTATTGAAGGATGGATGGGATTGATTTTGGGGGTCCCACCTGTTTTGGTTTCGAAATTAGGGGCCAAAAATGCTACTTATATGTTTGTTGACGCGATAACTTTAGTTCCAGTCATCTGATTGCTTTGTACTTTGGCAATAATGTCCCTTACCATAAAAGGGTGAATGGGATTGATTTTGGGGGTCCCCCCTTTTTTGTTTTGAAGTTAGGGGCCGAAAAGGGGCAAAAAAAATCAAATTTTTTATTGTTTTCACCATAACTTTGTTTCTAGTTGGCTTATTGCTGTGAAATTTATGAAGAATGTTTCTTACAATAAAAGAATGAACCTGATGAACTCTTGTGGGCCCCCCTTTTCTACGTTATGTAATTAGGGGCCAAAATCGAAACTTTTATATTAGTGGTCCGATTTGGAAATTTTTTTTGGCATGTTTGTTCTTGTCAAATAGAGATACAAAATTGAGAATCAATTTTTGCTCTCCCCTTATTATGTAATTAGGGGCCAAAAGGGACCTAAATCAAAACTTTTTTACTTATGATCCAATTTTGAATTTTTTTTTGCATGTTTTTTCTTGTCAAATAGTAGATACAAAATTGAGAATTACTTTTTGCTACCCCCCTTTTTCCCCCTATTATGTAATAAGGGCCAAAATGGAAAATTTGTGGTCTAATTTTGATCTCCTTTGGAAAAAAAAATAATTCCTCTTAAAATGTAAGTAAAAAGTCCACCAAAAGCTGCATGTGTCAAAAACCTTTGTCAGTCCACCATGGGCTGCATGTGTCCAGAGTAATTGACAATCCATATTGGGCCTAAAACGTACTGGGTTCAACATGTTGCGGTCGTATCATGCTGCGCTCAGCGAAGCTTTTTATTTTTTGTCTGTGATAAATAAATGTAAACATGTATGAATTGTTATTTTTTAGCAACAAAGTTTTGGGATATATAGGAGTCACCTTGTGTCTCTTAGTCTTTTTACCTATCTCATATCTCTTTTTCTTGCTTCTGTTTCTGTTGTGAACAAGTTATGGTATTCCATTGATATTTGGTATGCAGTTGCCTTAGCACGAAGTTGTATGGAACAGGTGAAAAACAAGTACCAACATTGGCATAACTTGGGAGAAGAATAGTTTTGAGATCTTAACAATTTAATTTCAATTGATGATTTATAACTAGTTCACCTTTTGACCATCTGTTCAACAGTGTAAGAGTTGCTCTAATGCATTTTTTTGTGTCTGTGCAACACATGTTTTGTATATTGTGATGCATTAGCCTTCCAAGTCGTGTGAAGATCAGACTAACATGCTTAAAATTTACTTAAAATGTATAAACATGGTAACAATGCCCCAACATAAAAATTGCAAGCACAGGATTATGTAATTGTAACTTCTTGATGGTTATCTTCCCTTGAGAAATTATATGATGGACATCATTTGCTCATAGACAAATATGGGATTTCTATCAGCTGAGTACAGATGTTGTTTTGTCCTTCTAATCTGAATTTGACATGCCGAATAATGTAAACTTATCTCTCAATGAGTGAACTTGGGTGCACTGTTGATGACTGCTCAGTTGTTTTTATGCAGTATTTTTCTGAATTATGCTCTTGTTTGCGTCTTTGCACATGGAAATGGGTACTTTTAGTTTCTCTGACACTTTTAGTATTAAAGATTTCATTGAAATATTTCAGTTCATCTAATATGATGAATATAAGTTGAAGATCAATGCCAATAACTGGGATGCAGATATTGAACATTTCAGTCGGAAATTAAGTTTGTTTTTGCCTACAAAAAGCGATGTCTCCCCCTGTTTCCCCCCAAAAGTTCCAAGTTCAAAAGACAGTTAATTTATTCCCACAAAATTCTGATCCTCAAATTTTCCTGGTCATATGCACAACTACATAATTTATGGTGTCCTTCCAATATACCAAGTTTCATTGAGTTTGGTTTAGTAGTTTTAGAGGAGTTGCGCTGACAAACTTTGTGATGGACGGACATGACAAAAAACAATATGTCTCCCAACAATAGTGTGGGGGGGGGGAGACGCAATTTGCCTACTGGGTTTATGTAATTAGAAACATGAAGGTATCAAAATCATTGAACATTGCCATTATTTGTGGTGTGTGTTGGTGTTTAACACCCTTTATTGATGCACCTGGACCATGTATGGCGATCAGATGCCACAAGAAAGGGTGAAAGTGATATTAGCCTTAAATCAGATGTTTTTAAAAGAGGAAAGAAAAGAGATCTCTAAAATAAAGGAATTTTACAGGAAGAATTCATCCAAATAAGATAAGAATTTTTAATATCTAGGTCCAGCTACACTTTATATTTCAATTTTATGTGCAGTTTTGGTTGTGCATATATACAGAAAATAGATTAAAATTTACACCATGCTTTAAAGAAAGGTACAGATGAACCTTAAGGTCTTAAACTCCAATACTACCTTTTGCAGGTCAATATTTTACCATAAGATGAGTATTGGGTATACTATGACACCAAATAGAAATTAGGTCACTGTGACCCATATTTAACACATGAATGACTGGTTAATTTCTTGGTTAAGGTTTATATTCTTCGTAATAACTGTTGAGGGTCAATGATATATCTAGAACAGGAGGGTCATCTGAGGCTCATGGACACATTTTCTAGTTCTCTTATGATTTATATGCTCACTAACAGATATCTATGTGTACATATAAATTTCATGAAATTCAGGGCATAAAAAAAATATCAAATAATATACTTGTACATCTTGCAACAAATTCAACCTTTTTTCCTTGTGTGTTGTTTTTAATATTTTCATGTGTTTTTTTTAAAGTAACAAGACCAATCAATGTCTAGCACTACATCACACCACAGTATTTCGAGCCCTGTTTGTTAGTGGATAATCAATATTATAGGTTTTGAGACATGTCTCCCTTTGTGTTCTGACAAATAATATAATTTGTCACAGGCAATCATTGATGGGCTAACAGTGATGTTTAATGTAATACCGATTATTTTGAAACAAATATTAGAGTTTTAGATTAAACAGTACAGGTACCCCTGTTATCTTTTCAAATCATCTCCAAAGGTGAGGTGCATGTTATCAATGTGAATGTTATCACTGTGTAAAATTTCAGATACATCTAGTTTAAGGTTTTGAATTTCAGATTACACATGTACCAACATTGCTCAATGAACAGAGGAGTGACCAAACTCCTTGACCTGTTTCTGCTTTCAGTAACCCTGGTGAAAACAAGGAACACTGTGAGCGAACTCACCAATGGATACAACCCACTTCATGTTGGACACTATTGATGAAAAAAAATAGGGCATGTAATGGGACATTAAATGATACCCCGCCACGTTATAATATCAAAAGATCATAAAATTTGATTTCAAAATGGCCTATCTCAAAAACTGTTTTTCGGATCATGCTGGAAATCGAACTTGACCTGTATTTTATTGTACTAAACAGCTGTGCAAAATATCATTAAAATCCTTTGATGCGTTTTCAAGTTATGGGTTGGAAACCTTCAGGGACGGACAGATGGACAGACAGACACCGAAAAAAACTGAGGGTATAACATAATACCCTGCCTCTTCGTGTGGCAGGGTATAAAAACTGAAGTCCAATTTTCTCCCCTGAATGATATCTGACAGTATTGAAAATTCTTCATGCACATCTCCATATGGTGAACTTCCTTCATGTAAAGTTTTATCAAAACCCATTTAGCTGTTTAGGAGCTACGCTTCCAAGGTCTTTCATTTGAACATTTTATTAAACAAGAGTTAACACTAAAGTATGTCTCGCCTGCCGGCACCATCAGAAACAATTATTCTTTCTTACTTCCACTATATTTTGAATTTACATGGATTTTCAGTTTCTGAGATCAAAAGATGTTTATAGAACTTAAACATTGCAAATATATGCAATAAAAATAATCAGTCACTCAACCGGAAAATCAAGGTCAAGGTCAAAAGATGGGGATGCAACTGTGCTAAGCTACTACTGGGGCATATGTATACCAAGTTTCATCAACCTATGACCTATAGTTCTTGAGATATGGAGGCGCTCGCAAAACTTTTCCATTGCTATTATATGTATTGAAAATTGTCAAAGTCACTCAACCAAAAAATCAAGGTCAAGGTCAAAAGATGGGGATGCAACTGTGGTAAGCTACTACTGGGACATATGCATACCAAGTTTCATCAACCTAGGACCTATAGTTCTTGAGATATGGAGGTGCTTGCAAAACTTTTCCATTGCTATTATATGTATTGAAAATTGTCAAAGTCACTCAACCGGAAAATCAAGGTCAAGGTCAAAAGATGGGGATGCAACTGAGCTAAGCTACTACTGGGACATATGCGTACCAAGTTTCATCAACCTAGGACCTATAGTTCTTGAGATATGGAGGTGCTCGCAAAACTTTTTCATTGCTATTATATGTATTGAAAAGTCACTCAACCGGAAAATCAAGGTGACTGTCAAGGTCAAAAGATGGGGATGCAACTGTGCTAAGCTACTACTGGGGCATATGCATACCAAGTTTCATCAACCCAGGACCTATAGTTCTTGAGATATGGAGGTGCTCATAAAACTTTTCCAAAAAGTTAACGCCGCCGCTGGTAAAGTAACACCTATGTCCCGCTCTGCTTCGCAGGCGAGACAAAAATCAATCTTATTATCTCCCCTATATGATATCGGACAGCAACAGAAATTCTTATGCACATCACCATATGATATACTTCCTTCATTTAAAGTTACATCATATTCAATAATGCAGTTTGGAAATTGTGCTTACAAGGCATGTTGACAGACAAACACAGACAGGGTGATTAATATATAAGATCCCAAACTTTGTTTGCAGGGAGGTATAACTAAAGAATACCAGTTGCTTTATAGCAGTTTTTTACCTCTCAATTAATGAAAATTTTAATAGTCGACATTGATGGTCTGATCAATGAAAATATGATACCAACAAATATGAATGACCCCTTGAAATTGGTCATCAAACTAAAAACTTGAATCAGTATAACTTAAGAATCCATGATTCAATGTACATGTAAGTTATAACTTGACAAGAACAAAAATTCTTTTCTTTTTTTTTATTATAGTCCACAATAACTGTCCTGCTTAGATGATACCAATCTGAAAATATAAAAAAATAACATAAAGCTTTTTAATAACTTTGGAAAAAAAGCTAGAAATTTAAGGAAACCTAGCAAACACTATATTGGTTATATTAGAGCAAACTAATTTAAGTCTAATAATTTCTTCTTACTCAACAAGAGATAATACTTAAATATGTCTTTGATGGCACCATCAGAAAATTTTTTTTGAATGTAAATTTAGAAACAGAAAATTTGACAAAGTTAAAATGGCCATATCTGATTAAACAGGAGGCAGGCAAAATCAAATGCAACGATACTGAACATTATGCTAATGCTGCATACCAAATATCAGGAGGCTGTGATCATTAGTTGCTAATGAAAATAGAAGGTGTCCATGGGATAGGGATGCCCCTGTTGGCCTTACATGGAAAGCTGAAGTTAAACTTAAGGATGCTTAGGATGTACAAAGTCAAACTGAACCATCCAAGTCATACTGAACCATCCTACTAAGTTTCAACTCATTTTCATGTACAGTTTTTAAGAAAAGCTTGACAGAATTGTTTTAGTAAATTTTCAACACTGCCCACTCCAAAACAGGAAGTAGACTCCAACAGGCCTGAAATTCACTTAGGACATACAGTTTAACATTCTGAACCACCCTGCCAAATTTCAAATTCACATGTATGGTTTCTGAGAAAAGCTAGACAGAAATTTGTACAGATGTACAAAAGAACGTGGAATACTTAATGCCCCCCACATGTTGTAACGTGGGCCTAAACTTTCCCTGCCCTCCTGTTCCCAATCATTCTATAACCCATGATTTGGAAATTTGCCTAAAGTTAAAAGTTTTGATAGAAACTATATTCACCTTGTTGGCTACATCCAATGCATCATAGTCAGGAGCCAATCTGACGTAGGCCTTCTTTTCACCATCAGGTCTGAAATAAAATTAAAAAAATACTGTTTCATGGAACAACAGCTGCAAGGTAAAAATCATCTTTTTCTACAAATACATGAACATGTATGTTTTTCATGTTCATTCTATCATACCTTCCATTCATCTTTATACAGCAGAACATGTGCAGCTTGGGATTAGAGCAACAATCAATCAATCAGGTATTATCTGTCTGTTTTATAGCATAGAAAGTATGGAGAAAACTTGTGAATATTAATACATGGAAGTTCTAAAATCATTTTGGCATTTGTTTTCAATAACTCCTAACCATTCAGTGGTCGTTCCATCTCCTGGGAAAAGTGTTTTATTCCTTAACATTTTCATAATCATGTATAACATAATTGTTACAAGTTAAAACCATTTCAGTTTTAATCCTCAAGTTTTCACCCTCTAATTTTGTCAGCCAAAAATTAAGTTGAGCTTTTTTTTTCATTTTCTCATTTTCTCAAAGGAATACTTGTCCTTAGGTAGTCCATGACAGAGTTTTGAAAATTTGTCATTAAGATTGTTTTATTGGAGAAACTATTAGAAAAAGTTATACTTTCTTCAAAAATGTTTACACTACAACTATAATGAGTTATTTAAGAAAACCTACCTGATTAATGTATTGACTTTAGCGACATCAATATCGTATAATTTTTTCACAGCCAGTTTAATTTGTGGTTTGTTGGCTCTTTTGTCAACAATAAATACTAATGTGTTATTGTCTTCAATTTTTTTCATGGCTGATTCAGTGGTCAAAGGGAATTTTACAATTCTGTATTTGTCTAATCTGAAATTATAGAACAAATATTAAATACACAAGTTAAGAAAGTGTGAACAGATGGACAGACAAGGCGTTAATGACTGTAAAGCTGTCCCTCTCTTATAAATGGAATTATAATATGCAACTTAATATCTTATAATCTTTTATCTTGCAGTAATTAAACTTTGAATTATTTTTTCTTGTTAAAAATTATTATTTACCATGGAATTAGAATATGTGTAAAAAGTTTTTTTTTATTTTAAATAAATGATAATTTAGGCCACACAGAATTAATTTCTTGTTCTTTGGATTTTGACTTTAAAAAAAAGGAGCGAGCGAAATTATTTTTATTAATTTTTTTTCTGAAAATCTGATTTTTAGGAGCGACTGATTTTTTTTTAGGTGAGCGACTTGTTTTTAAATTTTTAAAAAGTTTTTTTTCTGGTTTTTAATGTAAAAGTGAGGCGAGCAAGCGATTATTTTTATCTTTGAAGATAATAAGTGAAATATTAAAAAACTTTTATTTAAAGTATAACAAATGCTTGTTCTCAGTGGTTTATGGCTTTTCCAATTGATTAATATATTATTTAAGCATGAAATAGTTGTCTTTAGTTGTTTTTTTCTCTGAAGAGTTGCTGTCTTGGCTTACTATCAATAGCCACAAGCAGACCAAGAGAGTCAATTACACCAAACAAGTATGACTATGTCCCAAAATCTTGCTGGCAAGGCATAATTTTAAGATAAAATATTAAAAAGAAAAACAACTTCCTATCTTTATTCACAAAAAAAAACCATAAAATAACAATAACAATTTGTAAATATTTATTAAAAAAATATTACAAAACAGTCCTTGGTCAATGGTGAATTGGATGTTCATAGATGGTGTCATTAATATCCCATTATTGTCCTTACACATAAGTTAGGGATTTTCCTTAATGTTTTCAATTTGAACCATGTTGTTTTTACATGTATAACCTCAATATAACTGAGGTCATCCGAGGAAAAATACCACAGGAACTTGAATCTATCAATAAAAGGGGTCAACTATACATCGTACATGGCATTCTTTAAATGTTATGAATGTTTTTAAATAAATCAATGTAAGAGCCTTCCATTTGACATGCAATTGCCGTACTTTTACTTGGTGGCAACAGATTTCATTGTTTTCATCGGAGTGTTTTGTTTGAGGGGAATGAAACGTAGTTTCAACCGTTTAAGTTTAACGTTTTATCCTGAATGTATCTCCAATATTGGAGCACTAAACTTAACTAACAAGCGATAAGACAATTTATTAGAGTACATGGTTGAGATTCGGCAATTTTTTGGTTGTTTACTTTTGCAAAAGACAAATATTTTTCAAAGGCGGAGATAAAAAAAAATTTTGTACACAACTTCCGGCTCCGGACGCGGGCGGGTTTCCGGTAAAAGCGGGCGGAAGCAATTTATATTTTTTTCTTAAGCAAACAATTTCACATGCGGGCGGTCCGACGAACAAGTAATTAATTTGCCGTGGCCTTAGACACATTTTTTTTTCTAATGGAGTCTTGTAGAAAAGAAACATGCTACCGAAACTGTTTGCCTATTTTTTTTCTTTGATTCTAATTTCAATTTTATAATATTGGTTTCCAAATTAGTTATAATAAAGCCATTCTATAAATAAAAGACCGGAAATGTATTCTTTTTAATATAGTTTCATCCAGTAGGACATTTACAGACCTGTTTACCCTATTTTTGGTGTGCCAGTAGTTTTTAGTCCAACTGCCAGTAGTTTTGCATATTTACCAGTAGTTTTTGTACCAAATCACCAAAAAGAGTTTAGGGCTTTGAAAATGTTAAGTACAAAACGGACGTTCGGCCTTTTTGTCATTTTCAATGTTATTCTGCCATTAATTTTTCTTGTTTACTCTTTTTTTCCTCCAACTTGGGAGAATGTCTCACGTGGACGCTTGAATTCATTACAATTTTCATTGGATCAAGCTCCGTTTGATGCAGACATAGTGAACCGGAAGTTGAAAAATTAAAGATTTTTACGCGAAACGAAACTTGATTTTACCGATTTTTCAGCGAAACGAATTTATTTTTTACTTGCCGTGACCGTAGTTTTTCACGGAGAAACCGTAGACCGTAATTTTAATGCAAAAATCGTAGAAACTACGGCCAAATCGTAGTGGTAAACAGGTCTGCATTTATAGCAGGATAAATTCTCAACCGTTTACCTGTCTGTTCTAGGGACACTTTTTCTTGGGAATTTAGGATCCCTTGGTAACTTGAGTGTCTTAGGTCTGTAAAAGTGAACAGATGTTCTGATCTTTTTGCTTCGCCTAGCGTGGATACCCTTGACAACTTTAGTTCTGGCTTTCATTGCTTTGTCTTTAGCTTTGGATTTGCCAGCTGTTGAAGGAGCAACCTTTGCTGGAGCATCTTTTTTGGCATCCTTTTTGGAGTCAGCCTTTGATTCTACAATATAAATAAAACTTAAGCATATATTTTCTTATTACATTCTGAACACTGTCATAGATAAAGGGATGTGGAATTTAAGGTACAAATGTACCCACAAATCAGTGGTAATTACATAAAATCTTTCAAAGTCAAAAAGGCCGGATTTCGTTAAACAGGAAGTAGGTGCGCAACATACCTGAAATCGAATCCTACAGTATGTGACCCCACCCTGATGCTGTGATTAGTAGTTGCTGAGAAAACTAATTTCTCCCCCGCCTGCCTGCCCGACATTCATCATTTTATAACCTGGATATTTCACTCTGTGAAATCCAGCCAAAAATGTTCATAATGGAAGTTAAAAGTTGTATCAGTTTTTAACGACTACAGATAAAGGGCAATCATTAACATGTACTTGTAGTTAAATCCTTAGTGAACTTAAATGTCATGACTTTTTTTTCTTCTGTTTTCTGGTCAGGAGTCACAATACTTTTCTAAGAAATTAAGATAGAAAATAAAGAGATGTGGAATAAGTGTACGCGACACAGCCCACAATTAAACGGCAATTTAGAAAAACCACAATGGACAACCGCCAGCAGCCTTCAACGAGGCCATAAGAATATGCAAGAACATCATTCCGAAGAGTAGACATCTTGTCATTTGTAAAATTTAAAGCTCACAGACAGTAATATTGTTTAATAACTTGTGTATATTTTCTGAATTCAATAAACCTTTTTTTACCCTATCATGGCCCTATTTTTAAAGGAATTACATCCAAGAATGGGATCTTGTGAAATCTCCCAAGTCAATACTTTGTGTGAATTTGATTAGAATTAGATGTCAAAAAAGTTTTCAGATGTTTTGTTCCTTTCTGTGTAATTCTGTGTGTCCCTGTATATAATTTAGAAGTCCATACCTCTTTCAATATACATATACTTTTTTAGATCATATCTTCAAATTTTAAGAAGTACGTTTTTTCTTATTTTAATGTTACACAAATTTCGTTTTATCTTATTTTAATGTAACACGAATTTCAATTTCAATATTATGACAATGTCACTGAAATTATGAATAAGGCTTCAGGCTCACATTCACATTAAGTCAACACTGAAACACGTGTTTATGAACTTTGCGTGACATAGAGTAATTTCCAATGTTTGGTTTGATCTTTCTATTAAATAAATTTGTAAATACGTTAGGATATATTGGATAGTTATTAGTGAATGTGATTATATGACTTTAACAAGGAGAAAATCGTAATTTTATTGCTCACTTTCACCCTTCTTTGCTTTGGGTGCCATATTGAAACTAGAAAGGAAGTGGAAGGATAACCACGTGGTGTAGTTTCTTTTTGCGCAAGCGTCTAGTTTTTCCTTTCGTGATTCTCGGGAGACACCCACATTTTCCTCCGAAAGGTCTAAAGACTTTCAGAATTTTTCGCGTACTTAGTTTCACTTCCGGATTTTTCACAGATGAAACTTGTAAAAATGAAATGCACACAAAAATTAAAGAATTTTGATAACCAGGTTGTTAAAATGTAAAATAACGATAAGTGTTCTTAAGTATTTTCCAAATCTTCATTTCCTATTGTCAATCATGGACACTGTGGGACAGGGTTTAAACAAATTTCATTATTTGCTACTTAGAATAGAAGTTAACTCGAATGATCCAAGCCCTATCTGTCTTCGCATACTTCAGCGGGACAGGGCTTGAACTCGTCCAATGGAAATTCTCCGTCACTCGCTGTCCAGTTCAGACAGCCAATTGCAGTCCTTTTAATGATGTCAATTAATCAGTTGGTAAGATTATTTTGATCTTTTCTAAAACAGATATGACAAAAAGGTGTGAATTATGTGATAATCAATAATAAATTAATGATAATTAATTTTATCTACACTGGTCCTAAGAATCTTTGGTCAACACAATATGCTCACCTTACAAATTTTGACGAATTATTATCGTATGAGCATTCAGGCGTTTATGTAGTGATTGCAAGGAGCCAAATATAACGACTGTATTATTCGGGTTACTTAGAAGTTAAAGTTAATATAAAAGTTGAAAGTTAATATGAGAAAGACATTGCCTTAAAAGCTCCCGTAGATAATTCCATTGAAAATTTCGAATAATGCCTGGGACGATGTATTACTTTTACTCGCAATTTTTCAGCACACGCAGACATTTTCGAAAACTTCTGAAAATCAAATGTTTCCGGTGACAGAACGATTTTTCTTCCATAGTATTTTGAGTCTCGTGCAATTTGGCATACTTTCTACATTAGAAAGCTCAAAATTAAAACTTTTCTAATTTTAATAATCGTACAAGCAAAATAATTTAAGAAAACATTGAATTCAAACAGAATATATTCGAAAATAAAAACAAACTAGCTTTTCTTGCGGGTCACATGTGCGCTTGATGACGATCAAAATCTGCAAAGAAAAAAGTGTTAAAAAGACGCTGAAAGTTCGGGAAAACAGGCGTGCTATACCGGACGTTGAAGGAAAATTCAGCCCATAGTACAACTAAAATATTGACATTTCTACCATTATCGCTCCCTTCAGGAGCATATTAATTTTACCGCTCTCATTTAATGTCAATTTTGTACTGCTGTATCCATCTTTACCATATTATTACAGTTTTCCCATGCATGTTTGAATGTTTATGTGTTCTTAAAATTGTGATGTGTATATATTAAGACATAAGACTATAATTTATTTTCCAATTATGGTCCCTCAAAGGGCAGCATCATTACAATGATTACATTATAACAGCGAATAATATAAAGTATAAGATTATAATAAATTGATAGCTTAATGCAGATACTATATATATACTTGTTCAAAGAGTCTGGATACAAAAAAAGGACCAATATTTCATTATGCTACAATGATAAATTATAGTATAACTAATGAGGGGTGGCGAATATCAATTTTAATGTCACGAGTCTCGAATAACGCCAGGATTCAACAAGTGCGCGGAACTTGTTCCGCGCACGAGTTGAATCCCCTAGCGTTATTCGACACGAGTGACATTAAAATTGATATTCGTCACCCCAAATTAGTTATACTATTTATTATATAGATAATTAAAAAAAACGTGATTAATATATCATCAAAATAATGAAAACGAATGAAGTTTTTGATTGATGAATTGTGTATTGCGCACTAATCTATGGTACGTATTTTTCGCGGGAAATTTCACGAGGGTTAGATAAATTCGCACGTGAGTTAGATAAATCCTGTAATTAACTCCGTGAAAATCTAGAAATTTATTTAACTCGGAAATCACGATATTTCACCTATATCTATATAATAATTACAAGTAAAAACAAAAACAACAAAAAACATTTGTTAGTCACCAGGGGGCAGTGCTTAAGAACCACGGTAGTGCATTTTAGTCATATATATATATATTCTCAGAATTCTTAAATAGAACAAAGAATGTACCATCAATGTGGCAGACCAGCAGATATTGATATAGAGGATTAAAAAAAAAACACCAAACATTATATGTGTGCCAGGAATGAACATATTAGATTAAGAATTTCTAAATCCTCAATAGTCAATAACCATATGAGTTTTGTCTTAGATTCTAGAGATGCAAAATTTTTACATTTTCTATGAGCAGTAGTTTCTAGCTCTTGACGAATATTGTTCACTCCAGGACACACGTGTACACAAGAAATGAGTCTCATCCTTCACAACATTTAAATCACATCTTGTACAGAGTCTATTGTGTCTGGGAATGCCCTTGTATCTACCTGTCTCTATATTAAGCTTATGAGCCGAGATTCTGAATTTGGTTAATCTACATCTCTGTTCAAAGATTTTTTATTATCAAAAGATATTTTTCTAATCCAAAATTTGTTTTAAAAGTTGAGTAAGTACATAATTTACCATCAGAAACTTGATGTAATCTTTGTTTCCATTCTTTTAAAAAGAATTCCAAAAGAGTTTTATTTGTAATTTTTATATTCTTATTCAAGGAAGTCTTTATCTTATTGATATGAATACCATGATAAGTGCTTTTTTGAGTCAATTAAAATAGATTCATGTATATGTTTGTCGGTTCAAAGGCTCATAAGAGCCTATGTTCCGTAGATCTAGCATGGCTAGTGTAGGCTACATACATGTATGGTCGTCTTTTGCTATTGTTAAAAACTGTTATGTTACTTTGATTTTTTATTTAATAATATGAAAAAAACCATGACATTAAAAGCTCCAGTGGATGAAATTCTACAACTGAATTAAATATGATTCAATAGGACAAGAATTTAGGGACAATGCGCTGTAGTATATCCTATCCTTTTTCTGCACATGTTCAGGTTTTTGAAAATTATTTTCTTAAGTTTAATGAATGGTAGACTTCCGGTACAAAATGTACGTAGATTGTTTTCTCCATCATATTTTGAGTCGCATGACATTAGGCAGAATAAGTACACATTTTTGTTTTTAGCTCTCAATTATAAAAAAAACAAATATTTCAACAGATTGAAGACATGGATCAGTATTCAATGATTTCATTCAACCAGTTTTGTAACAGAATCAGAGGAAAATGTGGGTGTTGGAGGTGGAACCATCCATAAGGCATTGTGATTCTCCCAACATGGGCGCAATTATTTTTTTAAAACATATTGCCAATTAAAATTAACAGAAGCAGCTGTGAGTAACCCACAAAACACAGATCTTGCTTAAGCCTGAGCTAATTTTCAGGCTTTTGTAAAATTAAATAAGCACTATACATGTATCTTAATATATCAATTTTTTCTAGCACTTAAATTTCATTTTGAAATACACATTTTGAAGAAAAAAAAATTCCGTATGTTTGTTGCAGATTGTAGCCAAAACAAAACTTAATTCAATATTTTCATTATTGTGATTTCTGTTATAAATTACACATCTACAATTTTTTCATATCTGTTATTTTCTATCTGTGTTATTGGAGCAAATAAAATCTATTTCTAGATAAACTTTACATAATGATATGTCAGTGTATATCCATTAGGGTAAGCAATAATAACCCTGTTTAAACTAAAAAAAATCTTGAAACAATGAGTGAAATTCATTTTGGTGGCTATGCATTACTCTTTGAATATGGTGTTTAAGCAATTTTTACACCTTTATGTTTTTTTTATATAAACATTAGCCATTAAATGATTTCGGTAAAATAAGATTATTTGAAGGGTGATATTGCAAGACTTTAAGTTATCTTTATTTTGTGCCATTGTTATGTTGTGAGGCACTGTGTACCAAAAAAACCTTCCCTAATGGACCTGTAAAAAAATTTGAATTTGTCCTTGTTGTTTTGTTGTTGGTGACCCACATTGGAGATTATAAGCTTTCATGTTTCAGTACATGAATATCTTATTTATATTCAAAATAATAGTATGCTTTCAGATGATTTAAAGTGTAAACAGAGAAAACAGAATGTCTGCCGCAAGGACCATGATGTCACCACTTGTGGCAAAAGATAGAATTATCACCAAGTTCCCACAGGTATGTGGAAATTATTTAACTCCCCCCCCCCCAACCTTTTTAGCTCACCTGGACGGAAGGTCCATGTGAGCTATTGCCATCACTTGGCGTCCGTCGTCGTCTGTCGTCGTCATTAACTTTTCTTTGAAAATCTTCTCCTCCGAAACGACTGAAGGAATTGCTTTGAAACTTTGCACACTTCATCTATGGGATGTCCTCTACCAAGATTGCACAAATGGTGACCGCCGTCTTAACAACATGGGCGCCGTTACTAAAAATAGACCAGGGGGGTCAGACTACTGTTTTTGGCTTGTAAATCAAGAAGTATAAGAGATAGATGAAATCTGATGCCACGCTACTGCTTCAGCATCAAAAGCTCTACAAAAGTCTACCTTGAGTCAAAGTTGTCAGATTACCCCTTATAGGAGTTACGGCCCCTTAAAGGTGAAAAATAGCATTTTTTCATGTTTTTGGCTTATAGAATGAAAACTATGTCAGATAGAGAAAAGTTGTGGCTTGCTTAAATGTTCAGCTCATTTAGCCCTACAAAAGTCTCCATAGGGTCGAAGTTGTCAGATGACCCCTTAAAGGGGTTTCGGCCCCTAAATTAATGTTTTTTCATATTTTTGGCCTATGGAATGAAAACTATAGCAGATAGAGAGAAGCTGTTGCTTGCTTAAATGATCAGCTAATTTAGCTCTACAAAAGTCTCCATAGGGTTGAAGTTGTCAGATGTATAAGGGGTTTCGGCCCCTAAAATAACCTTCTTTCATGTTTTTGGCCTATAGAATGAAAACTATAGAGAGAAGCTGTTGCTTGCCTAAATGTTAAGTTCATTTAGCTCTACAAAAGTCTTCATAGGATGATAGTTGTCAGAAAACCCCTTATAGGGGTTATGGCCCTTAAAATAACGGTTTTTAATGTTTTTGGCCTTTCAACTGAAAACTATAGCAGATAGAGAAAAACTGTTGCTTGCTTAAATGTTCAGTTTATTTAGTGCTACGAAAGTTTTCATAGGGTCGAAGTTGTCAGATGACTCCTTATAGGGGTTTTGGCCCCTAGAATAACATTTTTTCATGATTTGGGCCTATGGCTACAGAATGAAACTAAAGTAGATGGAGAAAAGCTGTTTCTTGCTTAAATGTTCAGCTCAATTACCTCTAGAAAAGTTTTTATAGGGTCGACATCAAGACCAGGTGAGCGATTCAGGCTCCTGGGAGCCTCTTGTTATTAAAAACTACTGAGTACCAAAAACTAATGACAGTGCATGCTCTACCAAAGTTTTGTAAGATTTGAAAAATTCCAAAATATCAGTGAAGATTTATAATTACCCATTTATAGAACCAGTAATTTAACATGTATTAATCATTGGCATGCATATATTTTTTAAATAAAAAAAACTTACAACATTACTTTTTTACATTGAGTACAATTTTGATTAACATCTGTGAAGATTTTTATACATCTCTCATTCATGTCTGAAATTTTTATTTGATAATGATTCATAATCTGCAATATAATATATTTTTAGTTGTTTTTTCCATATTATTCTTAAATTATTCAGGCCTTCCACCCAGATGCCACACCATACCAAAAGATGAATTTTCACCCTAAAGTCAAGGCAGCATGTACAGAAAACAGAACTGGGACAGTGGGGTAAACATTAATCAATATAGAAAGTAATCAGTATATAGAAGCTGAGATGTATCAATTATCATTGGGCAGTCAAATGTCAAAAGTCTGTAAAGGCAAAGAAAACAACCAGTAAACACAAACAAGAACAACATGAATGAACTGACAAGATAAAAACACATAAAAACAACTGAATATTAATTAACAACTCCAACTCAAGTCAAAGTGAACTAAGGTGCCCTAGAAGGGTAATTAGTTCCTGTTTGTTGCAACACATCCGTTGTGTTTTTAACTGTAAATTCATTTTGTCAATCTCCCTGTTTGTCTGCATGTCTGTCTGTCCACATACAATATATCTTGTGAAAACAACTCTTAGTAAAGACCTTGATGGATTTTGATAAAACTTTGCATAAAAGAAGTACATCACATGATGATGAGCGTGATCAATTTCATTGCTCTAAAAATCATTCAGGGGAGGTAATCAGGATTTTCTTTTGTGAGCTTGTTTACTATTATATAGTAGAATGAACTCATTCAAAATGAGTTCATTAGAGGAAACTTTTTCGTCTTAAAGAACATACATTAATTAAGGAAACATCAATCCTGGTTATTGCTTGAAATTGATAGAGACATTTAAAAAAAATAATCATATAAAAATGTTTTGTCAGTTTAAAATGTCAACATTTTAGACTTACTACTCTTTGTAAAAACCTTCATATGCCTAAAAAGTTATTACATATGCATCTAGCATGGTAATTACTGCTAGTACAAAAAGCAAATTGTCTGTAAATCAATATGTGTAATGCTAAAGTCCATAGCACACAAAACTTTGCATCAATTTTGTTAGGGGCATTCCATTTTATTTTCAGACTAAAGATATGTAAAGCTGTGTTAGTAGGAGATGTATCAGTGGGAAAAACTTCTCTAGTCAATAGGTAACATTTAAACACGTGAATGCTGTGGGTTTGTTTTAGCTTATAAATTTGAGTGAGACTGTAATACCAACAATGTCAAACTTTGTTGTTTTGACCTTACTTTATTTTCCTAATCCACTCACTATTATTACCGGGTACTTGAATTTAAAAGAAATGTTTTGGAAGTACTGTGATTCAATCTTTTACTACAGAAACTACATGCATTGCATTAGAAATTCAAATACTTGACATATTTAGGCTTTTATTTAATCATTATTCCTGGTATCAATTTCATGGTTTTTGTGGGTGGCTTTGAACAAAGAAAGAATTTTTCATAAAGCCATGAAAATTGGTATCCATGAAATAAATACACAGTTGTATATACCTGTAGATTATACTGTATTTGAAAAATACCCAGTGCTCTTGCAACAAATTACTTATTCAGATTTAATCCTCTATTTTAAATATTTCAGATTTTGCCATGATGTGTTTGACAGAGACTATAAGGCTACTATAGGAGTAGATTTCGAGGTAGAAAAATTTAGCCTACTCAATGTTCCATTTACACTTCAAATGTAAGTAACACTCATTATGCTCATGATGAATGACTAAAATTTTTATTTATAATGTTTAAATCTAAGATGAGAGCCATACTACTGAACAAGGCAGAGATATCACAAAGGGGCAACCAAATCTTAATTGAGACATGAAAGTAAATAAGTGTAATTGTCAAAGTTAAAAAAAACCTCACAACTTTGCTAAAAGAAATGTTCTTTGGAAAATTTTGTAAACATTGCAAAATAAAAATCTACATTTCTTACAGTAGTAAATCTACTGATTGTTACCAGTTGCCTAAATAAACACACAAACTTTTCACTGTATATAAATATTTACCATTATTAAATTTGTATATGTTAGAATACATGTACTAATGGTGATGTGTAAAAAAGTTTTGATAAGAGTAATATGTTATAAAATTATGTCAACTCTATTGAAAAATGTATTTATTGTTTCTGTTTATAGATGGGACACTGCTGGTCAAGAGAGATTTAAGTGTATAGCAGCTTCATACTACAGAGGAGCAAATGGTCAGTATTGTAGTAAGATGGTGAATAAGAGTTCATGACACAACTTCAAGAAACTTCTAATTAGATAGAATTTGATACATGTATTTTGATTGCACATACAATTATATCATCCTTGTCATTGAAAAAAAGTTGTATATGAAATTTTCCACCACAATTTAAGACATGGAAGAAAAAGTACATGTTATCAAATTTTCATAAAATATGGAATGACTTTATTTTTTTTTCAAAAATGTACTTGGTTTAATTGTGAACACTGAATGCCATGTCCAAATTTTATTAAAGTCCAGGAAAATTTAAGAAAGCCGTTACAATTTTTAAAATCATACTAAGTTTCATCAAGGGGAGATAATTTGAGACTTTTTTCTTATACAATGTACACAATGGAGTTTCCTGACGGCTCTAGTTTAAAAAATGCTCATTTTTTTAAAATTTCAGTGACAATTGTAGTCTTTGATCTTTCTGATGAATCATCGTTAAATAACGTAACGAGATGGATGGATGATGCTGCAGCCAGCTCTACTGATCCAATCAAATTTGTTGTTGGTACTAAGAAAGATTTAGTGGTAGGTTTTTAAAAGTATAAGATATGCAATCTGTGTAATTGATTTATAGAGGTATAATATTGATTCAAATGCTGACTACTTTGCTCCCATACATACATTTATGTACTCACCTGTAAATAAAGTTTGGGGCAAAATAGGAATAACACTGTCTGTCTGCCTGTCTGTCAGCATACCTCATGAGGGTAACCGCTCCTAAACTGCTTCATAGAAATTGATGAATCCTAAAATTAAGGAAGTATATCATATTGAGATGTGCATAAAGAATTTTCCCTGCTGTCTTATATTATTTAGGGGAAATAATCAGACAATATAGACTCAATATGAGACCTAGCAAGGGCAACTTCTTTTAAACCACTCTATGGATTTTCATGAAATTTACATAAAGGAAGTACATATACATTATATTAAGACATTGTATTGCTCTTTGATATTAAAATGTGGACAAAGAAATTGCATTGCTCTTTGATATCATTCAGAGGAGGTGATTGGACTTGATGAGCTCACTCATAGTATTCCTTGATTTGTTGTGTCTTTTAAACTTTGTTTTTAAGACATAGTATCAGTATTACCACCCATTTGTTTATTTGTTGGTCATACTCACTTCAAAGGAGGACTATAGAAGTGACACTTACTAAAACACATTTGTTTGCCGTCTTGCATATTATGAGAAAAATATTGCCTTAGAAGCTTACATAGATAAAAAATATATATATGCCATAAATAATTTGGACCAATGGGACAAGATAACTTGGGACAATGTGTTACTACTTCTTTTGTTTTTCTGCACATACAGATATTTTTTGAAAACTTCAGAAAATCTAAATTTTTCTGGTGACAGAACAATTTTTCTTCCATAGTATTTTGAGTCTTCCTCAATTTCACAGACTTTCTACATTAAAGAGTTTGCTACACTAGCATAATATTTTTAAAAACCCGTCTTAAACATGTATATGACTTTGGATTCTGTAACCCTTGCCTTGATTTAATTTTGTTTCAGTCACCAGCAGCATTAGAGTCTGTTGAAAAAGCAGCCATAGAGATAGCTAATTCAATTGGTGCTGAATTCTGGGCTGTTTCATCTAAAACTGGTAAGAATCAGATTTACAAAACAGCTTGTCTTCCAAGTTGTCTGTCAAATGATCAGTCACAAAGTAGAAAATTGGGTAAATGAAAAATGAGAAAAAAATGAAATTTATGCTTATTTTATCACATTCTAGTATCTACACTTGCAAAGTGAATGTTTAGGCAAGGAAAAAAATTCATAACAGTTTTCTCAGCCACTACTAACACCACCTGTTGAAACTTGGTATGCAGCATTAGGGTCCCATATTGTTTGAATTGATTTTCAGTCTGCAAATCATCTACTTCTTGTTTGCTGAATTAAACATGTATATCTTTTGTTTACTTTAAGGGGAGAATGTACGAGAGTTTTTCTTCAGAGCAGTAGCATTAACATTTGAAGGTGCCATGTTGAGGGAATTAGATACATCAGCATCTGGTCCATCTAGACAAATTGGCAATGATTTAATCAGTAAGCCTTTACATGTCGATTTGTATTTAGGGTTTTGCATTGAAGTCTGTCTGTCTGTCTGTCCATTCTTTTGGTCTGTCACTATTATGTATATAGCATGATGTACATGTGCATATAACAATTTCTGAGAAATCGTTGAAGTATATTTTTTTTTAAACTTAGGTATTTGTTTACAGGGCTCTTTCTTTACTATGTCAGTATTCTAGCTATAGTTTGTTTAATGGGTATATGTATTTAAGCTATTTTACAAGAACCATTTATCCATGATTAACAAACTGGTGCTTTGTAAAAAAGTTATGACTGAAAAGTTTATTATGTTTTGTTTCTTTTGTGCCTCTTCAGTCTAAACATCACAGGCATCCATTTTTAGCTCACCTGACCCGAAGGGTCATGTGAGCTATTGTCATCACTTGGCGTCCGTCGTCCATCGTCCGTAAACTTTTTAAAACTTTAACTCCTCTGACACCATAAGTCCAATTGCAACCAAACTTGGTATGGTTGTTTATCAGCATTCGGTGCTTAGAACTGATGTGGGGATTTTTGATTCGTTGTAAAACATGGCCGCCATGTCTAAAAATAGAACATTGGGGTAAAATGCAGTTTTTTGCAAATAACTCAAAAACGGCTACAGATATCAAAATTCTGGCAGGGTAAAAGTGATCAGCACCTCAAGATCTACCTACCCTGAAATTTTGAAGAAAATCCAACAACCCATGTAGGAGTTATTGCCCTTTTTGTAGATTTTTTGCAAATTTTGCACCTGTTTAGCTCAATATCTTGAAAACTATACAAGATATTTGAGAAATTTAAATTGCATATTGCTAAGCACATCAAGATCTACAAAATATGTAATAGGGTCAACGTTGTAGGACCTTTCCTTTTAGGAGTAATTGCCCTTAGAACGTCAAAATTGAGCATTTTAACAGCATTTCCTCATTACATTGAAAACGTTAACTCCTCTGACACTTTAAGTCCAATTGGAACCAAACTTAGTATTGTTGTTCATTAGCATTAGGTGTATAGAACTGATGTGGGGATTTTTGATTGGTCGTAAAACACGGCCACTGTGGCTAAAAAATAGAACATAGGGGTAAATGGCAGTTTTTTGCAAATAACTCAAAAACGGTGACAGATTTCAAAATTTTGATTGGGAACAAAAGTGATCAGCACCTCAAGATCTACCAGCTCTGAAATTTTGAAGAAAATCCAACAACCTATGTAGGAGTTATTGCCCTTTTTGTGGATTTTTTGCAAATTTTGCACCTGTTAAGCTCAATATCTTGAAAACTATACAAGATATTTGAGAATTTTAAATTGCATATTGTTAAGCACATCAAGATCTACAAAATATTTAATTGGGTCAACGGTGTAGGACCTTTCCTTTGAGGAGTTATTGCCCTTAGAACGTTAAAATTGAGCATTTTAACAGCATTTCCTCATTACAATGAAGATGTTAACTCCTCTGACACTTTAAGTCCAATTGGAACCAAACTTGGTATAGTTGTTCATTAGCATAAGGTGTATAGAACTGATGTGGGGATTTTTGATTGGTCGTAAAACACAGCTGCTGCGGCTAAAAATAGAACATAGGGGTAAATGGCAGTTTTTTGCAAATAACTCAAAAAGGGTGACATATTTCAAAATTTTGATTGGGAACAAAAGTGATCAGCACATCAAGATCTACCAGCTCTGAAATTTTGGAGAAAATCCAACAACCCATGTAGGAGTTATTGCCCTTTTTGTGGATTTTTTGCAAATTTTGCACCTGTTTAGCTCAATATCTTGAAAACTATACAAGATGTTTGAGAAATTTAAATTGCATATTGTTTAGCGCATCAAGATCTACAAAATATGTAATAGGGTCAACGTTGTAGGACCTTTCCTTTGAGTAGTTATTGCCCTTAGAACGTCAAAATTGAGCATTTTAACAGCATTTCCTCATTACATTGAAAACATTTACTCCTCTGACACTTTAAGTCCAATTGGAACCAAACTTGGTATTGTTGTTTATTAGCATTAGGTGTATAGAACTGATGTGGGGATTTTTGATTGGTTGTAAAACATGGCTATTGTGGCTAAAAATAGAAAACTAGGTTAAACTGCATTTATTTGCTAATAACTCTATAAAGGTGACATATTTTTAGATTTTGATTGAGAACAAAAGTGATCAGTACCTTTAGATCCACCATATTGTCAGATGACCCCCGAATTAATCTTAAGACTCTTTCAACATCAAATAGATTTTGCCTAATAACCTTGACTTCAGGCACATATGTCAGGTGAGCGATTCAGGCTCTTGTTTTATACCTGGTCTTACCCTTAGAACATGCAAGATAACCTTTTCTCTACATATATGTATCTGCAATTGCCATTTGTCAGTTTTGTCCTCTTTAATATATAAGTACAAGTTTCTTTGATTTTTTCAGAGGTTGACAATGGAAATGTTTTTGAGAGGAGAACTAAGAAGAATCCCATGGGAAAGTGTTGTGACATGTGAAGTCATTAGTATGACATGTGAATCAATTGGCTGTGATATATGTGAAAGTGCTACGACATGTGAATCATATATGGGAAATTTCTATGAAATGTGAATCTTGTACGAGAAAAAGTTTTGTCATGTGATCTTTTTACATGTAAACCCTATATCCCATAATATATACTATGCAAATATATTACAAGAAAAATTGGAATCCAGTGGGATCCAGAATCCCCCTAGGACAGACTGGTATCTTTTAATCTAGTACCAATCAAATTCCAATTTCTACCAGAAGGATTTCAGATCCCACTTGATTCCAATTTGTTCAGTAACAAGTACATGTGAATCAGACATGGTTTTATTTGTGTGATTGTTGATATCAAAGCGTCTAATGCAGATTAAGATGATTTATACGAATTTTGTACCTTCATGTATTATAAACCTGGTTTTTGGTTATTTATCCCTTACCCCCTTGCTTTTATATTTTAAACAGTACAAATGTATCTACCACTAATTTGATTTATACATTTTTGATATTCATAGTTTTTAAAAATATTAGTAGAAAATTGTAATTTGATATTATGTGTCCCAGTTGACAACTTTTTCATACTTTAAATACGTCCCTTATTGAACAATTTTTTTCAACCTTTTCAACTTAATACATGTACACATTTATAATACGTGTATTTCTATAAATAAAATAATGCACATGGTATGTAAAATTTTACAGAATCTCACATTTGTTTTTTTCTGGATGTTGATATTATAAGGGAATACTGGTATATTGTACATTTGTATATTCAAGTCTGTATATATTTTTAAAACATCTGTTGATTTATTTTTTACTGCCCTATAAAACTTGCCATCATTTTCACGCTATTGCATTTAGACTTCAATTATGCACATGCAGACAATTTCTTCATTTGTCAAATTTTAAAGAGATCCTCTGTGATTTTGGTCTAAACTGAACAAAGTGCAAATGTGTGTTCTTACAGCAGTTCTGTATTCTATTTGGTCCATTTTTTTTTCATTTGACCAAAGATATAACAGGACCTGTATCTATAAAATAGGGGTCCTCAAATTATTGATCTGTGATTAAATTAAGCTGAGGCATCTAGTCAAGTATGCTGCATTTGGTCATGCATTATAATTGCTAAAAACAGCTTCATATGGTCGTTGTCTTTACTGACACAAAAATACAGCATGTATATTTATTTCAACATCAGTTGTAAAACTTTTTTTACATCTGGATCATTTCATGATTTTATCACCTGTACATTGATTTTGTACTCAATGTAAGTCCTTTGATTGAATCAATTACTGTGGTTTCATTATTATTCGTGAGGTATCAATTTTCATGGTTTTCATGGGTGGCTTTGAACCACAACATTTAATACCCCACGTAAAGGAAATTTAACATTGATCTGTATGCTGCAGACCTCAAAGCCACGAATTTAAGAATCCATGAACTGACCCTTTTTCGTCAAACCACAAAAATTGGTACCCACGAAAATAAATGAATCCACAGTATTGAATTATTTGTATGTCCCACCTATGAGGTCTATTTGACATATTCTTGTTAGTTAAGCATAAGTTTTAGATGGTTTTGGTTGTTTTGCTTCTGAGCGTGTATATGCTTTTATTTTCTTGACTCTTCACAATATCCTTGAAGTTTTTGATAATATACCTGTTTTAAATTACTCTAATTAAAAGTAAAGCTTAAAGATATGATGCCGTCCAAATACAATTTAAATAGTTCAGGGTTGTGGTATAATTTTTTTTATTTGGTGTGAAATATAGTTTTTTATCTCAGTGATCAATATTTGTTTACTGTGTATTTTTTAATAGGATTTGAAAAGATAAAAGAATTCATAGATTTTTCTATTAAAAAAGACTTGTATTGGTATACTTTAATATTGCATTTATTTTATACATTGCATTTAACATTTGTAATGAATTGTAAAATTGTATTAAGTACTAAGAAAGGTTTTATGAAGATTGTGTTCATATTATTTTCAGCATTGATTTTATAATTTATTTTTTGCACAGTGCAAAGTAAAACTATTATATCTTTCAACAGTAAATAATAGCTATTTTCTTAATTTAAACAAACAAGAGTCACTATGTTAAATTCAGAAAATCATGTTAAATGTAAGATTATTACTAATAATTCCATTTTTAAATGTTGAATTATAAGAAATTACTCTTTATGAATATGTAATTAAGACAAATTAACAGTATATTAAAGGTAATTGGCCCTTTAGTTGGAAGCCAAATTTCCTGGCTTGAATAACTCACATAAACTACGGAATTTGGTACCAAACAATATAACTTTTTGTTAGTTTTCCCTGCCTTTTGTCTTAATATATTATAAATATATTGAACCAAATCCATAAATTGATTAAATTATTATATGAGGAAATATTGTGTTTATTTTCTTTAATGTATGAACTCTTGTGTCATTTTTCTCATAAATAGAAGTTTTCTAGATTTAATATTGTTTTGGGTTTCTTTGATTGTGTCTTGCCTGCAACAAAAAGTTGTGGAAGGCAACTAGACGTTGGTATTAGTTTCTGGCTGTGAGGATGGCGACTTTTTGTAATAGAATAAAATAAGATGTGGAATAAGTGTACACAACACAGCTGACATAATTTGTGTTAATTTAGAAAAAACCACAATGGAAAACCACCAGCAGCCTTCAACAAGGACAATAGGAGCTGCTAGCAATTCTGCAATCGACCAAAGGTCTAAATAAAATGCATGCCATATACCGGGTAATTCAAATCTAGTCCTGAAATAGTCAAAGATAGACCCCCTCCTAATCAAGGAACAGAAAACATTGCAACAACTATGTAAACTTGTGTCTTATGGGTGTAATATGTTTTGTAAGACTTGTGTGGAAAATGAATAACTTGAAAAGTATTATACTAAGGCATCTGGTGTAAACTATAAGAACCAAAGTTCCCAGACGTACCTGTGACTGTTTCAATTAAGTATTGAAGTTCCCAGTAGAACTCGATTTGAGTGTAAATCAACCCCAGCATATATAACAAGAGGCTACCAGAAGCCTGAATTGCTCACCTGGTCTTGATGTCAACCCTATGAAGAACTTTGTAGAGCTAAATAAGCTGAACATTTAATCAAGCAACAGCTTTTCTCTTTCAGCAATAGTTTTCATTCTGTAGGCCAAAAATGTGCAAAATGTTATTTTAAGGGCTGTCTGACCACCTTGACTCTACAGAGACTTTTGTTAAGAGCTTAATGAACTGAACATTTAAGCAAGCAACAGCTTTTCCCTATCTGCAATAGTCTTCATTCTATAGGCCAAAAACACCATTTTTCACTTTTAAGGGGCTGTTACTCCTATAAGGGATCATCTAACAACTTCGACCCTATGAATGCTTCTGAAGAGCAAAATGAGCTGAATATTTAAACAAGCAACAGCTTTTCTCTATCTGCAATAGTTTTCATTCTATGGGCCAAAAACACTATTCTTTGCCTATAAGGGGCTGTAACCCCTATTAGGAGTCATCTGACAACTTCAACCCTATGAAGACTTTTATAGAGCTAAATGAGCTAAACATTTTAGCAAGCAACAGCTTTTCCCTATCTGCAATAGTTTTCATTCTATAGGCCAAAAATAGGGCATCTAATGGGACATTAAATGATACCCTGCCACGATATAATATCAATAGTTCAAATGATTTAATTTTTAAAGTGGCCAATCTCAAAAACTATTTTCAGATCATGCTGGAAATTGATCTTGACCTGTATTTTATTGTACTAAACAGCTATGCAAAATATCATTCAAATCCTTTACACGTTTTCAAGTTATCAGTTGGAAACTCAAAAATTCATGAAATTTGATTTTTCAAAGTGGCCAATCTCAAAAACTATTTTTTGGATCATGCTGGAAATCAAACTTGACCTGAATTTTATTGTACTAAACTAAGTTATTGGTTTGAAACCTTTGGGGGACCGACAGACAGACACCAAAAGAAACTGAGGGTATAACATAATACTTCGTTTGGCGGGGTATTAAAACACTATATTTTGCCTTTAAGACTTTTGTAAAGCTAAATGAGCTAAACATTAAAGCAAGCAACAGCTTTTCTCTATCTGCAATAGTTTTCATTCTATAGGCCAAAAAACTCTATTTTTTGCCTTTAAGGGGCTGTACCCCCTATAAGGGGTCATCTGACAACTTCAACACTATGGAAACTTTTGTAGAGCTTAATGAGCTTAACATTCAAGCAAGCAACAGCTTTTCTCTATCTGCAATAGTTTTCATTCTATAAGCCGAAAACATGAAAAAGTGCTATTTTTCACCTTTAAGGGGCTGTTACCCCTATAAAGGGGTAATCTGACAACTTCGATCAAATGGAGGCTTTCGTAGAACTTTTGATGCTGAAGCAGCAGGGTGGCGTCAGATTTCATCTATCTCTAATACTTTATGATTTACAGGCAAAAGACAGTAGTCTGACCCCCTGGTCTATTTTTAGCCAAGGCAGCAATGTTTTTTGACATATCAAAAATTGTAACACAACTTTTGTGAAGGACACCCTAAGGATTAATCATATTAAGTTTCATTGAATTGTGTTCAGTAGTTTCAGAGGAGAAGATTTTTGAAAATTGTTAACAGACGACGATGGACGCCAAGTGATGGCAATAGCTCACATGGACCTTCGGTCCAGGTGAGCTTAAAAGGAGGCTTCATTAAGTTGTGTAGACCATAATCCCAACTGTCTGTAAACCAAATACCAGATGCCTAGCTATTATACTTTTCAATAAATTCACTTTCCACATTATTCTTACAAAGAAGTTTATGGCCTGAAAAAAAGACTTAAGTTCACAGAGTCACTGGAGTGTGACATTGGGTTCAGGGTCATATGGCATAGTGACATTTGCATAGACCATTACCTCAAATGTCTGTAAACCAAATATCAGATGCCTAGCTATTATAATTTTCAAAAAATTAAATTTCCACAAAAGTCATACAAAAGTTTGTCACCGCCACAGGTTAGTCTATGTCTCGCCTTCCGCGACTTCATCACAAGCCAAGACAAAAATATAACATAGAAAAAATCTAATGCATCACAGCTTATATTCTCCTTAGAATCAACTGTAAAAGAAAGATCTGTTTTTATGGAAGCAAATTAAAGAGAAACCAGTTTCAAAGGTTACACATGTATCTTCAAAATTCAATAAAGATATATAACTAAGAAACCTTAAAGACAAACAAGGACAATTATCAATGCCAAGCCTGACATATTTCTTTAAGTTGGCATGGTGTGACAGGCTTTGACATTAACCTCAAAATCAATAGGATTCTTCCTCATCTTATAAGCTTCAAAGTTGTGCAAGTTTCATGATTTTCAGTCAAAGCATTCGTAAGTGACACCCCAGAAACTAATTTCTGTCAAAATGCAGTATGATCAATGACAGGAAGCATAGTTCTGTACTTTCTACACTTTTCTCAAATGCAGGTGACAACAAAATGTGTTCCTTTTGAACAGGGTGATAAAGATTTATTGTAGTTCTTCATTTATTGAAAGAACCAGACGGGTTCCAATGGGGCATTAGAATGTAAATTCTGAAAGGGCAAAGACAAAACCAGTCAACATACATGAGAACACCATGAAGAAACATACAACACAAAAACAATGGAAAAGCAATCAAATTAGCTAAATAGTCTCAGGAGATCCGGAAGGCTTAATAAGGAAAATTAAGAAATATAATCATTTAATGATATCAGTAAGCAGATTTTATCTATAAATAAAACAGTGAATTGTTACAATTCACCATACAAAAAAAAATAATTGCATAGAAAACAACATATAAGTATACATCAATTAATAATTACAACCATCGTCATGGCAACATAAAAACTCAACAACATGTACAAAACTTCCAGGTTCATTGGGGCCTTTTACAAAAAACATTTTCCCAATCCCTTGATCTATGCTTTGCCAAAACTGCCAAAAATGTTGCATAAACTTAAACAATTGTAGCAGTAATTTAATTTAGAGAGGAACAAGTTCACTAAATTAAACTCTGCTTCAAATTGTAATTGTTCTTAAAAGAATTTAACAAGAACTTAGTACAACCTATTTTAACACAAAAAAATGCCCCCAGCCAAATACTTTTAAAACATTATATTGAAGAAATCTGACTTATCTTCCCTGTATGATAATGCACATCTTGGTATTCTGTAATTCCTTCATATTAAGAGATTCATAAGAAATTATCCAGCTATTAAGGAGGAGTTGTACTTATAAGATATGATATATTAAGTCCAAGGAATTGCACATGTAAGATATGGGAAAGGATAGATAGACAGGTGGGCAGACAGGGCTATTTCTATACCTAATTTCCCCAAACTTTGTTTGCAGAGGATTTATATAATGAAAGTTTATTGTGTTTGAAATGATAGAAGCAGAAACTCTTAAAAAAAAAAATTCAAAATTCAAAGCTCAAACTCCTTAATTTTTATTATTTACAGGTGTGAATATACAGTGAAACCCATCTTAACTGAACCCTAAATAAACAGAAAACCTCTCTAACTTTTAGTTTCTACAGTTTTTAAATTAAATTAAATACCTTTGAAAAGAAACATTATTCTCACTTTTTGGACAGGACAGTTCCTATTTTTAGCAGTGTGAGATTTTTCTGTCTCACACCACCCCATGTGAGATACCCTCGTGCAGTTTCCAAGGGGCGTAACTCTATTGTTTACGTCACGCTATGTTTTGTAAACAAATCCACGTTGTACAATCAAACACCGATGATTAGGGCAAGATAAGAAAATCTCCGACACCCTTGGGTAAGATTTCTTTACATCTGCAACTCGGCAGAGCCTCGTTGCAGACTTAAAATCTTACCCTCGGGGTGTCGGAGATTTTCTTATCTTGCCCTAACACTGGTGTTAGATTCTTATATGCTTGAAATGGCTGAGAAGAAAAATAATAAGCAGATAACACGAAATTAAGTTCCTGTGAACTTGCTTGAACTCATAAATAAGTGAAAATAAGTATGTTTACTGTATAAAGTAAAGACCTGTCTATTTAATGTCTCATCAGTCCCAAAAGGGTTCAGTTTAGACAGATTTTACCATACATGTATGTACATTTAACTATCATAATCTTCATACAAATTTGTAATGAAAGTACATAAAATAATCAACATTATCACAAATTTCACAAGTTTTAAACATTCTTGTTACAAGAATATAACAAGTTAAAAAAAATTAAAAAAAATTTTTTTTTATCTTTTTCAATAGATTTTAGAAGAAATATATTGATTGGAAAGCAAAAAACTAACGTTGTGCCATAATGAAAATCTATAAATATTTATATATTTCAGTAATAATTTTTGTTAAGATTCATACAACAACAACACCAATCTCTCAACACACTTTTCTCCTGATGTTCAGATGACATATGTGTATAAAGTTTCATGATGATTATAAATATACTTTCACCTGAAGGTAAACATGCTTTAGGGCAGACAGACTGACAAAGACCAGAACACTAGATGCCCTAGACTTGTGTGGGCATATAACATTTGATAGATATGATTTGCTTAGTGGTATATGAGATTCATGTTTTAAATTTAATCAGCACATGAAGTTGATGGTACAATAAACTAAGTCAGAAAAAAATTTTCAGGCACAGAAGACTTGACAAACCAAAAAGACATAAAAATGATTTCTATAATGTTGGCTTCATACAAGTCTACTGTTTCATTAAAGAAACTCTTCACAAAAAATTGGTGGGATATAAACAAAGTTAAAAGATGTCTTCGAATAGAAAAGACATGAAAATGGTTTCTAAACTACTGATTTAATCGAACGATATTCTAATGTTTCATTGAAGTAGTGCAACTCTTCACAAAAAGTTGGTGGGATATAAACAAAGCAAAAAATATCTTCCAGATGATATCTTCTAATAGAAAAGACATGAAAATGGCTTATAAAGTCCTGATTTCATCAGACGATATTCTAATATTTCATTAAAGTACCATAACTCTTCACAAAAAAGTTGGTGGGATATAAACATTGTTTTTAAAAATCTTCCACATGACGTCTTCAAATAGAAAAGCTTGAAAATGGTTTCTATACTGCTGGTTTCATATGTGAAAATGAAGTAACTCTTCACAAAAAGTTGGTGGGATATGACTATAAACATAGTTTTTAAAATCTTCTATATGAGGACTTTAAATTGATGCAACATGAATGTATTCTAAACTTCTGGTTTCATTGGACGAGATTCTAATGTTTCATTGAAGTAACTTTTCACAAATGCTCGAGCAATGTCTTTAGTGATTTCTGTTTCTTTGCAAATGTAGATCTTCTGTTCAGGAAAGTCAAATATCACAAGCAGTGGGCACTGATCGTCTAAGCTTACAAAGTCTCTCACAGTATAACATATCTCATCCTGGAAATATAAGTGATAAAAAGTCAAATATTCAGTTAACCTGTTTAATAATATGAATTATGTATATAATTATCATTCTATGAAGGTGTTAAGGAGTTGCTCTGCAAACCAATTCATTACAGACAGACAGATGGAAAGCTTAAGTTTAAAATACCTTGCTTTAGCAAATGACAATGAACAATGATTACTCTAGATCTGCATGGAAAAAAACTTGACCTGCTGTGGATTCATTTATTTTCTTTGGAACCAATTTTCATGGTTTGATGAAACAGGTTTAGTATATGGATTCTTAAATTTGTGGTTCTGAAGTGTGCAGCATTAACAGATCAATATTAAATTTCCTTTTCCTGGGATATCAAATTTCATGGGTCAAGGCCACCCACGAAAACCACAAAAATTGATACCCCATGAAAAATAGTGAAACAACAGTATACAGTCCTCATTGTTTAAACAAAATATGCATTACCAGTTATATTTTGTTATGACTTAACAATCCAATAATCATTCAGAGGGTTCTTGTTTTTTGTCTTAGGTTCTCTTTAGTAGAATTGGACTTGGGCCCAAAAAACTAGTTTAACCCCGCCACATATTACATGTCCTAAGCCAGGAATCTTTGACAAAACTTTCGTTTGTACTTGTCTTTTTGACGTTTTCTGTTCCTTGTTTAAGAAGGGGGTCTATCCGTGACTATTTCAGGGCTGGATTTGAATTATATGCATCTTATTTAGACCATGGGCCAATTGCAGAACCGCGAGCAGTGCCAAATGGCCTTGTTGAAGGCTGCTGGCGGTTGTCCATTGTGGTTTTTCTAAATTGCCGTTTAATTGTGGGCTGTGTCGCGTACACTTATTCCACATCTCTTTATTTTCTATTAAGATCTGATATAGGCAAATTTCTACACAACACATGCATTTAAAACTTACAGATATATTTCTAAGGGAAAGTACAACTTAAAATTATGTGATCATCTTGTATTCTAGCATTCACTTACATCAGCACCAAAAAAGAAGAAAAGTTCCTGATCTTCACCCTTCTCACTCTCCTCTTTAGCCAGATCTGTTAGCACATCTATAGCCATGTCAATATCACTATCTTCTCCCTCTGTAAAAAATAAATCAATTAGTAAACAGAATCTAATGGGGAAAGGAATTTCAAAATCAGATACATTGTATTATATATCAGCAATAATAAGCATTTTATTGTTTATGCTGTATTGGTCATCTCAATAAATTAAGTCTCTTCCTGTGAATTGAGTCAATGTACAGAATTACCAATATGTTTCGTGAAACTTTTTACCCATCATTTTTTGCATGTTTTGGTGTGTTTTTTTTGGGGCTATGCTGTCTATATTTTATTTCTTCACTTACTCTAGGGGGAAAAGCCTTATTTTGGAGGTAAATATGGGCAAACAAAATCAATGACTTATATCCCATACTTTTGCAAGATTTGGTGTGTTATTTGGACTATGCTGTCCATATTTCATATCTTAACTGACTTCCAAGTAGTGGATATATTATTATTTTTGAACACTGTTTACTGATTTTAAACAAATTAAATTTATACTTACCTGTGAATAAAACAAGGCAGGCAGATTCATTTAACATCACTGAAGCACTACCTGTCAATTCATTCAGAGGTTTGGGGTACCATGGAAACTCCTGAAGATAAAACAAATCTTAAGATTGCAAAAAATGCAAGAACCTTAAAATTAGTGACCATGCTCACATCCTCCACATGTTCTGCTATTGGACTCTTACAAGTATCCGTTGTGTACACAAAAAGATAAATCACAATTACTTCAAATTTCAAAGTTCAAATGACCAATTTAATCCCCCATAAAATTTTGCTGACCAAAAATTCCTGTTAACATACACAACTGCATATGGTGTACTTCTTGCCTATCAAGTTTAATTAAATTACATTCTATATGTTCAGAGAAGTTGCCTTCACAAACTGTGATCACAGAGAGACCAATAAAAAAAATATACCCTCTATACCTCTGTTGCATGGAAAATAATAAAATACAAGTTAGAAGAAATGACTAAGTGAGCAAAAGTTTTCTTTGTTTAATATGGTGTTTCTGTTAATGTATCTATATGTCAGAGAGGAGATGTTAAATGAATGTATAATGCATGATAATATTGAATTCATAAGAAAAAACTCACAATCAGCTACCTAGAAAAATGGTGACACTTCTTCTAAATGAAATGCAGTAGTTTAAAATAAGAAGGAATCTGTCAAAGGACCACAGATGCATGCCCCTGCCCTTAAGGACACCTGAACACAAAGAAGTCAGATTCAGGTCTGAAAGTCACTTTAGACTTTCAGTTTGTCATAATGAACCAGCCTGCCAAATTACAAATCATTCTCATATATGGTTTCTGAGAAAAGCTTGACAGAAATTGGTATGAATGAATGGACGGACGGATATTAGTAAAATTTAATGTAAAATGTTGTAGCAGAGGCATAAAGGTCTTTCAGTTTTGGCCAAAATAGATATGGCAAACCTGACAAATGATGAATTAATTTGGAGTGGTTTTACTAAAAATTTTGCACCATTCTTTTCACTTTGTGAAATCTAACCAGAAATAAGCGAAAGGCAAATCATCCTGATTACATTCCCATTAACTTAAAACCAAAACCCCCACCCTCCAAAAAAACCTTTTTGTTATTTATTATTTACTAAGACTTCTTTGAATGTTCAGCTAAAAAAATCAAGGATCTGCAATTTCATTATGATCTTGTGATCAATACAAAATGAACAATACAAAATTTGTATCAATGTAGTAAAAATAAAATCATTCATCAAACATAAAGACAGGATGTGATTTAATTTATAAGAATTCTGCACCGAGAACTACCCCCTCTTAATGCATTTTATTGATCAATCCTTGTTCACTGCTCCGTACTTACAAGAGCAATAATAGCTATGAAATATTTATAGAATATAAAATGGCAAACAAAATTTATAGCTCTTTGTAATCCTATAAAACAAAGTCCTAGTTTTCTATTTGTCTTTATTGACAAAAGGAATGGCTGATTATAAGGAAAGGTCTGCAGAATTAATGCACAATTGTCATAATTCTTTTTTCTGAGTGCATAAAACTTCAAGAATAGACTTTTGGGGTAATCCTAGCCACTTGAAAAATTTACAATGTTGAACAGGAATATTAATAGGTTAAAGTTTTAGTGTTTGCTTTAAAAGATTGTTATATGGTCACACAAAAATCTTCAAAGAATTGATGACTGTTAGTGCATATAGAGAGTAAAAAAAGAAAAAAATTATCTTGGTTTATATATTTTTTAGGTTTCTAAAACAATGCAATGAATACAATATTTTATGGATAAGATTACTTATATATGAAAATAACAAAAATTATAACTCCATTAAAGAGAAAAGTTCCATTGTATCCCACATCAGAAGACTTGTATTGTGTTTTAAAATGAGTCTGACGTAAATGTAACCAAGAAAACTCATTGATACAGCAATAAAGCCACTGCCTGTCACGCCACCTGCTACGTGCCTTTGTTTTCTTCCTTAACAACTCAACATACCTTGCCTTCTATGTCTTCTAAAACAGCTCCCCTGCCATTTAAGTTGATTACCTCCCCTTTCTCATCTAATATCACCAAGCTGGGAATTCCTACAAAAGAAAATCTGTCAACTTTATACTGGATAAGGTTGTTCTAAATTTATTAATATGCATACTAGGATATAACAGCCAGTCTTATTACTGCCAAAGCCTTATTTTTCCTCCTATGTTTTCATGTGCAGTTACATAAAGATCACAGGGACAGATCCAGAATTTTTTTAAAGAAGGGTTCAACATATAGTACTATAGTGCAGACAAAAGTGGTTCCCGTTCCATTTTGTTGAAAATCTAGATTATGAAAAAAAAATGTCATAGGAAAGGCGGGTTACAACCTGGGAACACCCCTATATCTGCCACTAAGCAACCAACTTTACAGTTTTGGAAATTAACTGCACTTAAGTATGGACACACTAAGAAGGCTTGAAATGCATTTACAATGTAAGAACAATTCATAGATAAAAAAAAATACCACTAAATGGAATCTTTAAAATTTTCCTATACAGTCACCCATTTTACATAAATGAATATTTTAACCTATACTTGTGCTTGAATACTGACAGTGGAAGGACAAAATTTTGTGTTTTGGTTGTTTTGTTACAAAATTCTGTCATTGTTTGATGGGAAAAAAAACTTTTGCTATAAAATGTCACATTTTGTTCTATTTTGATCATAATGTTACAATGCAAATAGTAAATTTGAAAGAGTTAAAATTCATCTTTGTTTTTTTTTTGCCTTTATTCTGTCATTGTGCCAATTCCATTATAAACTTAATCCACAAAAGAGAAGTGCCAATTTAGAAATGACAAAATTCACTTCATCATAATAACAACTTTATAAATCACAAACAACATTCAGAAGATTAATCAGAAAATGCAAGGTTTAAATTTCTTATCTATCTTCTGTTAAAATACTCTTTCATCAAACTTTTCAGATGTTTCAGAGTTTAATGGAAGCAACAGGAAATACTTTCCTGATGTAAAGTTTACAAAATCACAAATCATATCAATCATATTGATATTAAAGTATTAAAGAAAACAATTAATCATTTAGCCAGAGACCATAGTGCAAGGAAAAAGTTCATAAGCCACATTACCAATTATACAAATGTTTAATCTTGACCTTGAATAACCTAGGTCAAAGGTGAAAAAAAAATAGCTTGGAATGGCACTTGTTACAGGACAAACTACTATCTAGTAAATGTATAAGGTATCCAAACTTAAATGCTGATTTCTATAAGGCCAAAACAAAATATATGTTTGTTTCCTGCTTCCTACTCTTGAAAATTAGGGTAGGTAGGTAGGAAAATTATTATTTTTTACAAAATTACTTTACATTGAGTCAATGGGGAAGCAATCCCAACTTTAACGGTGCTTGTTCCAAAATGCGAATAAAAACTTTAGGGTAGGGCCCAAAACAGACATATTTTTTTTTGGCCTAATCAACAGTTAAAATACTCTTTCATCAAACTTATTTAGAGGTTTCAGAGTTTAATGGCAGCAGAGAAAAATAATTCCCAGATGTAAAGTTTACAAAATAACAAATGTGAAATCAGCGATGAATGACATATCATCCTTCCTCTGTCCCTGAACTTTCTAAAAAGCTGTTCAAAAGTAATCATTTAGCCTTGAGAACATAGTGCAAGGTAAAAGTTCATAAATAGCTTAATTATGTCAAAGGTGAAATAGCTTGGAATGAAAGTTGTTTTAATACAGCACAAAAGACCAACTACAAAATGTATACAGGTTACCCACACCTACAAATACTGTTTCACCAAACTTATTTAGAGGTTTCTGAGTTTATTGGGTGCTGAGAAAAAGTCTTCCAGATGTACTTTGTTACATAATAACAAATGTTTACATTCTGATGATAAAATCTATGTAGCTGAACTGTAAGTAACAAACTATCTTAAATGGGTCAAAGATAGACATGGCTGGATTTCATGAAAACAGGAAGTGAGTGAGCTAAAACCTAAAATCATGCAAATCTCACAATAAGCTGCATGCTGGTTAGAATCTGATATAGATCTGGCCAAAAAACTGTCAAAATGAATCATTTAACTTTGAAGCCATATTTGAAGGTCAAAGCTCAATAATATAAAAAGATCCATGGTCTAGGATCGATGTGCCAGGCGTTTTTTTTTTTTGGTTAGAAACTGTATGAAGCATGAGGTCCCAGAATTTTTTTTCTAATTGCGTGCCCTCCTGGTTGAAAATTCCTGGATCGGCCACAGATGGTAGCAACAAATGAATTTTCATTGACCTTGAAAGGTCAAAGGGGGAATAAATATAGCTTGGAATGAAAGTTTGTAACTGGATAAAAAGACCAATTACTAAATGTACATGGTGTCCCAACCAACAGACTGATTTCTATAATTAGGGGCTCAAATAATCTGATGTGAAAATTGTATTCTATCCCTCTAATTCAGAATCGTTGCTTGCTATATATTCAAGTATTAAAAAGATTACCATCAACACCAAATAATCCTTTAAGTTCATCTGTCCTTGCATCTCCGAATGGAATAGCCATCCAAGGCATAGAGTCAAAGAACAAATCAAAAGAATCCTGTGATCTGTCAGAGCTCACGAACACAAACTCAAACTTCTCCCCATCTTCCTTCAGTTTCTCATAGACTCCGATGAGCTCAGGGGTAAAGGCCTTACATGGTGGACACTGTAAATAGAAAATTTGGGATATGGTGCATGATCAAGAGCAAAATATATTTGTACTATTGTTTCGGTATTGCCATTCTTTATCATTTTGGCCTACACCAAATTTATTTTTTTCTTTTTGTCCTTTGCATATGGTTTTTATCTTGCTCTTTTTGAACTAACAACATTCCAATGCTAAATTGGACTAGTAATCCCAATTTAATTTTTTTCCAGTTTCTTCCCACAATTGCATAAAACAATTGTTACCAAACAAATTGATGATAATCACAAATTATACTTATGTTCTATGAAGGTGTTAAGATATAATGCAGATATAATTGTTCCTGTAATATTGACAGAGTTATCAAAGACATACCACAGGTAATATACCTGTCTCATCGTTAACTCATTGACAGATAAAAGAACTAATTAACAACTCATATTTACTTTACTAGCATGCAGTGCAGATCTGGTAAACTGTAGCAAATTTCAATGAGTTTGAAAGTTAGATAATTCAATCTGGTATATTTTGCCTGATTTACAGTTTTTTAGTTGATACATTCAGGGTGTCAAGCCACTTTTGGTCTCAAAAATATAGGATTATAGGAATATTCTTAAAATTTTATAGGGAAAATATAGGGATTTTTACGTAAGATTTATAGGGTTATTATTCAAGAATTTGGTTGATTTTTGTTGTTGAAAATCCACCAAGTCTTACATTTTAGTGTAGATAACATAAATTAAACACAAGATTTAAGATACATGTATACATACATGTATATGAACAGTTTCAGAACCCTGTGAGGGTACCAGATGTCGAATAGGTCAGGAGAAAGCCCAGCTTGTTCTAAGTGGCAATTAAGGGTTTTGAGATTTTGATGGTGGGTTACATTCATGCTCAGCCCACAGAGCGATCAAGATGTGTACCCTAGATAGCTGAATATATTTGGTGATCCGCCATGAGTGATCTTTGATATGGTATAATACAGAAAGCCTGATAGCAGACCATAGTTAGCCATGGTGTGTGGAGACCACCATGGACAAATAGTTAAGCCCTACCCACCTCTCCCCTCTTCTGGTGGTCTTTAGTATTTACTGTTCCCTTAATTCCCCTCCTATCCAAAAATTTCTAATGATCACTTCATGTTCATTTTATCATTCTTTTCATGTTCATCACCCCATCTACATGTACCTTTATATCAGTTTCTTATAAGCAATCTTAAAACTATTTTTTTTTAATATCAGTGTAATTTATCCATCTATGTTTGGATTATATGAACTGTCAATATACATAACCCAATAATAAAATTTAAAGTTAACCATAAGATATTTGTTAGAAATGACTTTGAAAAATGCATGATTTTAGTACTTTTTATATAGGAGCAATATCACAGGTAGTAATGTGTCATATCGTACAATGTTTGGTAAAGGGATTTTGTCATGGTATGGTAAAGGGAGGTCATGGTTTGTACAAGGGATTTTTTTCTAAAATATGTAAAAATACCTTTATTTTAGTATCAAATAGTGAGGAGAGCAGAAAGGAATTGAACATGACGATAAAGGTTTACTGTGTTAACTTTAAATCTGCTTAGTTAGGCTTATTAACCAAATATTAATTTTGTCATGGTTTGGTAATGGGAACAGAAAAATGTCATGGTTTATACCATTATGTCATGGTTTATCACATTTTCTTAAGTCAGGAGATCGGACAAATTATTAGGTTTTTTCTGCTGTTTTATTGTGTTTGACAAAATACTGTGTTTCCGCGTTTCTTAATACGCATCTTTACCCCCCGAAAAAATCATTGGATCGTTTCTTGGAATTTATAAATCGTTACATTCAGTAATAGCATATAAAAGATATATATTTTTATATATGATTTAAATCCTTTTGATTGCTCTAGACCGTCACTAAGCCAACAACATATACTAACCATCAGGATTACCATTGAACAATTAAATATGAATATGGTTATTGTATAAGCTTCTAAAAACAGTACAAGCTACTCCTGTATATAATATAAAAAAATATTATGGATGAAGCAAACGTTTCTCTAATACTATAAGCACTGCTGTTGCACTGATTAAGAATATTATGGATGAAGCAACATATTCCCTGTGATATGCAAGAAGCATGTACCAATGGGGTATCCATAACTGAATGTCAATCAACAACGCAAACTCCAGTCGAAACGAGAATGAACTCAGGTGCTCCGGAAGAGTAAGCAGTTCCTGCTTGCTATAGCACACCCGTCGCGTTATCAACAGTCAATTCAGTGCGTCAAATCCGGTAAAGGAAGACAAAACAAAACCCTGACAAACCAACGTCTGCACTCATCTGTTGCCCTTAGCAATAGTTCAGTTGGTAGTGAATATCATTTAAGTTATGGAATGTCCCTCTATTAATACTGAAAGGAAAAGCTTCATTGATAGGGAGTAGAGAGTTTTTAGTATATGTATTAACGGCAATAAGCAAAATCATGCATTAAACCTAATGCCTAGTCAGTGTTTTCCTGTATACCTATTTCTATCTATTTTGACATTGAGATTCCATATTAAATCCCATATCATTTCTCGAGCGATGTTATTGTCTCAGCTTATGCCTACATCTAATATGGGAGTCTCGAAATATTTTGGAACATGATATGGCAATTTCTGTATAATAATAATTATATCATGATTACTCCCCGGGGGGTTACTCCCTATATACCAATATACGGGATGTGCATTTTTTATGGGTCCATTTTTCACAATTTTTTACATAGATTTGGGTATCTTTTTTTAAGCAGTACACATAGATTTGGTACCCATTTTTGTTGATGTCTTACATAGGATTGAATGAGAGTCAAAACAGAAAAGCTTTTAAGGTGCCATAGACTTGACTTGGGTCTTTTGTGTTTTTGGGATACTTAACGAAGTTAAGATGTCATTTTAAGTAAGAAAGAGACTTGTAATTTATTTTATAAGGCTCTTATAAATGAAAAAAAAAACCTTAATTGACCTTTTTTTTGTTACATAGATATGGGTATTTTTTTGCTATTAATCACATAGATTTGGGTATGTTTTTCGACGATTTTCTGACATAGATTTGGGTACTAATTACAATCTACAAAATGCACACCCCCGTCATAAAACACCAGAGTAACCCCCCTGGGGATTACTCTAACATGTCTTATGAATGGCATACAAATTATACTGTTATAATTTTTTCCAGGAGCGGTTGATATGTATATTTGTAGTATGCATTTTTTGGGTAATATATATATGACCGGTTGAAGGTTTAAAACATAATTGTTAGCTCATATGATTGAATAAGATTTAAAATATCATTTTTAAAAAATATCCCTTGACCAAACCATGACCACCCTACACTAAACCATGACGTCCCTTGTACAAACCATGACAAGTGAATTTTTTTTATTTTTGCGATGCATGCTTTGTATGCGTTTAATTACGCTGAAAAATGTGTCAAAAGATTGTATGCACAGTAAATGATTGTTTTTGAGCAACATCTGGCTTTTACTTTTGCTTGGAACATAAAAAAAAATGTTATTTTATCAATTGAACAAAACTGAATGATTTAGCGAGTATATTCCATCATTTACATGTGCCATATTTTAGTATAAATGTATCTTGCCTTTAAAAATGCCCGAAAACGCCTTTTGTGTCCGGAAAAATCATGATTTCATTTTTGCAGACGACATTATGCAAATTTCCCTTGTACAAACCATGACGCCCTTGACTAAACCATGACAAAATCCCTTTACCAAACGTTTTACGATATGACACATTACTACCTGTGAATATTGATAATTCAAATTTCTTTTACCTTAAAATTTGTGAAAGTCTTAGTTTTGTATAGATTTTTAAATATTAAACTAAATGAAAAAAGTTCACCATCAAAATTTTTGAAAAAATTGAAACATGTGTTTTTCCCCTATTATTTCTTTACAAATTATCGACCCCTTAAAATTATGGGAAAATATTGAAATTCGCAAAGAAGGTGCATTTTATCCAAATTTGTGTTGTAATTATCAATTTTGATGTTAACCTTGCCCAATAGAAATCAATTAGAATACCAAGCATTATAAATTTTAAAGTTATGATAGATGTGCAAAAAAGATGCTCAGTGATAGACACCCTATCTACCTGAAGAGTTGGCTAAATGCACAATCTAGATAACATGATTCATATAACTAAGTTATATTGTATTTTCCTAGTCGTAAGTCCATTCATTTTCAAAGAAAGTTACACATACTTACATGTAACTTAGTAACATTCATAAAATTAATTCTGTTATGGTATTTTATAACAATAAATGCTCAATGCTTTGAGATAAATGCTTCAGTGTCTTCTTAAAGTAGCTTTTTTGTTAAATTGCATTTTCAAAATAAAAAGATGACATAATTATATATTGCTGTCCTAGCTACACTCAATAGATGATACAGCTTTTGTGATTTCAAAGACAGTCAAAGGAATATTTTTTTTTGCATTTATTTTTAAAGGACGGTCATATTTTTGGAATATATAGGGTTTTATAGGGATTTTAAAGAAATATAGGGAAAATATAGGAATGGTAAAATTTATAGGAAAATATAGGAAAAAATAGGGACTTGACACCCTGTACATTTCTTGTGAAAAATAAAAAAATAAAATGAACAATTGATTGTATACAAAAATAAAAAGCTTTGCCGAGCGCAGCATGATACGACTGCAACATGTTGAACCCTGTACGTTTTAGGCCCAATATGGATAGTCAATTGCTCTGGACACATGCAGCCCATGGTGGCCTGACAAAGGTTTTTGACATATGCAGCTTTTGCAGTGGACTTTCCACTTACATTTTAAAAGGAATTATTTTTTTTCCAAAGGAGATCAAAATTAGACCACAAACTTTCCATTTTGGTCCGTAATTACCTAATAACACAATAGGGGGAAAAAGGGGGTTGCAAAAATTAATTCTCAATTTTGTATTCACTATTTGACATGCGAAAAAAAATTTCAAAATCGGAGCACTAATATAAAAGTTTCAATTTTGGCCCCTTTTGGTCCCTAATTACATATAAACGGGGAAAAAGGGGGCCTGCAAAGTTCATCAGGTTCATTCTTTTATTGTAAGAACATTCTTAACAAATTTCACAGCAATAAGCTAACTGGAAACAAAGTTATGGTGGAAACAATAAAATATTTAAATTTGTTGCCCCTTTTGGGCTCCTAATTTCGAAACAAAAAAAGGGTCCCGTACCCCCAAAATCAATTCCATTCACTCTTTTATGGTAAGGAACATTATTGCCAAAGTACAAAGCAATCAGATGACTAGAACTAAAGTTATCATGGCAACAAACATAAAAGTAGCATTTTTGGCCCCTAATTTCGAAACCAAAGCAGGTGGGACCCCCAAAGTCAATCCCATCCATCTTTTAATTGTAAGGAATATCATTGTGAAATTTCATTGCAACTAAAGTTATCGTGTATACACTAAAGTTAACAGACGACGACGACAAAGACAATGACAACGACGACAGCATCATACCATTATACGTCAACAGATTTTTTTGTGGTCGTATAAAAATAGATCCTAAAATTAAGAAAAAGATGATATTATAAGTATATTCCTACATGAAAAGTTTCATCAAAATCAGTCAAGTACATGTACTTTTATTAGAAGGTTTTTCACTAATGAAATAAAAGGACAGATAAGACTGTAAGACATGGCATTTCTTACATAGCCTCTTAATCTTTGCTTGTTTGATTCATCCCTTTTCAACATTTAATCATGACATAACATTTAATAATATGATATGAAAAAGGCAAAATAAAAGCACAGATATTAAAACCTTCATAGAATTTATTTAGAAATTTATAAAAAAAAAAATCACTTGGATGACTTATCAAAAGGCACTACATCAGTATCTCAATTTTTTTAATTAACCTTTATAAGCTCCCGCTCCGCGGGAGCTAAATTGATAGAGTATGATGCCTTTAACCGGAACACCTATAAGCTAGTCAAAAATCCGCACTCAATAGCACGGAATGCAAAATTAATTTCCAACTTTGTAATTTGCAATACATAGTTATTATATCTATATAAATATTCTGAGTATTCTCAGCTATGTGATATTTTAAAATGTTTAAAATTAGGACTTCTGGCATAATATTATTGAATTGTTCCATTCTATCGCTAGAGGTCGCGTCGCGTCTATCAAAACAAAATGAAAGCTGACTGTCATTCTAACTTTCTCGGTGCATGTGTAACATTCAATTGTATCCCCCGTGAAATTATTTCCTCTGGAAAACATTTAATATTAAATATTCTCCAGAGATACTTTCTTATTATTAAATGTTTTCCATTGCTATCAAATTGTGTCCCTCTTAACTTGATATTGTCTGAAAAGTGTTCACCTACATATATAGAAGATGATATCCAATCAATGAGAAATGGAGCTTTTGAATGCCAAATAACTCACAAAAGTTCACCATTTCTTTTTACAGATAATCCCTATAACCTATTATAATTAAGTTAAAAATATAATCAAGGATGAATTTCTCCCTGGATAATATTTCATTTACAAATAATATCCAGGATAATTTTTCATAATTAGAAATTATCCAGTTGAATATTACCAAACTTCATTCCCAGAATCATAGATGCTTTATCGTCAATATTATACGGGGTGATATCTTATAGTGAAATAATATCCCCAAGGATAATATTTCATCATTGAATTAAAGTTTAATGATTTTATCATTTCAAGGATAATATTTCATAATTAGAAATTATCCAGTTAAATATCCCCCAGGATAATATTTTATCATTTAATACTATCAAGTATTAATTAGTTTAAAGTTTAACGATTTTATCAATGTCCAGGATAATTTTTCATAATTAGAAATTATCCAGTTAAAGTATCCCCCATGATAATATTTCATCACTAAATACTATCTAGGACCATATTTCATCTAGTATTATTTAATCAAAGTATAATGATTTTATCAATGTTATCCAGGATGATAATCTTCTGGGATTGTTTTTCCTTGTTAATTGTTATCCAGGATAATATTTCATAGGTTCAAAAACCTAAACGGAAGACCATAAAACATAAGAGAAAAATATTCAAAAGTGTTTGTCTGGACAAAACTTATGTAACAATGTACTGTTTTTTACTCTTATTTTGTCTGAAAGTTGCAATCAGCAGCATAAGCGAAAATCACGAGTTTTAAAATAATGTTCAAGCTACAATAATGCAACATACCCCTTCCTTGTCAGGTCAAAGCCTTATGTAATTGATCAAATATGGGAATATTAATCAAAATATTACAACTGATATAGATTATCAAATTAAAAACATGTTAAAACAGTTCAGTGTCAATTCAAAAACCAGTTTTACAAGTGGACAAAATTAAATACTCATAAGATACTTTCCGAAATGTAACTTCTTTGTGGGGAATGAATGGTTAAACAGTGGATACTTTTTCATATGGATGGAAACTTTTCTACAATTAAATATTGTCTTAAGGAAAATATTTCACATTGAAAACTCTCCTCTGGATAGAATTTAGTTCGGATAGTATTATGTCTTACACATGTCAACCAAAATGAATAACTTAAATAATTCAGCAGATATATTTGCCCAGCAGTCATTACATTACCTTGTCGGCTTCACTTAACAAAATTGTTTTTGTTATTTTTCTCTCTAGCGTTTGCATTCGAAAATGAAAGTGAAAGTGCTTTCTTCGAGGTCCGAAATCATCTATTATTACCATATATGGTTTAACAGGTCGAAGAAACGACCATATTTAGAAACCACGTGATAATTTGTGTACCTGTACATATTTGTACTTTAACCAATCGACTCAATTAAAATATTTTACGCTTTTGTTTACTACTACTTTTGCTTTTGAATGAAAAAAAGAAAGTGACTTAATGTGCGGGAGCTTAATTATCAGGTTTAACCTGCATCATATTAGAATTTATTTAGAAATTTAGAATTTTTTTCACTTGGATGACTTATGAAAGGCACTATCTCAATGTTGGGAGGTCAAATCTATCACTTAATTACTTCCAAGCTACTGAGCTGTCATAAAAGAACCTTGATAAGCTATCAATAAATTCTTAAGTTGCACATAAAGTCACAATCCTGTCATAACTCTTAACTCAATCAAAACTCCCATGCATAACCCAAATAATTCCCAGGATGAGGTGCAGGGTATTATATTTTAATCAAACAGCAGACGATTGTTGTCAAGGTGATGTAACAATATTTTGATTGTGATGATTTATGGAATTCTCAATTCTAATTATGAAAGCTGTTGTTTTATCAAAAATTATGTCATAAATTGTGTTTATAATAATGAGATAATTGGTAAAAAATCTTATTAAACATAAGGAACAAATCAGCTGGTTTTGTTTTGAAGCAGACGGATGTTGTATCAACCTGCTAGAAGGCAAGAAAAACAAAATGTAATGGACTGCTTCTATCATCAACACAATTACATGTTAAGATGCTTTCTCATGTATAAATGCACTTAACAAATGATGCTTCTTGATATCAAAGCATAATATTGTACATTGTTCACAAGCAATCCTAAAACTTGTTACTGCCTGTTTTTAATACCAGAATGGTAACAACACTGCATTCTGTGAGGGTTTTTTTTTTAAATAAATTCTAATTACTAAGGTTAATAACTCCCACAAAATTTTGAAAATCAAAATTTTCTTTATAATGCACAGCTACATATTGTGTACTAATGCTTCATCAAAAGCTTCATTAAATTCTGTTAAGTGGTTTCAAAGGAGTTGATCAGTGAAAGACAGACAGCCAGGACAAAAAACAATTTGTCTCTCCATTATGTGTGGGATACCATAATTGCTAAAATACAGAGAAATGTAAACAGTTCATGAAGTACACTTGATTTGCTGAAACAACAGGAAGAAAATTACCATTGCCCACCTTCATTTTTTGACAAAGTACCTTTGAATTCCTTAAGTTACAATATAACATATTTTTTTTCAATAAGATTCTTTTCTCCTTTTAATATTAACTTTTGGCTTAAGCATCTCTGATGAGTCTTTAGTAGACAACATGCACATCAGTCAAAGTTTGAATTTGTTGGCCTGGAACTTTAAGGGTTAAAAAAAATTGATAATTTTGCTTATGTCATGTATGACATTTATAAACAAATTCCCCTGTCTTTGAAAAAAAACCAAATCTACTAATATTGATAAGCTGCATCCAGACACACCAAAAACCAGACAGAGTCATGTCATCTACAGATAGCAGAATACTCTCAGATAGACAACCCCAATTATATCTAAATTACACAATATATCACTTTGATATATCATGTTGTAGGTTTGTAATCATAGCTTTCTCCATCTTGATCAAGATATGATGAGCTTCAAAACTAACCAAAGTAGCATTTACATGGAGCAGTAAACTCTTACATATAATACAGAGATTTTTTTATGTCTGCAACCATAAGCCATTGCAAAATTAGTTCATTTGAAAAATGCAAATGGATGAATAATTGGAAAATCATGATCAGTCCATATGAATACAGATAAAAAATTCAATTCTGAGAGGTACATTAAATAGCAATCTTCACAAAATGTGCCTGTTCATCTGACCAGACCAGCAAAAAACAGGCAAATTTGACCTTTAGTCTGGCAAATTTGTTAACTTAACAATAGATGGGTGTGCGTATGTGTGTGTGTTAGGGTTTACTGTTCTTTTTGAGGCACATGAACCAAATTTACAATAGACATATAAAGCCTGTTCTGCAGCATTTGTGTAAGGTCCAACAAACCAAGAACAAATTCCACAAAGACTAAAATGGGGCATTCAAATGTTAAAAGGGGCAAAATCAGCAATATACAAAAAGAACAGACAACATAAAAACAAACAAAACAGTTGAAAAGCAATAAACAATGCAAACTCAAGTCGTAACAAGAGTGTACTCAGGTGCTTTGGAAGAGTAAGCAGTTCCTGCTTGCTTTATCAAAATCAGTTTATATAAACAGATAACTTTTCAGAATATATGTCCAGGCTGACAATTGAAAATGGTTTAACTTAATTGCAAAGAAGATAATGATGTACTTTTTTTCCCAATTTGCAGGTTGTCTTTCAGACACTAAACAAGACTCAATTCATATATCTAGGATGTAAATGGCAATTGATATTCCCTTTGTTTTGCAATAATTCCTATCCCAATTTATAAAAATACAAGCAAGGGGTATATTTTTAAAGTTTCACAGCACATCCCCCTATAATACTTGAAAGCTTGAAAGGGTAAATGCTCCAGCCTTTTTGAGACTAACAACTTACCCCAAAAAATTTTAACATAAATGATACAGCAATTACAATTGGATAAGGGATTTTTTTTAATTAAAATTAAAAATTTCATCGGAGATAAGAATCAAGCAATTTTAAGCTACAGGTAGATAAAACTTTCCGTAACACACAGAAAGTTAATTATTTAAGTCTGAGAATAACTTCCACCAGACTCTGTGTCATAAATCTGCAATCTTATGCAACAGTATCTCTACAGAATCTTAGGTGATTGAATTTTAAGATGAATATTTTTCTTACAAGATGCAATTTTGCATATAATTAGATAAACAGTTCTAGAATTGTTAATGTGCTGTAAATTCAGTCTGTTTTCGTCTTGACTGTGAAATGCAAAAGTTTATACAATACCTACCAGGTTCATACGTCTTAATAAACAAGACATTTATGGAAGAAAAATAGTCTTGGTCACAGTTTAAATTTCAGAGTGAAAAAAGAATCACAAGTATGCACTAGCTATATGCTTGAGTATTGACTATTAGAGCATTAACCATATTCAAACATAAAATAGTGTTACTTGGGGTCTTAAATATTAGCACAAGTCTTCTTAGTAGCATTAGCCCTATCATGTATTTTAAGATTGAAAACTGCATACAGTCAAACCTGCCTTAGCGGCCACCTCTATTAAGCAATCACCTGCTTTAGACAGCCACATATTTTTTGTCCCTTTCTTTAATAAATCAACACAAACAAACCTGGATTAAGCAGCCACCTGTCTTAAGTGGTCATTTTTTTTTTCATCCCAAGGGTGACCTCTTAAAACAGATTTGACTGTACTTTAATAATTCTTACATTTGTAGCACTACACTTGAATAAGACTTATATAGCATCCAGCTTGAAAAAGACTGAAAATTTGAGACAGTATGTATTCATGGGTCATTCATAATTAAAAGAAAACAAATTATACAAAAGATCACTGGTCACATTTAAAGACTGATTTAAATTGTGGATTATAAAATTAGTGCCAATTTTAGGGAGAATATGTCTCACTTCCATATATTTTCATCAACGTACCCAATTTGCTGCAAAGTAAAGTCCAACATATTTCCCTTTCAAGGCTTCTAACGCCTCCACCTCTGTCTTGTTACTTGTGATGACAGGACCTTTGATGACCTCTGTGACCTTTTTCCGTCGCCATGGAAACCCCTCACCATCTGGATGGTCAGTGAGACATGTGTATCCATCGACTGTTATTGTTTTACCATTTTCACCATCTATAAGGACAAGTTTTGGAATACCCTGTACTCTGAACTTCTTGGTTAACTTTCCCTACAAAAAAATACATGTATTTTAATACAAATTAAAAGCATATTGTGGATTCATGCATGATTGTGGGGGAATAAAATTCATGGATCCCCCCTATTAAGCCAAAATAAACCCCAACATTTCAAAATGTTTTAGTTTCGTGATTTGCACATGTAGCTTTTGAATCAAGGGACATGAATATTCCCATGTAGTCATAATAGAATTGAACTGTTTCCATGTGCAAATTGATGTGCAAGCAAATTAATTTTCATGATCTAAAAGACTTTTCTTACTTCTAAAGCATGTTTCAAAACAACGGATGGGCCACATGCAAATGTCTTATACAAGATAAACCACATATTATGTAACAAGCATAAGTCATGTCTCCTGAAATAATTAGATTTCTGTCAAGGAATAGGTGACATTTAAGTTAATAGAGATCTGTCTGGGTTATAACATCTGAATCTGATTATAGACAAGTGATCTTCTAGAATTTCATGAAAAATATATGTAAGAAGAGACCCATACAAAACAGTGTATGTTAGATCCTTGAAGCTGTAAAGGCTGTCCGAAAGAGTGTGTTGGGTGCGTTCACCAGTTTTTGAAAAAAATATTAAAAACTCTCTAGGAATGCAAGAAAACCCATCAAAGTGGGTCCAATCTTAAAATTTTTTCTCCAACTGGCAGGTTCGGTCCCCTTTTAGACCCTCCCCCGCACCCCCCTTCCCAGAAACCTGGCAATGGCCCTGGCTGCTGTTATTGTAAAAGTTAAACTCTATGACTATTAAAGAATCGACATGTTAATGTATACCTTGCAATCCCCATTATGCAAGCAACAGCTTTTCTCTTACAGCAATAGTTTTCATTCTGTAGGCCCAAAACGTGCAAAATGTTATTTTAAGGGCCGTATGTACACTTTGACTCTAAAGAGACTGTTATTAAGAGCTTCTAATGAAATTAACATTAAAAGTAGCAACCACTTTTCTTTATCTGATATAATTTTCATTATATAAACCAAAAAAATGAAAAGATGTTTATTCAGGGGCTGTTATCCCTATAAGGGGTCATCTGACTGCTTTGACCATATTTAGGCTTTTGTAGAGCTAAATGAACTGAACATTTAAGCAAGCAACAGCTTTTCCCTATCTGCAAAAGTTTTCATTCTATAGGCCAAAAACAATATTTTTCGCCTTTAAGGGGCTGTAACCCCTATAAGGGGTCATCTGACAACTTCACCCCTATGGAGACTTTTATAGAGCTAAATGAGCTGAACATTTAAGCAAGCAACAGCTTTTCTCTATCTGCAATAGTTTTCATTCTATAGGCCAAAAACACAATTTTTCGCCTTTAAGGGGCTGTAACCCCTGTAAGGGGTCATCTGACAACTTCAACCCTATGACGACTTTTGTAGAGCTAAATGAGCTGAACATTTAAGCAAGAAACAGCTTTTCTTTATCTGCAATAGTTTTCATTTTAGAGGCCAAAAAACACTATTTTTTAGCCATTAAGGGCTGTAACCCCTATAAGGGGTCATCTGACAACTTCGACCCTATGGAGAATTTTGTAGAGCTAAATGAGCTGAACATTTAAGCAAGCAACAACTTTTCTCTATCTGTAATAATTTTCATTCTATAATCCAAAAACACGAAAAAATGTTATTTTTCACCTTTAACATGTTTAAGGGGCCATAACTCCTATAAATGGTCATCTGACAACTTTGACTCAATGAAGACTTTTGTAGAGCTTTTGATGCTGAAGCAACAGCGTGGCATCAGATTTCATCTATCTCTTATACTTTTTGATTTACAAGCCAAAAACAGTAGTCTGACCCCCCTGGTCTATTTTTAGTAAAGGCAGCCATGTTGTTTGGACAGCGGTCACCATTTGTGCAATCTTGGTAGAGGACATCCCATAGATGAAGTGTGTAAAGTTTCAAAGCAATCCCTTCAGTGGTTTAGGAGGAGAAGATTTTCAAAGAAAAGTTAACGACGACGGACGACGACGACGACGACAGACGACGACGGACGCCAAGTGATGGCAATAGCTCACATGGATCTTTGGTCCAGGTGAGCTAAAAAACTAGAAAACTCTGTGAGCTGCCCCACCTTAACACTAAACTCATAATTGGAAAAAAATCATTTATCTCCCTTGATTGACATTCAAAAGCAATCAAATTTTATATGATGTACTTCCTTTGTGTAAAGTTTCATCAAAATCCATTAAAGAGTTAAGAAGGATTTAAGGTTATGAGATATATGGATGGACAAATGAGCCATGATTCCTCATATACCCTCAAAACTGTCTTTACAGTGCTCATAATTTAGAAGATAGTTGCTTTCACATTTTCTGTCAAGCTGAACTTTCCTTCAACAGCATTTTACTTTTTAAAAAAACATTAAAGCCTGCATCATTATTTTGTGGATAGATTTAAAAATGAAAACAAAATTAATTATGACCAAAAAAGGCTTGATTTTTTGCTCATAATTTGATAACTAAATCCATGATGTTTCTTCACAGTTCAATTAACAAACATAAATGCTGTGTTTAATAGAAGATCTATTAAAACAATTATTGATTAAAAACGAAAAAACATGAAAGAGAATAATTGAGAAACAAATTCATATTATGTAACAGAACAAACAAATTATAATGAGAAAAATATGCATCAATCTAATAAAAAGGCAATTAGACAAAGAGAGAATATTTTATATTCTATTTGACTACTTTGAGAGAAAGTCTTTTGATGTACAATGGGTTTTTTTGTAGATTTTTCTGGTACAGTTTCTTGACCAATAACAATTGGTTTGTTATTGATTACAATATTTGCAACAGTTACTGTAAATTAAAAGATTTCTAATAACAATATTCAGCAATCAAGAAATTTACCTTCACTATTTTGGTTATACATATGCAATAAATGTGTTATAATCCCAAATGATATTTGTTTGATTACAACCTTGATGCATATAAGTATAAAAGTTTTATTATGATATCATAGTAATGCTTTATAACTTAATAAAAATCTGACAGCAAACCTGATTAGGGACGTAACTGGTATATATGGATGATAACACAGACCCTTGCATACAAATGTAACAAGAGGCTCCAAGGAGCCTGAATAGCTGCACTGACCCTTAAGCAATAAGGGTCTTCTAATTCTGTGAGATATAACTCAGGGCTATAAGAGAATACCAGTGAGCTTATTGAGCTGAAAGTTTAAGAACTTTTCTCTTAGTTCACATGGTACATGTAGTATCTGCAATAGTTTTCATTCAATTGGGTATTAATAAACCCTCTTTCTTTTTTTTTTAGGCTGTAACCAGCTGTATATGACAACTTCCTCCCAATGGAGATTTACAACAAAATGTATGTAGAGCTGGAGGTTTTTTTGCAAGCAACAGTTTTTCTTCATATGTTGTATAGTTTTCTTTTCTATAGTGAAAAAAATGCTATTTTTGAACTTTAAAAAACCATAGCTCCAATATTAAAGGTATCATCTGATATATTCAGCTGTAGGCATTTGTAGAGCTTAACATGCACAGGAGAAGCAAAGAACGACTCAATCATCATGCAAATTCTGAAAACAAATTTTATATTAAGCAATGCCTAAATTCTGCAGAAGTCTATTACAAAAGTTTTGATTATGGACAGATGGACAAACAAGGTGATTGCAATACAGCCCTTCCTCTTTAAAGCAGGGGTATGAAAATCATATAAATCTACCCTTGTTTTCAAAACTTTTGCACCTGTAAATGAAAATGAAACGAACATAAATTTGTTTTTATTGTTAACTCCTTTAATATTTTAATACTGCTTGTATAAACAAAAATTCTATGCAAAATTTGCATCAAATCAATGGAGCAGGAAGTAAATTGCATTTAATTACATAAATCGCCTGCATAACACCATTCATCAGAAATTTAATTAAGAAATATTATTGATACAATGCATTTATTTTCTACCTGGCCGACTTACAATAAGCGGTCGATGAGTTGTGTAGCTGTTAATTTTTGCAATTGGCATGTTAAATTGGCAGTTGGATTATTTTATTCAAGTGCAGAGCATAGAGAAGCTTAAACAAATAAATATGTTTGGATTCAAGTAGACTAACAGAATTGAATTCAATTTAAATTTAATTACAAATAGATAGGATAGAATTTCTGTCTCTCAAGCATATCTGAATAAGAAAAGAAGTCTGATTTCCTGACTGCACCAAATGTAGACATTGTATAAAATGTTTTATTGAAACATCTTTTATAACCATGTAATTATTTGAATGTTTAGCATTTTGCTTTGTTTTTTATTTCAATATATCAATTGATGATTACAGGTATTCAGGAAAACCCAGGATCCTGAATTGCTGTCCTGGTTCTTAAGCTATAAGAGTCTCTGCTTTGAGCTATTACCCCTGTAAGGAGTCATCTGACAACTCCAAACGGATGGAAACTTTTGAATAGCTTAATAAGCTGAAGGTTTAAGCAGGCAACAGTTTTTCTCAACCCACAATTTACTTTTCATTAAATACATGTAGGGCAAAAACATAAAAAATTGCTTTATTTTATCTTTAAAGAACATACCAAAACACCAATAATGGTCTTCTGACATCTTCGATCCAATACTGAATAGAGACTTTTATACAGCTCCATGAGCTGAAGCAATAGCTTTACTCTATCTACGGTATTGTTTATTCTTTAGAGCAAAAATATGAAAAAAAACTAGTTCACCTTAAAAAGGACCATAATACCTATAATAAAGTCAACTGACATCTAGGAACCCATGGAGATTTTTGAAGAACTTATAATGCTGAAGAAAGCAAGTCATATAAAATTTTCTCTATTTTTTTTTACTTATACCTTTTGATTTAAAACCCCAAAAAACAGTAGTCTACCTGTCAATTTTCTAGCAATGACAGCCATGTTTTTGATCGATCAAAAATCACAAAAATCAAAACACAACATAAGTGCAGGACACCCTAAGAATCAATCATACCGAGTTTCATATAATTTTGTTCTGTAGAAGGTTTTTGAAAAATTGTAAACAGTGTTCTCCCCCACTTTTCAAAATAGCACCTTTTGGTTTGAACTCTTCATACATGTTGGCCAACTTTATTTAAAACTTTGGTTTTAAAGGCTATCTCATTCCTTACAGAAAATATTGATTTCTGATAGCATCACGCTATTAGGGCCAGTGGAGAACACTGTCTTAACGGACAACAGATGACAACAGATCATGACCAGGAACACCATCAGTGAAGGCAATATCCTTTTGTTTTTAATAATAAATGGCATGAACCTATGATTTGATCCAGGTGAGCTTAAAAGGTCTCCTCTTTCAGTGTTATTGTAGTTCCAGGACTTTATGTCACTGGTCCTTAACGTAGATTGATTGGACTAAACCATATACATGTACCTCAGACCATCTAATTTGAAGCCCAGACATGAAACTGTAATGGCAAAAATATAATTGACAACTAAATATGATCTTATTGGCCATGAACACCAAAAAGAATGATTCAGGTAGGGATTCAGGAATATTGATACATGGAAAAGTAGCAATCCTAAATTTCTTCAAATCTTTACAGGAGTTTAATTGCAGATTTTATGTTAATCATTTTGTGCTAAATCCAGAGGAATTACATCAAATCATTTTTTACTGACAAAACATATTAAATGACACCATAAAAATGGTAATTTTTGAATCTCAAGAAGAGATTTTATTTTAACTCATTAGGTTAAATATACTTACTTATAAAATTTATACTTTTAAAATTTTACGGTGGACGTACTAATACGTGAAATCTTATATTCAATATTATTAATAGTAACATTGTAAGTATATTTAACCGAGTTAAAATAAAATCCTTTTTTCTAAAAGGCAAATGTGTATTTAAATCATCAAATAACAAATATCAAATTCAAAGATATTTAAACACAATTGTGAAAAGGATAACTAATAAGTCTATTGATTCAAGTTATGTTTTTATTTTCACTTAGTGTCAAATTTATTATGGAAATTAAATCTAAAGTAAACATTAACAGACATGCTTTTTTAGGTTTTATCAGTTAGAAACAGGGAAGGTCTTGTTCAGTTATCTAAAGAAGTTTTATTGCACAAAAACTACAAACACAAATCCTTTTCACATCTGCAATTCCTTTTACTTCAAAAGACCTACGAAAAAAAGATAATGTTGAAAAATTTATAAAATTCAAGAATTACTTAAGTTTTCGACTCATTAAATTTGTAATAGCTATTAGAAACAGCTGGAGGTATCACATCAAATTCTGACTAGTGGAAGAAAACATTTGTTACAAAAAATGAAGTTTACTAATGAAACATTAAATGATAGACATGACAGATGCTGCTATAAATATTTACAAGCATCAATTAACCGATACTTGTACATGTGCAGTGCACTCAAAAAGACTTAGAAAATCTTCAACATATGAACATGTACTCAAACTTATGAGATGAAAGAATTTTATAAACAAGTATTCGAACAAGCTAATAGAACATCCCAAAACTTGTACCTGTGAGACCAAAGCTAGTGCATCCATACTCAAACTTGTGAGGTCAAGGACATCTAAAAGCTTGCAGTTATGCACATATGCATTACATGTGTACTCAAACATATGAGATGATTTTTTTCCAGAACAAAAAAAAAAAACAAAACAATTTCTTACTAATGCAATCAACTAACATGTTGTCAAGAGTCAGAGGATATTCTAGGTTAAAAAGCACTGTGGTAAAAGCATGATAAAATATATAATACACATATATAAGAATAAGAATTTTTATTAGCTAATCAAGAACCCACGAAGGGCATAATGTAACAAACAGTTAAATGATTGGACAGATGATATGAAAAAAAAACCCACAACAATAAAAAATCAATGAGACACAGGATCAGAGCCATTGAAGTACCATGTATACATTGTAATATATCAAAAATAAAAAAAAAAAGATTATAAACATGGACCATAATACAATTAGTGTGTTAACATTTAGTAACTTTTTATTATTTCTTTTGTTTCCATTCAGATCTTTTCTCAAAACATTCAAGAATAAAATTGCCTAAATAGTTTATAAAGTTTCAATGGTGTACTGTGTTAGAGACTTTGTCATTCAGGCATTGGGGCATAGTCACTGATTGTCAATGATTGAGCAAATGTCAGTTACTGATTCTCAAAGAATGAGACATTGTCAGTCACTGATTGTCAATGATTTAGACATTGTCAATCAATTAGACATTGTCAATCGTGTCAATGATTATGATGATGTCGATGACTAAACATTGTCTAATGTGTCAATGATATATCACTAAGTGTGGCATTGCCAGGCAATGATTGTCAATATGAAGCATATTTTGCAATTCAACTTTGTTTCTTATTACCTTCCAAAATTATAAACACAAATAAATTACATAAAATTTCTTTTTTAATATTGTTGCACAGGTCTGCAACTTATCCTACAAGTATAAAGATTTTATTCATAACAAATATAATTGTATCAAATGTATACATGTAATTGCTGTGAGTTTACAATAATGAAAGTTTAAAATATTAGAAAAAAATGTTTAAATCCATACCTTGTGTTTTTTCTCAGGTTCAAATGGTAAAGCCAACCAGGGCATAGAACTGAAATATTCCTTAAAACTAGCTTCATCTTTGTCCCAACTCACAAAAATCACTTCAAATTTACTCCCATCCTTCTTAAGTTTCTCCTTTTTATAAAATTCTATAAGTTTAGGTGTGAACCCTCTGCAAGGAGGACACCAACTTGCAGAGAAATAAATTCCAATTACAGAATCCTTGCCACACAAAGATTCTACCCTTATTTCCTCAAAAGTGTCGCCAGAATATTTTATCACCGTGTTACCGACAAGATTCTGAAGTCTTTTTGCCATATCCACAGACAAAACACGTCTGACTTACTGAATACAAACAGTCTGTGTAATAATGCTTCAGCATGTGCGTTTTGTGATAAAAATAGAATTTATCAATAAACGTAATATTTCCCGCGCTAAAAGCGAAAGTGAAAGTAGACTGGCTGGTTTTTGGGGGGGGGGTAACTGGGATTTTTTTCAAACAATAACATTTACTCCATTTTTTATTGGAAAAAGATATATTTTCAATAGACCTGATTTTTCTTTATTTCACAATATAAAAAAATCAAAATATCAAGTTTATAGCAATGATTTGCAAAACTAAAAAAGATGAATAAATTTATAGAATTATGCAACTGCCTTGGTGCTTGAATCGTGATGCACAGCTACTATAGGAAATCTAACTTAAGAAAATGCATAAAATCATACAGAAAATATATCGGTTGATCTTTGACGGAGACCAAAATACTACTTGAAACATGTTTGAATAAACATTGTCAAGAAAAGAAATAATTAACTATTAAAATAATGACAATACTTAGTGAAAGAAGATCAGAATTACACGGCTCCTAGAAAGTTAGCTCACAAAAAAAAAAGAAAGAAGAACAAATTAGAATGAAGGAATGAACAGAAACAAGGAACACTGTTCACAAAAAAGATATCTCCCGCTTCATATTGGACTCCATATTACAAAAAAGTCCAACTATTTCCCCCGAATAATATCTGCCCGTTTAACATCTCTAAATGGTGTTCTTCATTCATCTAGTTAAATCAAAGTCTGCCAAGCGATTTAGGAGGAATTGCACTTTCGACATCTGCCAGTGAATATACTGTACTTTAAAAAGTCTGTAAGTCTAATTTATCAACCCTGAATGATATCATACAGCAACGAAGATTCTTCATTCACATTTACAAATGATGTGTTTTCTTCATCTAAAGTTTCATTTTTTGGGATGTACCATTAACGAAATGGAAAAAAATAAATCGAGTAAGGTAGGAGATTCCATAGTACATCATCTTAAAGAGGTATACAATGCTTTTAGTGTGGAACGCAAACGACTTCAGTCAGCCCTTCCTATGTACGCAAGAAAAACTGACATTATATCCACAGTGAAAGAAAACCAGATATCAGTTTTGCTCGGTGAAACTGGTTCCGGAAAAAGTACTCACATCACCCAGTATATGTATCAAAGTGGATTTGCAAATAAAGGCCTGATCGTTTGTACACAACCACGAAAAATAGCAGCTATAAGTCTAGCAGGTCATGTTGCCCAAGAATTAGGTACTTCATTTGGTAATCTTGTTGGATATAAAGTAGGCATGCAAGTCCGACAGTCGAAAGACACGAAAATTGTGTATATGACTGACCATATGCTTTTAAATGAGTGCTTAAAAGACAATAACCTTTCAACGTATTCCTGTATCATAGTTGATGAAGCTCACGAGCGAAGCATATATATAGACTTGCTTTTGGGAATGATAAAGAAATGTGCGAATAACAGGAAAGATTTGCGTGTGGTCGTTACGTCAGCAACAATTAAACCGGATGTATTTGTCAACTATTTTCGAAGCTCTGAATGTCCAGTATTGTCTATATCAGGTCGAATGTTTCCTGTTGATATCATATGGTCAGAGGAAGATTCATTGATGGACGATTATGAAAAAAGAGCCATCGAGAAAACCTTAGAAATCCACGACCATGAAGCACCTGGTGATATCTTAGTATTTCTTACTTCTCCTCTCGAACTTGAAAGTTGTTGCACTACATTAGTAGAAAGGAGAAAATCTGATACTAGCATCATTTGTTTACCTTTACACGGGCGTTTGCAACCAATGGAGCAACAGCAGGTATTTGAAATCACCCCTAAAGGAAAGAGGAAAATTGTTTTTGCAACAAATAGTGCGGAAACTTCAGTAACGATACCAGGAATTAAATATGTTATAAACACTGGAGTGGTAAAAGAAATGCAATTCGATCCGAAGCGAAACGTCAGCACCCTTTCCGTAACAACTATAACGAAAAGTTCAGCTGACCAACGAAAAAGCCGTGCTGGAAGAACAGAACCCGGGAAATGTTATAGACTTTATACGAATGAAACGTACAAAGAAATGGACAGCGAATCAAGACCAGAAATTCTAAGGGTTCATCTTGGGCATTCTTTTTTGAAATTAATGGAACTGGGTGTTATTCCACTAGAATTTGATTTTGTTCAATCTCCACCTCGCGAACAGATGGATGCTGCTATGGAAACATTGGAGTATGTTGGGGCAGTGAAGAACAAAAAGATAACAGAGTTAGGAAAGTGGATTGCGAAATTGCCATTGGATCCCAAATTTGGGGCCTTTGTACATGATGCTATTAAAGATTGTGTAGGTATAGAAGCAATGATCCTCTCAGCATGCTGTGGGGCAAGTGGCTCATTGTTCTACAGATCGGGAACTGACCAAGAGAAAACTAAAGCCGATAAATTAAAAGTCAGATTTTGTCATGAAGGAGGAGATTTACTTACAATGCTTAATGTTTACCGGGAATGGCACCAACAACCAGAGAAAGAAAAGGGAACTTGGTGTGCTAATAACTCCATTAACGGAAAAACTATTCGTGGAATTCGAGAAACAGTAAATGAGGTTTTGTCTGTCCTCAGACAAGATCCCGGGGGGGTTACTCCCATTGTAAGTGGGTATACCTATGTGCCGCAAAACAGGGTCTGTTTTTCAAAGGTTACTAGTCATGAACAGGGTCATGATTTTCAACCCTGAAAAGAACAGGCTTATAAATGACTTTAAAATGTCCATCATTGGTAATTCAACATACCATTTTTTAGTAGAACATTCAAATTCCAAATATGACTGTCATTGTTTTCCGCAAATATTAGTTAAATGGGGTAAAATGTACCTAACATCATTGCAATGGTATGAAAATGACTTCATTTGACTGCACAAAATCAGTGACAGGGTATGGTTTTGTATATTTTTGAAGTCACGAACAGGTCCAGGTTTGACAACCCCATCGGCACATAGGTATACAATATATATGAGAGTAACCCCCCCGGGGACAAGATTTAGGAGCAAAACCTGAGTTCAACTTTAAAGATCCAGCCTTAGTTGACAAGAACTTACAAAAACTGCTCTTCCGAACATTTGCTAAAAATGTTTGTCACTTTTTGGGACATGAAAAGGCTGGATATCTTGTTGCAAACAAAAACCAACAAGTACAATTGTTTCCTGCATCATCATTAAAGTCGCTTGGTCTTCTTCCTGATTGGATAGTTATGGAACAAGTTTTGCGTACATCTCGTGATTTCGCTGTTAATGTTACAGTTGTTGATGAGGATGTCATCCAGCAGGCAATCAAAGAAGGGTGGGTTCATATTGACATAAAATTTCTTAGTGAACAAAGAGTTGAACCAGTTGCTATTTTCGAAGTTGGTGAGCACACATTTAAAGAATTTGTGGGAACAAGGTTTACTAAACTACGAAAGCTAGAAGACTCGGCAAGGAAATCTGAAGAGAACAATATTTTTATAGCAGAGGCGTCGAGGCAAAGTGGAGAAATAAGCATTTTTACACGGAAATCTGAAAATACAGTTATCTGTCAAGATATAGCAAACCGTATAGAATCACTTAAAAACAATATGCGCTTAGATAAATCTGAGCAATTTTTGTCTTCTTCGAAAGTAGGTGTGAGGGTTGAAATTGGAGCTGGTCTCAATGTTTTGGATGTCATGATGGCTAATGAATATAAAACTATATTCGTAACAGGTATACCATATTTCATCGAAGAAAAGTCCGAGGATGATATTAAAGACAAATTTCTTCATTATGGGAAGATTGTAAAGATAGAAAAATTTGTTAATAGCAAAAACAAAAACCATTGGGGAAGAATTACATTCAGCTCAAGAGAAGAGGCTGAACGTGCTGTTAACTCGGCGAGAAGAGATCTTGATGTTAGTGCCCGACCAAGCATTGGATTTCGCTCAGGTGATGTTCCAGGATTTAGAACCAAATTGCAGTGGTGCAGAAGGCGATCAAGAGGTTTTGGCTTTCTTGAATTCACGCACGTTCATATTGCAGAACAAGCCTTGATGTCAACCGTTTTCACTGGAGGTACAGTCGTTAAAATCAAGCGTAGCAAAACAAGTGCATCTGAAATTCATGTTTGTAATCTTAACCCCCATGTAAATGAAGATGTTCTGCGACAGGGGTTTATTGATTCGATCATTGGTCTAGACGCTTCAGATATCCTACGCGTAACTGTTATTAGGGAAAAAGTATATACCACAGGAGAAATTCTTGACACATTTAAACGAAGATTGAAAAGTAAATTAGAAGAGTATGTAGCGGAAGGTACATTTGAACTTGACTTGAGAGAACCAAAGGAAGGCGACTACACATTTTTAGCGTTTGTCTCGTTTTCGAAATCTGAAGAAGGGATTGCTGCGTGCGAAGGTATCGATCACAAGTTTAGTATGAATGACAATGTAGTTACAATGAAAGCCGACCTAAAAACATCAGTAATGATTCCTCAACCGGTTTTTACTAAGTATGCTGATCGAGTTAAAGAGCTTGTAGATGATTTAAATGACTCTGAAAATGTAAACATACATCTTAAAACTCAGAGGAATGGAAATGTTATTTTGATCTTGCATTCGGAAACGGTTGAAACCATTCTAAAGGTCAAGAGGACTATCTTAGCTGCCGTGCGGGGAAAAGTCATGGATATTGATTCTAACGAGGACATAGGTCGTTTGTTCAGTTGGGATGGAAGGCGGTTTATCAAATCATTTATTGAGTCAACTGGTACTGATATTGTAACAGATGATCGTATTATGTCAATAGCAATTCACGGGGATCCAGAAAATCAGACCAGAGCCAGTGAAATGTTGGAGAAATACTTAATTGAATTTAAAAATTGTAAATCAAAAATAGTTTCTTTGAAAGGAGAAGACAAACCTCCGGGCGTGATGAAAGAATTAATGGTGAAATACGAGTTCGATTTAAACAGGCTGATATCCGAAACAGGCTTGAAATGCGTAGATCTCAACCATCGATGGCATTCTGTTACTTTAGTTGGGGACGATACGGCAATAGAAAAAGCTATGGTCGCAGTTGAAGATGTTATAAAGATTGCTATTGGGAAGACAAATGATTACCGTGTAAAGAGTGGACAGACACGCGAGTGTTCTATTTGTTTTTGTGCAATCGACGAAGATGAGATATACAGACTTGAAATATGTGGCCACGCATATTGTAAAGGATGTGTAGAGATGCAATTTAAATCCAACATCAAGGACAACACTATCCCGATAACTTGTAGTACCGAGAATTGCAACGAGTTCTGGTCCTGGAAGGATATAGAAAAACACAGTACCAAAACGTGCACACCGATTGCTGTTCTCGTGAAAAAGGCAACAAGCATTTTCGTCGCGCGTAACAAGAAGAAAACGTATCAATATTGCCTGACCCCAGATTGCCCTTTGATATACCGCGTGACTGAAAAAATCAAATTATTCAATTGTCCTGAGTGTGAGGTCCGAATCTGTACCTCGTGTCATAACCAGTTCCACGATTGACTTACTTGTGAAATGGTGGAAAATATGAAAAAAGACGACGGGGGGTTACTCTTGTATATGCGTGAGAACACAGGAAGGGTTAAACATTGTCCCCAGTGCAGAACACCAATCGAAAAAATTTACGGTTGTAATCACATGACTTGCCTTGGATGTAACGCCCATATTTGTTGGATTTGCTTGAAATACTTTCAAACATCGAGAGAATGCTATGGACATATGCAGAGTGAACACGGCAGCTATGGGTGATGTGTACCTATTTTGCGAACAAAACCTTTTTATGAACTGATATATATTTTTTAAGTTCTTCGTTTCCAAGAAGAGCCGAATTCCTTCCTAGTTATATCATTGTGTCTTATTTCATACTTTTAATTTAGGTTTAAAATGTCAAAAAAAAATGTTTAATGTTGTTATCTCATTATTTAAGTCAGCAATTTGTGTGATTTCTTTTTATTTGAATTTAAAATGACTAAACGCGCTATGTAAAATGCGGTGAAAAACTAGAAATAGCAACCATTTTATTTTCGAGGCGGAGTCTAACATAGTAGGCTGATTCCCAATTTTTTTATTGTTATTGTTAAGCAACCGGTACCTCAAGATTGTCAGATAAAAAGCTACTGCGAGCGCAGCATGTTACGACCGCAACATGTTGAACCCTAGGCCTGTACGTTTGAGACCCAACAAGGATTGTCAAATGCTTTGGACACATGTAGCCCATGGTGGACTCACAAAGCCTTTTGACACATGCACTCTTTGGTGGACTTTCAATATTTTTTATATATGAATTAATCTATACCAACCATTATGGATAAGTATTAAAATTGACGCTGTTGGCTTCTTTGACTCTTAATTTCTAGAGAACGGTACGAGATATTGTAATTCTTATTGAAAAACGCAGGCAGGTTTTTTTTTATAAGGATTCCAACAAAAAATGCAATGTAATGCTGCAAGATACAACAAAAATGTAGCTACAATACTACATTTTATTAAAAGAATTTATTGAAGAAAACAATGAAAAAAGTATGGTCAAAATCCGATGAAAAATAAATACAGCAGTTTGATTTAACATCCATTTTACTCTTTTGTCCCTCGATCCTTTCTATGAACCAATAAGGCCATTATCCCTTAAAGAAAGTAAGGGTAATAACAAAATTACCGAACTTGGAGGATCAATCTCAATGTCATAGAGAAAAGACAAAACATTGAAGACCCACCGGAATAGTTATAGATCGCAATGGTCCTGACTTGGTACAGGCATTTCAAATGAAATGGTGGGTTAAACCAGGTTTAATGGCGCGCCAAACCTCCCTCTTCCATTGCGATCTTAGGAATGGCAAAGATGAGGCTTTCTCAATATTTAAAACAACATATTTTTATACAATCCACTACCGGTATGTACAGCTAAAATTCTTGAATGAAGCCGTTTGCCTAGAAAACTCTTATAATTGGCGTTTTTTTAGCCTCTTGACTCCTGATTTTTCGAAAAGGTAGGAGTTATTACAAATCTGATTGAAGGCAGAGGTGATTTTTACAAGGATTCCAATGGGAAAAAAATGAAAATCGGACCACAAATAAAAGTCTACTTTTTTGGTGTGGACCCCTTTTGACCCTACATAGCTCAATGTAACAGTTTAAGATACAACAAAACTGTGATTACATTTTGGTAACAATTCATAACAATAGCAATAACATAATACGATCCACAGGCTCTTGTTTCTATCAATGTGCGGTTCGACTATCCATATAAAAGAAGGAACAAGTGCCTGTGATTTAATGACGGCTGGATGTATTTTGATGGGCATTGTTATTTAATTTTAACAAAGGAAACCTATTCCAACTGGACTGAGACACAAAATGTTTGCAGAGGATCAAACTCCGATTTGGTTTCAATCACATCTACAAGGGAACATTCGTTTGTTTTGAGTCATATGACATCATTACGAGACATTTATATCTGGGTTGGACTAAAAAGAGATACTGACAAATCAGACGTTTACACCTGGAACGGTGGTACACGCACGTTAGAACGAGATTTGCCTTTGCATGGTTCGGGTCCGTTTGCTTCGTGCTATCAAGGACATCCGGGACCTACAAAACACATGGATGTGATGTTATGATGCACTTTATTTGTGAAAAGCAAGCATGAAGGAAAAAAGTTCTAAAATGACAGTATATGTTTCAAGTACGGCTTGAGAGAATTACGTTAGAAGACTTGCTATATAATTCATTTTTGAATCAAAACTATGTGCTACCTTGACAGTTAGCAATATCCGGACGCTACAAAGTTCCTTTGAGGAACCTTATATTTGGTTTACTTTAAAGAATTTGACCAGTGTTATGCAACCAACTGAAGAAGTTGCACATTGACTTCCGGCCTTCAAATACCGAGAGCAACCCGTTCGGACCATCCGTACTTAGTGCTTAAGTGATAGAAAATTTACATGGTACATTCATTCAGTCAATCCTTGTCAAAGCTTTTGTTTGTACATGTCTGTTTTTTTTTGGTTTTTGTTTATGTCTAGAAATGGGTCGTTGATAATCTAGGGATTTGTTTGAATCTTATGTATTGTATTTTTAGTCTTAAGCGAGCAGTGACCTCTGGTCATGTTGAAGACTGCTGCCGTGCTGTTTTCCATTGTGATTTTTACATTAATGTCGTTTCTTTAATGTTGGTTGTGTCGCGTACACTTACTCCATATCTCTTTGTCGTCTAATTAATAAAATTAACAAATAAAATGTAGTTGTCTTTAACTTAACAATTTTGGCACAAGTATACCGGTAATTTGATCTACACCTACACATTGATCGTTGGCATGCGGCTCGTTGAACAGGAAGTACTAGTAGATGATAGACAGACCTGAAAAATGTATCCCAATATATGGAACCCCTACCTGAAGCTACATAGCAAATATCAAGTCTACAATTAATGAAAGCTGTCTGAGAAATCTGTTTCAAAAAGTTTGATCACGGACAGACTGACGGACAGACCAGTCAAAAACATTGTACCCTTAGCAACTTCGTTGCGTATACCCTTCGCGTGGGGTATAAGAGTTAACCAATACTATTGAATTTGTGTGTAAACAGGAAGTAGATATCCGACAGACCTAATTTTGGGTTCTCGCGATAAAGGACCTCATACTTACTTACTTACTTAGGCCTTTTGTACTTGAACTAGGTGGTACATCGGCATAGAACACTGATGATAAGCCTCCATTCTGTCCAGTTTTTGGCAAGTCTGATTAGGATTGCCATTTGAATCCTTGAGTCTTCATCTCTTCGCTGTGTTCCTTCTCCATGAATTCAAGTACTCAGCTTTCCTTGGGATGAAATTGGTGGGTTTTCTCAGTGTATGGCCTATCCATCTCCATTTCCTTTTCTTGATGTCCTATTCCAACTGGAATCTGGTTGGTTCTTTCCCAGAAATTGATGTTCTTGGTCTTTTCTGGTCATCTGATGTTTTAATACTAGTCATCTCAGGCAATTGTTTATGAAAACCTGCAGCTTGCTTGTTAAGCTGCCTTTTCCGTTGTTTTCGGGTTTCTCTCCATAGAGCAAGATGTTTTTTTAATCAGAGTTGAAAAGCCTTTCTTTGTATTGCGTAATATATTGCTGGCTCTGCAGACGGTTGTCATCATCTTGAAGGCAGTTCTTGCTTTCATAATCATTGCTTCAATGTCAAGCTCTCATACTGAAGTCAATTTCAAGTCAGTGTGATTTGTAGTTGCTGAGAAAACTGTTACAAAATTTTCAACAATTGACCAGTAATGTTGAAAATTGACCAAGTTGGTAAATCTTATTTCGGTACTTCATACTGGATTCATTAGTCGCTGTGATTTTTTAGTGAGAAAACTGTTAAGAAAGTTATGTTGTGGACAGATTGGCGGACAGAGGTAAACCAAAATAACCCCTCTTCTTCAAACCAGGGATATAACAAACATGTATAACTTTTATAAAAGAAAATATGACTTAAATTTCAAATAGAGAGAATTGAAGAGAGTTAAAAAAAGTTTGGGACGTCAGTGTCTCTTCAATCATGGTTTCAAATAAGGTAGACATTCGTCACACATGCTTTTAAGAAGCGATAATGTCGTTGATTTCAACATTAAAGTCACTATGACATTAAACGATATTAACACTACAGTATATCTAGTCATCGATATACCATTTTTTCCTCAAAAGCTATCAAACTCATTTCACTGAAAAATCATGTTCAAGGTCAAAAGATGAGAATGCAGCTGTGCTAAGCTACTACTGGGTCATATGCATACCAAATGTCATCAACCTAACACTTGTAGTTCTTGAGATGCCGGTATAATGGTGCTTATAGAACTTGAACATTGCAAATTATATGTATTGAAAATTGTCAAAGTCACCCAAACAGAAAATCAAGGCCAAGGTTAAAAGATGGGGATGCAACTGTGCTAAGCTGCTACTGGGGAATATGCATACCAAGTTTCATCAACTTACGACCAATAGTTCTTGAAATATGGAGATGCTCATAAAAAAAATATGTATTGAAAATTGTCAGTCACCCAAACGGAAAATCAAGGCCAAGATCAAAAGATGGGGATGCAACTGTGCTAAGCTGCTACTGGGGAATATGCATACCAAGTTTCATCAACCCACAACTTATAGTTCTTGAGATATGAAGCTCGAGGTGCTGCTCATACAACTATAACATCACAAATTATATGTATTGAAAATTCTCAGTCACTCAAACAGAAAATCAAGGTCAAGGTCATAAGATGGGGATGTAACTGTGCTAAGCTGCTACTGGGGCATATGCATTCCAAGTTTCATCAACTAAGGACTTATAGTTCTTGAGCTATGGAAGTTTTCATAAAACCTTACATTGATTGGTATTATATGTATTGAAAATTGTCAAAGTCACTCAACCATAAATCAAATTCAATGTCAAAAGATGGGGATGAAACTCTGCTAATCTGTATTTGGGGAATATGCATACCAAGTTTCATCAACCTAGGACTTATAGCTCTTGAGATATGGAGGTGCTCTTAAATCCTTTACATTGCTATTATATGTATTGAAAATTGTCAAAGTCACTCAACTGGAAATTCAAGGTAAACGTCAAAAGATGGGGATGCAACTATACTAAGCTTCTACTGGGGCATATGCATACCAACTTTCATCAACCTAGGACTTATAGTTCTTGAGATATGGAGGTGTTCATAAAACCTTAACATAAAAGTTAACACCACCGCTGTCACCGGTAAAGTAACACCTATGTCTTGCTCCGCTTTGCAGGCGAGACAAAATGTCAAGCCAAACAGCTGTGTAGGTATTTGATAAACTCAATTGGATCAATGTCTGACTATCTTTGATTATTTCAGGACTGGATTTGAATTATATGCATTATATTTAGACCTTGGGCTTATTGCAGAATGGCTGGCCTAGTTGAAGACTGCTGGCGATTTTCGATAGTGGTTTTTCTAAATTACGGATTTTTATATGAGCTGTGTTACCTACACTAAACTACACTTATTCCACATCTCACTATTTTCTATTTTCAAGTCCCACTAGAACCTGTCGTTCTTTGATTTGATAAGTGCCTTCGACAAAGTTATGTTGTGAACAATAATGCCACCAAACTTCTGGAACATCCAAAACTCCAAACTTTTACATTGTTTGACCACATTCTGAAACATCCAAAACTCCACATTGTTTGACCACATTCTGGAACATCCAAAACTCCAAACTTTTACATTGTTTGACCACCTTCTGGAACATCCAAAACTGCAAACTTTTACATTGTTTACCTTCAACTTTCACTTTGACTTGTACATGTAAATTTGAAAAATACATTTGGTAATTTTAAAAATTTATATAGCTTAATCCTGTATATATCATCCTGATGATAGGATGTCCATTTTATCACATTTCTCATGTTTTATGTGTTTTATTTCTGTTCATCATCTTACTGTGTGCATGAAAATTTCTCTGTAGAAAGAGTGATTGCCTGAACATCATTGCCTGAAAGTTTTTTTTTTTTTTTCAGAGCTTGCTTAATTGAAACAATTCAATTTTTGACAATATTTCTCATAAATCAAACTCAAACTAGGAAAAACTGTTTTAGCGCACTAAAACTGATGTCTCCCCTTCCTTGAATAACACAAGTTCAATCTTGAGGTCAAAAGGTCAAAGTCACAATGACATTGCATGTCAAATTAGCATTTATTTGACATTGAAGTCACAAGTCAAAGTCATTTAATTTGGTGACACATTGTTCCCATGATGACACATTAAAATGTGAAAATTCAAAGCATTTTGAATAGGATTAAAATGTACATGGCCCAGACATGTTTTATGTGTAAAAATAGCATTAATTTGACCTTGAGGTCAAAGGTCAAGGTCATAAGAAGGTCATTCTGGTACGCGACACATCGTCTCATGGTAATACATCCACATGCCAAATATCAAAGCCCTATCTCAAAGGATAAAAAGTTATGGCCCGGACACGCTTTGTATGAGGAAGAAGAAGAACTGACACAAAAACAATATGTCTCCCCCTTCTGGGAAGGGGAGACATAAAAAAGAGACGAAAAAAACAAAATATTTTTATTTCTACTTTTTTCAGACGTGTGGACGGCATTTCACATTTGTCAAAAAAAACAATGAGCATTTATCATACAGACACTATAAATAGTAACAATAACAAAGAAATAATGGTCATAAATTAGAATAAATTAAAATACACAAAGGAATGTGAAAAGAATAAAAATAAAAGTGTAAGAAAATTAAGATCTCTACTCTATGAAGTTTTAAAAGTATAAAATATGAAAAAAATGTTAATAATAAAAATAAGATTGACTGACAAAGGAATGCTTACAGTATAACAAATAAATACATGTAAAAATAAATTATGGTCTATATAGAAAAGGATCTTTGATAACTGTGAGGCTAATGTCATGTAAACATTTGTATTGGGACCTGTTACTCTACACTCTAACTTTTAATAGGACTAAAATATAAATAAATAAGAAAGGTGTTTGGATTTAAACGGATACAAATACATTTACTACCCTGGTTATGATATGACTGACCAAGACACAATCTCATTTTTCCCAAAGGATGAGTCAAGAAAGAAATCATAAATTTTGCCATATTTACATACACATAGTTGATAAATAATTACTACTGTTAGCTTTTAAAGTATAAAAAGTGTAAAATAAAAATTGAATCCAAAAAAGAGGTAGAATTGATAAATATATAAAAATAGAATTTATAAAATTGTACAAGCATTAAAAGATAAAATCAATAAGCTTAAACAATCAAAGACAATATTCAATAAGATTTGTCTGTCCTGTTTATTATTTTTTTATCATATCAATGAAAATAGATATTTGGTTCACATTGTTATTCATGTGGTAATTATATTCGGTAAACCAGGAAATATTCACTGCAGTTCTATTTTTCCCGACTTTGGCGTTGACATTGTAAGTGCGAAAATTAAATGACACCAATATATTTGTCTTTCTCTGTAGTCTATGGACAATATCATTGAAGCACCAATTAAAATTCAGTTGTCCTACCCCGAAAAAAGACGCAGTGAAAATTTCATGGTTTACAGTAAGACATAATTATGATATACAGAATAGGTGAACATAGGGCAACCATTAAGTTTTTAAGCCAAATTACCATGTCAAGAGGAATGTTTTTGAATTTAGGTGCCTTATAAACTACATTTCCATAGAATTCGGATGTGATATTCCTTTTACATCAATCAAAACTTTAAAATACACAATGGAAAATGGTATAAAAATGTAAACATTGATAACTTGTCCCATCTTGCAATTTGTCATAGACTAGACCTGCAATTCAAAACCAAAGTTTAAAAACTTTGAAGTCACAAAATAAATTGGTTTTAAAGAAAGAATGGTGAAGAATAAATATTAAATAATTGGTACATTTCATACAGAAATAATTTGGCACAAAGCATAGTGATCACATATAAAATACATTAAGAATATCAGAGTAAAACTACAGTATAAAATCAGAAATATAATACACATTTCCTATAATTCAATTATAAAAGTTCAACTGGTCACTTTACAATTCACTGAAAATGTACACTCCAATATACATTCTAAATTACTACAGAAGGATGAAAAGGAATAAAATAAATTGACTACAAATTGTCTTTACATATAAATGTTTGTTAAAAAATGCGACATCAAAAGACATAAATTTATTATTAAGGCATTCTTTATGAATTTTTAACTATATGTCAACTTGAAAACAAATAATCTTAACTCAAGTTTGTTGGTCCATGTAGCTAACAAACTTTAACTTTCAATGAAAATAATTCTTATATGAAAATACAAACATTTGTTACAAAAATTGTCAGTCACAAGTGTCTGCGTAGAGCTCTATTCTCTAAGTCAAAATTTGTCAGTTTCTCATTCATGACATTGCTGACAAAGAAAGTCTTCAGAACTAATTTTTATTTGATCATTCTTGAGCTAAAGTGAGATTGCATGAACAAAAACGAAATGTCATTTAAATCACAGATATAGAATGTTGAAAGACAAAGAAGCTTTAAACAAGTGTGGCCACTAAAAGTATGTCTCGCCTGCCGGCACCATCACTAAAATCAACTACCTAAGCTTTCATTTCTTGATATAAACACAAAAAGTGTCAGTATACCTAATAACAGATGCCTAGTTATTATACTATTCAAGCAATCCATTATCCACACAAGTATTACAAAAAGTTTTCTGTCTGAAAAAAGACCTAAGTTCACAGAGTCACTGGAGCATAAAAATGGGGTCATGGTCACATGGCATGGTGACAGTTGCGTTGTCCTTAACTGCAACTGTCTGTTTACCCAATATCAGATGCCTAGCTATTATACTTTTCAAGCAATTCATCTTCCATAAAAGTCTTACAAAAAAGTTTTTTGGCCTGAAAAACACCTAAGTTCACAGAGTCACTGGAGCGTGAAAATGGGGTCAGGGTCACACAGCATGGTGACAGTTGCATGGACCATAACCTAAACTGTCTGTATACTAAATATCAGATGCCTAGCTATTATACTTTTCAAGCAATTCATCGTCCACAAAAGTCTTACAAAAAAGTTTATGGCCTGAAAAAAGACCTAAGTTCACAGAGTCACTGGAGCGTGAAAATGGGGTCAGGGTCAAACGGCATGGGGACAGTTGCGTAGACCATAACCTGAACTGTCTGTATTCGAAATATCAGATGCCTAGCTATTATACTTTTCAAGCAATTCATCGTCCACAAAAGTCTTACAAAAAAGTTTACGGCCTGAAAAAAGACCTAAGTTCACAGAGTCACTGGAGCGTGAAAATGGGGTCAGGGTCAAACGGCATGGTGACAGTTGCATAGACCATAACCTGAACTGTCTGTATACCAAATATCAGATGCCTAGCTATTATACTTTTCAAGCAATTCATCGTCCACAAAAGTCTTACAAAAAAGTTTACGGCCTGAAAAAAAACCTAAGTTCACAGAGTCACTGGAGCGTGAAAATGGGGTCAGGGTCAAACGGCATGGTGACAGTTGCGTAGACCATAACCTGAACTGTCTGTATACCAAATATCAGATGCCTAGCTATTATACTTTTCAAGCAATTCATTGTCCACAAAAGTCTTACAAAAAAGTTTACGCCGCCGCCGTCGCCGCCGCCGCCGTCGCCGGAAAGTAATACCTATGTCTCGCCTTCCGCGACTATTCGTCGCAGGCGAGACAAAAAGCGTTTTTTATGTTTTCAAACAAATAAACATGTCCTTTTGTTCCGATCAACCTCATACTTCAGCATTTATAATCATTTACCGTTAATTAAATGCAATTAAATATCCTTATTGCATTTGATCTGTTCCAGACAAGTTCTTATGGGTGATTTGAAGGTCATGCGTTTTCATTTCTATGGGTTGTAGGTGTTTTGTCATATCTTAACATTATGTAATAGCAAAGATAGTGGGTGATAACTAAAAGTGCCTTCAAACCCCCACATATTTTTTTGGAACAGACCTTACATATACATAAAATATACAAACAACCTGCTTTTATCACAGTATAATTATTTTTTTGTTACACAACAAATCTCTTGTATTCTATTCTAACTGTCACAAATATATACATAAAAGTTTCTTTTAAAAAATCACAAAAAGACCTGAGGAATGACTGAGTGACACAAGCACATAACAAAGGCCACAAATAAATGTTCATGTAAACATTCTTGTCAGGAACCTTTCTTTCATTTAAAGGGTGAAAATAAATATAAATTTTGCAAAACATAAACTGGTTATTGACATTGTTAATTATCCACATTAAACATTTTCAAAACAATTTTGTATCACAATCCTTACCTCATTACCAAAACTGAATTTTTTTTATCATAAATACAATTACTGGTTTTTATGATTGCTTTGGTTTTCATTCAATAAAATACACACCAATTATTTTAGGAATCACTGTCTTGCATGTTGGACCTTTTCTTTCTCAGTTTATGTCTGATTTTAGATCCCCTTTTATGGTAGTCCTCTTCTGAGACCGAATCTTTTGACACGACTTTACGTCTTCTTTTCTTCCGATCGAAATTGTTCAGATCTGACGCTTCCGAGTCATTTCTCATGATGTTAAATTTCATGGGTACCGGGGGTCTGTTGTCATCACTATCTGAGCTCATGTTCCAATCACGACTTGATACCCTATGTCTTGCTGACAGGGGTGTGCCGAATGAAGGAGGCAGACCTCTGGGCTCAGGTGGGGCATTCATTACCCATGATGGAACTGTCTTATCCATTTCAGGCTTGACGTCATCCTTATCAATGTTCAGCAGTTTTTCTTCATTATCTTTGGACTTTGACTTCTTCTTTTTCTTCTTCTTATGTTTCTTTTCTTTCTTTTCTTCTTCAACATCTGATGCCTAAAAATACACATATTAATGAAATGAAAAGTCAAGCTTGTTATAGGTTGGAAGCCTCATGCTTTTCCATTGTTGTTTCTATATTTAAATTTATTGTTTTATAAAAGAGGTCTTCTTTGAAAACTTGAAACAGGAAATTGGTTTAAATCACTTGCCCAATACTTTTATCTTAGTTCTATTGCAAGACATCTGGCAGTTGTCTGCTTTCAGATCATTTTTTTAATACAGTTGTTTTACTGATCTTGTGTCATGCAACCATTTCCTCATCTCAGTTCTTCTATAAGTTAAAATGAATACCAAGATTGTTCTTTTTCAAGAGATATAATAATACATATGATCAGAAGCATATGATGCACAACATATCAACTAAGTGATTTATGATGTATGCAATTTTTTGTGTGCAAAATCTATTGCCCATGAAAACAAATTACTTGTGTATGAAATAAATGAATTTTCAAGAAAATGAAAATCAGGTATCAGTTTACTTGCTTAAAATTGTAAAAGTGAATAAAAGTTTTATAACCATACCTCATCTTTCTTCTTTGATTCAACGTCAATAACTTTAGGAATAGTTATCTCCCCTGTACTGTATCCCGTCATGGGACGGCCTTTATCTACTTCTTCTTCCTGTAACTGGTCCTCTTCTAACATGTCCTCTTTAATCATCTTGTAAAGCTCATCCACTCTGTACAAGAGAAAAATATTTTAGAAGATTTACAATGAACTAAATACTAACAAGAACAATTTCTAGGTCTCCCACCTGTTCAGTGGGAAAAATCTAAGTCGGCTTGTTAAACAGGAAGTAGATGAGTAAAAGATCTAAAAATGCATCCTACCATACCTGAAGCTGCTTACCAAATATCAAAAGCTTATGATTAATAGTTGACGAAAAAACTGATAAGAAAAATAGTGAGACGGACGCACGGACAAATGGACAACCAACATTTCTATGTCCCTGCTCTGCGCTGTGGCAGGGAACAATAAGTCTAAGTAAGAAAATCCATTGAGAAATTAGAAATTTAAAGTAAATTAAACAAGAATATTTTTATAGGCATGATGCCCAGCCTGCAAAACTTAATTTAAAGGAAATCTTTTTAATTAGTGTCTACAAATGCTAAATTAAACTGCCTATAACAAAAAACAAATAATCACCTTTCCTGAAATCTTTTTCTTTAATGTTGTAAACAAATCAGAAAAAAAATGTGCTTCCTGTTGCTAACTGCTTTTGCTAATATTATTGTTTCGCCCCAGTTTTCTTGGCATGACATCATTTTAATGACATAAATTTTATCTGTTGCAGCTGAAAACAGTTCCAAGACTTGGTCATGCATATTAAAACTGCACTTATTGGATTTTTATAGGAATAAAGGGTTGACTTGTTTTAGCTAGGTTTTTTTCTTTTTTTCTGCCACTGGTTTAATATAACTTTTACTTATATTTTACCTTTTCTGCATGCTTAGTACAGATATTTCTGTAGAGCTCTTTTCATCTGTTTTCTTTTTTCTCATGTATGTAGACAACTGTTCCTTCTCAAATAGCTGTAGATATTCCAAATGACGTGATCCATATTGTCTGCCTGTAACATAAAATAGAAAAAAAGATGTAAAATCATATATATTCATCAGTACATCAGCAGTAGTCTATATGGATTATATTCATTTCTTTTTTAAAAGTTGTAAATGTTCCTTAGTCTTTATCATTTGATTCAAATGGCCAACTGACAAAAAGAGGAAAAAGATATTTTTACAAAATATTAACTCAGTGCAAATAGTTTATATCAAGTGCTATAATACAGTAAACAAAATAACAGCCCAAAGCAAACTTTTCACCACAATCCATGCATTTCTATCAAACAATCAATTGTCAAGATTATCCTATGCGTTATTTTCAACAGAAAATTTGGTAAAAAGTTGTCAGAACAGAAGCATATAGGACTACTAAAACACACAAGAGTTAACACTAAAGTATGTCTCGCCTGCCGGCACCATCAGAAACAATTATTCTTTCTTACTTCCACTATATTTTGAATTTACATGGATTTTCAGTTTCTGAGATCAAAAGATGTTTATAGAACTTAAACATTGCAAATATATGCAATAAAAATAATCAAAGTCACTCAACCGGAAAATCAAGGTCAAGGTCAAAAGATGGGGATGCAACTGTGCTAAGCTACTACTGGGGAATATGCATACCAAGTTTCATCAACCTAGGACCTATAGTGTTTGAGATATGGAGGTGCTCGCAAAACTTTTCCATTGCTATTATATGTATTGAAAATTGTCAAAGTCACTCAACCGAAAAATCAAGGTCAAGGTCAAAAGATGGGGATGCAACTGTGCTAAGCTACTACTGAGGCATATGCATACCAAGTTTCATCAACCTAGGACCTATAGTTCTTGAGATATGGAGGTGCTCGCAAAACTTTTTCATTGCTATTATATGTATTGAAAATTGTCAAAGTCACTCAACCGGAAAATCAAGGTCAAGGTCAAAAGATGGGGATGCAACTGTGCTAAGCTACTACTGGGGCATATGCATACCAAGTTTCATCAACCCAGGACCTATAGTTCTTGAGATATGGAGGTGCTCGCAAAACTTTTTCATTGCTATTATATGTATTGAAAATTGTCAGAAAATCAAGGTCAAGGTCAAAAGATGGGGATGCAACTGTGCTAAGCTACTACTGGGGCATATGCATACCAAGTTTCATCAACCCAGGACCAATAGTTCTTGAGATATGGAGGTGCTCATAAAACTTTTTCAAAAAGTTAACGCCGCCGTCGCCGCCGTCGTCGCCGCCGCCGTCGCTGCCGCCGCCGGTAAAGTAACACCTATGTCCCGCTCTGCTTCGCAGGCGAGACAAAAACTCTGATGGCCCATTCACCACAATTTTATCCAAATTGCATAATTTTTGCTATAATATAATGTCTTTGTAATGATTATTAAGTGTACAAATTCTATGACGATCTATCTTCTGGATACTGAAAAATCAGCTTAAACCCAAAACTGAACAGTTACCCAGAGGTGAGATGTCAGATAAACAAATGAACCATTGAAAGACAAAATGTCCCAAAACTTTGGGAGGGGGCATCAAATGATGTCGCCATAAGTTTCCCTAAAAATCTAAGTTCACAGGACAATAATATGCACAAGGACATATGATATACTTGCTACATAGCAAGTTTGATAAACTTCTGTTGAATAGTTACAGATAGACTGAGTAGAAAACTTTGTTACAGACAGACTGACAGACAGAATAAAAAACAATAGGTCTGCCCAACAAAATGTGGAAGATATAATTCACACCAAAAAGTACAAGCACTATGTAAGATCAAACTGATAATATCTAATATTTATATATCTAGCTCAATATTAAATACAAACTAGCACACACAAAGAAATATAAAGGATTTAGAAATTATGAATAGAAAGATCTATCAAAATAAAAATTGGCCGGATTTCGTTAAACAGGAAGTTTGCGTCAGGTCTGGGACCCTACCCTGATTACCAAATATCAAATGGCTGTGATAAGTAGTTGCTGATAAAACTGTGACGAAAATTTTTCCCCTGTGAATCTGGCCAAAAAATGCTTGCACTTATATTTTTAACTTGCAAATCTTTAACTATTGATAACTAGAAGGTTAAATGTTTATTTCACATTCAAGCTTTAAGAAATTTGTTTTTAAAGTAAAGATTAAGTATTTCAAAGTGAGAAAATATACAATAAACTTTTAAGAAAGACTTTAAACCTATCAAATTAAACATTAAGTTTTAAGGTAGAAAAGTTATAAGAAAATGAGGCCTTCTCCAATGTTGCATAATACAGCTCATATTTGTAAGAAACCATTACAATGTAAAGCTAGTAGAATTACAAGTTTTACCACACAGTTTTACCTTCTGAAAAATTCAAAAGAAAATAACTTTCAACAAATATTGACATGAAAATTGGTATAAAATTAGTTATCAGATGAAAAAGTCAAAATAAGGGTCTAGGTAAAATAAATAAAGTAACTTTGAATAGGATTTAGCACTTGACACATTTATAAGCTATTCTAGGTTTACATATACAGTTGATACCAGGGCTTCATTTTTATTTGTGGAGATTGAGCTAATTTTTATCATTTTTCATGGTTGACATTAAACCAAAAAAGTAAGAATCCTGAAAAATGTTAATTTTGTATTGAATCCTTCTAACATAATTTGCAAATTACAAAATGAAATATCCAACAAAGTGTCTTCTTGATAGAGACTGAAAAAATGATGACTTGAAAACCAATTTTAGACTCCCTCTTTTACAAAAAACAGGTGACGAAAAAAAAAACAAGAAAAGTGCAGAAAGGTGAAAAACAATAGTAGACACTAAAGTATGTCTCGCCTGTCCACACCCTCACAGAACTCATTGAGGGTCTAGCTGGGCCTTCAGAAAAGTTATGGTCAAGGTCATGTGACACTGGTGACAGAATTCCATTTAACCATCACAAAGACTCAACGGAATGTCTGAAGTGTTCTAGATACCATAGCTATTGAGAAACAATGAAAAAGACGGACATTCACAAAGTCATCCAACTATGAAAATAGGGCCAGGGTCACCATAATCCAAAGGGTCTATATACCAAATATCATATGCCTAGCTATAATATTTCTACTTTCCCCTAACTTTTTTTCGACCCCAAATCTAAAATTTCACAAAGTCACTAAACCCTGAAAATGGGGTCAGGGTCTCACAACATGGTGTCAGTTTTGTCTGTATACCAAATATCATATGCCTAGCTATTATACTTTTCACTTAATTTATTTCATCTAAGTCCACAGAGTCACTGTACCATAAAAATTGTTAAGGTGACAGGACATAGTGTCAGTTGCATAAACAATAAATTTAGGCGTCTGTATTCCAGTTATCAGATGCCTAGCCATTATACTTTTCACTAAATTCATTTTCAACAAAAGTCTTACAAAGAGGTTTTTTGGCCCCAAAAATCATATAAGTCCACAGAGTCACTGAACCATGAAAACGGGGTCAGAGTCAAATGGAATGGCATAAGCTGTCTAGTTATTATACTACTCAAGCAATTCATTTTCCACGAAAGTCTTACATAAAGTTTTTTTGTCCCCAAAATCATCTAAGTTCACAGAGTCACTGAACAATGAAAATGGGGCCATTGCATAGACACTAACCAAAAGTCTCTGTATACCAGATATTGGACGTCGAGCTATTATACTTTTCACTTACAGCTAAAAATGGACTATAATCCACGTGTTTATATTTGTACTCCTCAGTGAAAATAGGTAAACTACAACTTAATCCCTCTATTGAAATTTGCAACAATGGAAGATGATTACTGTGATCAGTAAAATTGATATCTATACAGAGGAGATTAACTTGCTATGGGTATGAATTTTTTTGCTTGAAGGAAAAAAACTCCTACACTGAAGGAAAAAAACTCCTTCACAGTAGGAAGAAAACTCCTACTCTGAAGGAAGAAAATTCTTCATCAAAGATGATAATATGACCACCAATTGGATAGTTTCTTACTTTTTAAATCAAAATCTGTTTAATATAATGTTACATTGAGGACATAATTCTTTGTATTTATATATCATTTACATTTTACACCATCAAAGACCATAGCATAGCATGTTAAAAAAGTGAATCTCAAATTGAAAAAAAACAAAGCTATTACATGAAAAGATTTTTCTTTCTATGAAAATGCGAGTTTTTCTTTAAATAAAATGAAGAATAGAAAGGAAGTTCGAAGATGACGATTTTAAAAATACATGTAAGCTAAACATTTTGATTTTACTGTATTTTTGTTTTAAAGATAATAATAGTTTATGCCGGAAAAGATTGTCTTTGTCTTTTTCATGGCTTTAAGCTTTAATTAACATATAATAGCATAACCTGTGAAAAAGTTATTAGAATTTGAAGAAAAACATATATTTATGATGAAGACCTCAAACAGAAGAGAATGAAGCTACCCTGCAAACATTTTTAATCTTATAATAACCAAAAAAAACTAAAGATTAAAAAAAGTTAAAAATCCTAAAAATTTATAACATTCAGCTACTGCTCAGACAATCAGTTTATCCCACTACAACCAAAATTAAACTATGCAAACCTAAAATTATATAATTTCAGGTAATAGAAAATGAGTTATTTCGTGCAAATGTTATATTATATTTCATGTATTTTTTAATACACTTCAAGAAACGGACTAACATTTTAATGGAATCTACACTTAAGACAAATACAAATAATGAAAAGCGCAAATCTGTATCCTTTAAGCTCTTAATAAACGCAAAACTTCAAAATAAGCAAGATTTTTTCCAAAAATTTCAAGTAGCAGTTACAGCAAACAAAGCTACAATGAAGACTATCATATTTGTATTGTACACTAATCTTCTTTCTATTGTAGACTAATCTGACTTTTTAAATTGAAAATTCAACAGGTAATTTTTTCCTGTAGGTAAATTTCTCTTTCCAAGAACAAGTTAATCTCCTCTGTATAGATGTCAATTTTACTGATCACAGAGATCATCTTCCATTGTTGCAAATTTCAATAGAAGGAATAAGTTGTAGTTTACCTAATTTCATTGAGGAGTACAAATATAAACACGTGGTTTATAGACAATTTCTAGCTGTAATTCATTTTCCACAAAAGTCTTTCAAAGGGTTTTTTTGGCCCCAAAAATCATCTAAGTTTACATTGTTGCTGAACCATGAAATTGGGGTCAGGGTCAAATGCCATTGTGCCAGTTATGTAGACCATAACCCCAATTGTCTGTTTGCCAAATATAAGATGCCTAGCTAGTATATTTTTCTTGTAATTCATTTTTCGACAAAAGTCTTACAAAAAAGTTTACACCGCCATCACCGCTGCCGTAAAGTAATACCTATGTCTTGCCTTTGGTGACTGAAGTCGCAGGCAAAAAAAAAAAGATTTTTTTTTAGAATAGCATAATCAGTTTAAATTTTGAATATAGGAAGATATTGACGGATTTTAAAATTCAAGCATTGGAAATCTAAGGTAGGTGATTGTAGAAATCAAACAAACACAAAATAAATTAGAACCACTAACATATCAGAAAGATCTGAATCAAGAAGAAAGGGAGTGAAGAAGAAAATATACACAAACTGAATGCATATGTATGTGATAATAACCTTTAGATTTCTTGCAGCATGTTCTCCTAAAGATCCATTTGAATATCAGGTATACATGTATAAATATGCTGAGAGGTGGGACCATTGCACCTTTACTGTCAAACTCCATCACTAAGAAATACATCTGGTACTTCCATATCCTGTTTGAGTTCTCCTGTACTTCATGAAAGACATTGCTGAAAGAAGACATACAAATAAATTATACATCCTGTTTTATATAAAAGTATAATTAGGGCTATTCCAGTAATAAATGTATGGGGGGGAGGGGTTCGGAAGTTCACCATGCATCAAAATTTAAAAGTTGTTAACTTTATGTTGCATTTGCGAAATATCTAAAATTACCACCACCCATACAATTTTAATTATAGTGCCTTCCGACCCCCCCATACAATTAATTCTGGAATAGCCCTTATCATATAGCTCACAGAGTCATTGAAGCATGAAATAGAATCGAGGTCATATGGCATGGTGACAGGTGTGCAGACCATAACCCTAAGCATCTGTATATGAATATTGGATGTAATATTTGTATTATGCCTTTTATGTGATTCTTTTCCAAAAAGAGCCTAAAAAAGTTTAGGATAATAAGGACCCATGTTTACAGGGTCTATGAAGCCCGAAAATGGGGTCTAGGTTAAATGGTATATAGTGTCAGGTGTATAGAGTATATGCCCTAGTGTCTGTTTACCAAATGACAGATACATAAGTACATTTGTAGTATAGTTTGTAGTTAATCCGATATTCATTTTTCCACACAAGTGGAAAATTATTCCTGATAAGCAGCATTAGAACCCAAACATAGGAAATCATTTTAAAAGATCTTTAAAATGTATAAAACCAAATGAAATCCAAATAAGTATAGCTAAGGGCAAAACTACGATGGAGGGAGTTAAACCTTAGGTATTAGAATTTACATATACTTGATTTAGATAATGTTTATCAACAAAGTGTACACATGAGAAGTAGTCTCATGTACAAGTACACCATATCTAAAAATAAAGAGCATACATCTTTTCATATATTCAAAATATATTCTAATATAGCATCCTTTCAACTTAAAAAAAGCAAGATTTATTAAAAACATAACAACAAGTGTTTAGGAACAACCCTAACAGTTTACCTGAAAATGGCAATGAGAAGATTAAGCAGTAAGACATTGCCGATCATAAGGTAACATGCTAAGAAGACTGGTACCAGCCAATGGAAATTTCTACAGAAGGTAGCATCTAGTGCAGTGGCATTGTCTCTTGGATAAGTGGCATTGTATATACAGACATCATCATCTGAATAATAGAAAAAAAAAGATTTCAAGTAGTTTTTATAGTGAATAAAATGTTTTATTACCCCAACCTGAACAGGGACTCATCAAGATACTTTGGAGGACTCGTACTTAATCCTCCTATTGAATGTGTTACAATGGAAGTTGATCTCTTTGATCAGTTTAAACTCATATCTAAGGAGAGGAGATTATCTTGTTGTATGAAGGAAAAATTTATACAATATAGGCTTCCATGCTGATGCTATACACCAATATCAAGACACTGTGAGAAACTTTTCTGAAATTATTTTCTCCCTTTGTCCACTGCTCAACACATAGCAAAAAATTGAATGGACTAGTAAACTAAAATATGTGATTTGACCATCTTTAAGGGTTAAATATTCATGGACGACATTTTCTTACTCTTTCTTGATTTTATAAGCAAGGGTGGTGGGTGGTCATGATTTAAAGAGTAATTCATAAATTGTTGTCCCACGTGTAGTGTATGATAGAGGAATAAGACAAGCCCGTTATATAATCATTGGGAGAGTTTGAAAATGAGATCACTTCAAAGAACATATTCAAATATTTCAAAATTGAAAGTGATTCACAAAATCTTTAAATCTTGTTTCCTAATCCAGTAAAAATAAGGCAGTTTAAAACCAAGATAATTATGGCTCTTAAACGGGCTTAAATCATAACATACCCTCAATCTCATCCAGAAACAGTTCTCCGTAGAACTGCCAGTAAGGGTAGTAGACAACATCTTTTAGAATGACCCATTCTGATTTCCTCTGTAGATACAACAGTCCTTGGCTTACTACACCATAGGCTACCAGGAATATAGACAGCACCAAGATGAATATCACTAGTTCTAACATCTGTAGGTACAAACAGAACATATGTAAATATGTCAATATGAATTTTTTTCAACACTTAACACAAACATATGTCAAACAAGCAGAAATAAACTTACAATTCCAGAGCACCATGAGTCACTCTCATTTTGACACAAGTCTGCACTGCTGATTGTAATTAATTCAATGGTATTTTATCCATTTACTCCAAATTATGTTGGTTTTTTTTGGGAGGGGGGTTCCTCAATGCTGTTATCTATTATCAGAGCTGTTAATCAACAATTAGGGGAAAATTTAACAAGAAGTTGTTGACTGTGGCTTCATTTATTTTTTTTTATTTTAAAGATCATTCTTGGACTTAGTTTAAATACTTTTTCAAGTGTTATTATATTAGAAAAAAATTCTAACAGGCAAATGAATTTTTTTATTTATTAATGGTTATGTTTGTATTGGTCATTGTGCACAATTTCATTGGCAGGCTACCAGTCACACTTGACATCACTCTTACAGTAAAACCTACCATCTTTTTAATCATGACCATTTTTGGTCCAAGTCTACTGTTTACTGTATAAACCTCCAGAACTTTTATATAAAATATCACAGCATTAACACAGAATATAGCCTTGGCCTCACTGTAATAAGTCCCTTCATAATGCAAGAAGAATGCAATTAAGGCTAAAATACAGTTCAAATGGTCCAGGATTTTCAATGACCCAAGCCAGTCTCTTTTTGTACCTCTCAAGGTTGGCGATGGAAATGCTAAAAACTAAAGAAAATAATGAAGAAAATATTAAAATTCAATCATTGTCAATTAGTAATTACATCTTACATTTTCTGATATTTATATAAGAAATGAATTATATTTCTGAACAAATATTTAATTTAAAATTTGTTTTTATTTTGTTTATACTCTTCATAGCATTAAATAGTTATCATGTTTTAAGTTTCCAACTTTTTGGTTTAAATAGACAGTTTTTTGTTTTTATTTTATGAATCATCAACAGAAACAGAAAATAAAACGGCCCCAAAACAGATGAGAAAGGGCTTGAGAAGCTATATATTTATATTCCTTTTGCTTAATTTTTGTACTTTCACAGTTATTCAACCTTTATGACACTAAAATGATATTTTTTCTGTGGATTCATTTATTTTTTGGGGTTCAAATTTTCATGGTTTGATAAAAAGGATCAGTTCGTGGATTTGGTTAAATTTGTGGTTCTAAAGTCTTCAGCATACAGATCAATGTTTAATTGAGAGCCAGTGGTGTAGTGGTTAATGCGTCAGACTGCTAACACCGAGGTTTGTGGTTCGATCCTCGTCAGGGGGGAAAATTTCATGGACAGATATATCATCTATCTCTTGACACCATTTGCGAGGATGGTCTCAAGAAAGGATGCTAGTCCTTCAGAAGGGAAGATTTAATGTTGTCCCATGTATGGGGAGAGCAATTCCCTGTGCACATTAAAGACCCCTTTGTAGAGTTTGATAAGAGTAGGCTCAATGGGGGCTGTCTACAAAGGCCACACTCGCAAACTGCTAGCTGGAGAGGGATTTATAGAAGCATTAAGCCTGTTTCCCAATCCAGGATCAATAAATATGTTTAAACTAATGTTTAATTTCCTATTCCTGGGGTATTGAATTTTGTGGGCAAGGCCACCCATGATAACTAATACCCGATAAATAATAATGAAACCACAGTATTTGTATAATCAAACGTGACCTACTGTGTGGAAATTGTCAATCATGAAGGTAATTATCCACAGCATACAGACAATCTCTATTGGTGTCACATGACTAATTCTGAACTCAACCAGGACAAAATATGTAAACAACATCAGAAATATAAGGTACATCATCTGAAACAGAAATAAAAATTGAAAAGCTTCAAGAAGTTTCTGCTCTGTTCACTATAGTTATAAAATTTCATACATTGGACATTTGTAATCCCTATATGATAATAAAAAACTAGAAAATGTGTCTATGAGCCATAGGATGGCCCTCCCGTTCTTGAAATATCATTGACCCTCAATGTGTATTACCTAAGATATGGACCTTTACCAAGAAATTGATCAAAAGTGTTCATGTGTAAAATATAGGTCACTGTGACCTTTCTGGTGGGTGGTGCCATGTTACCAAGACCAATCGAGTAGTGAAATATTATTGACCCCTAACATGTAGTATTCAAGATATGGACCTTAACCAAGAACTTAACCAAAGTCATTCATGCATAAAATATAGGTCACAGTGACCTCATTTCTAGTGGATGGTGTAACCTAACCCAAGACACATCTAGTGGAGAAATATCATTGACCCCCAACATCAAGTATCCAAGTTATGGACCTTAACCAAGAACTTAACCGAAGTCGTTCATGCATAAAATATAGATCACAGTGACCTTATTTTTATTGGGTGGTGTCATGTTACCCAAGACACATCTAGTGGTGAAATACCATTGACAATCAACATGTAGTATTCAAGATATGGACCTTAACCAAGAACTTAACCAAAGTCATTCAAGCATAAAATATAGGTCACAGTGACCTAATTTCTAGTGGGTGTTGTCACTTTGCCTAAGACATATCTAATAGTGAAATATCATTGACCCCCAACATCTAGTATCCAAGTTATGGACCTTAACCAAGAACTTAACCGAAGTCGTTCATGCATAAAATATATGTCACAGTGACCTAATTTCTAGTGGGTGGTGTAGCCCTACCCAAGACCCATCTGGTAGTAAATATCATTGACCCCCAACATCTAGTATCAGAGTAATGGACCTTAACCAAGAACTTTACCAAAGTGTTACGTACGGATGTACGGACGTACAGACAAGGGTAAAACTATATGCCCCATCCAAATACTGGTCAGGCCATAAAAAAACAATTTCATACATGGTATTTCGTGAAATTCGTAAAAGCTATCAAGTTGCAAGTAGCAAACTGATAGAACTTACCTAGAAAATACAAATAAGCCAAAGCAAAACTGCTGGATTTTATTAAAGGGGAAGTAGAAAAGAATCAGACGGGACATGCATTGAATCTTAGGTTATACGACTCCATGTTGATTATCTGCGGAAAAAACCCCCTCAAATTCTGTAACCCAGACTTTCACCTCTAAGAAAAAATGTCTTAAATAATAATGTTGAAATTAAATCAGAAATGAGAAAATTATTTATCCACCTTTCTTTTTAAAATAATGGTTAATTAAACTTACCGAGTGATATGTAAACTTTGCTATGGGTGATGTGATAAACGTCAGAAGTTTCTGTAGACCTGACATGCTGGTGTTTCCAAGGTGATCTACATCTAACCATGGAGTGGCTGCTAGGGGCGGAAACAAGCTCACAAAGAAAACCTAAAAAAAGAAAACAACTTTGTTATTATGTTTACAGACAAAACCTAAATCTTTTATTGATTTTTTCCTATTAAACTTTTTTCATTGAATGACATAGCTTGCGTTCAAAATTCAAACCCAGGGAGCTACAGGTAGGAAAATGTCGCTCACATGGTGCAGGACAAGAACAACCTGGGTAATGACGTAGTAATATAATGTTACCTAGGTTGTTCAGAATGTACACTTTTATTTGGTACAAAGATCATTGACCCATACAGAACAGAGGTCACCCGCGTTCTGTTTTATACTTCAACCCAGGCTGCCTAAGAAAGGAATGTCAAACATGCCCAGTAAAATAGGACCCTAGCACCAATCTATGTATGTAGCTTTAAATTGCAGTTTATATATGTTGGTTGTGTCAAATTCATTTATTCCACATTTCTTTATGATTATGGTCTACATACATTTAAAACATCCATGAAAAGTTTTTCAACAAACAAACAAATTTAGGTAATGACCGTGAGGTATGTATTTACCTAGTTTTTCTAGCATCATTTTCAAGGCCATATATTTTTATTTGTACACAAAGTTGTGCTTCAACTCAGGATTTTAAGAAAACTTTTGAAGTCTGTAACTACTTCACTGACCAAACCCTTTGGGTTAGTGGTTAAATTGAAGACTCAAAACGGTATTGAGAAATAAAACAATATTTTTATATGACAATATTAACCAACCTTATGCCAAGATGAAGTTATTCCTCTCTTCCAGATAGTGTTGATTGAATTCTGACATACCACTGAGGCTAAGTAAGTCTGAAAATGATACATATAATCATTATAGTTTTTTCTATTAAAACACAAGCTCAATATTGAGTCATATAAACATTTACACCATGCAATGCTAGTTTTTTTTTCAGATTTTTTTTCACTTATTAATATGATTCTTTTTAACATACTTTAAATACACATGAAATATCAAAACATATTTTTAGGATATCTGGTCTAACATGTAATTCTTTGATTTTGCAGAAAGAAAATTTTGTCTATCTATGCAAATTAAAACTACATAATTAACTTTGTGAGTTGATAAAACATGGGATTCAGTAAAACCTTTCTAAATCAAAACTGAACAAGTAAATCTGTGAGCTAATGCTCACTAGTGATACCCCCGCTCCCCGAACTAAGCCACGCATACAAGTTTAAATACTCGGTAAACAGGAAGTAGTTGACCTAGTAATACAAGTGTGGCCACTAAAAGTATGTCTCGCCTGCCGGCGCCATCACTAAAATCAACTACCTAAGCTTTCATTTCTTGATATAAACACAAAAAGTGTATGTATGCCTAATAACAGATGCCTAGTTATTATACTATTCAATCAATCCATTGTCCACACAAGAATTACAAAAAGTTTTCTGACTGAAAAAAAAGGCCTAAGTTCACAGAGTCACTGGAGCGTAAAAATGGGGTCATGGTCACATGGCATGGTGACAGTTGCATTGTCCATAACCGCAACTGTCTGTTTACCCAATATCAGATGCCTAGCTATTATAACTTTCCAGCAATTCATCATCCACAAAAGTCTTACAAAAAATTTTTTTAGCCTGAAAAAGACCTAAGTTCACAGAGTCACTAGAGCAAGAAAATGGGGTCAGGGTCACGCAGCATGGATACAGTTGCGTAGACCATAACCTAAACTGTCTGTACACCAAATATCAGATGCCTAGCTAATATACTTTTTCAGATATTCATCGTCCACAAAAGTCTTACAAAAAAGTCTAAGGCCTGAAAAAAGACCTAAGTTCACAAAGTCACTGGAGCGTGAAAATGGGGTCAGGGTCACATGGCATGGTGACAGTTGTGTAGACCATAATCTGAACTGTCTGTATACCAAATATAAGATGCCTAGCTAATATACTTTTCCAGCAATTCATTGTCCACAAAAGTCTTACAAAAAAGTTTACGACCTGAAAAAAGACCTAAGTTCCCAGAGTCACTGGAGCGTGAAAATGGGGTCAGGGTCACACGGCATGGTGACAGTTGCGTAGACCATAACCTGAACTGTCTGTATACCAAATATCAGATGCCTAGCTATTATACTTTTCAAGCAATTCATTGTCCACAAAAGTCTTACAAAAAAGTTTACGACGCCGCCACCGCCGCCGCCGGAAAGTAATACCTATGTCTCGCCTTCCGCGACTATTCGTCCCAGGCGAGACAATAAAATCGCTATACACCATATGGAACTATAAAATAAAGCTGTATACAAAATATCAGACCCCTATCTCATGTAGTTGCTTTGGAAACTGTGACGGAAATTTTGCATTTATGTCCATTATGTGTAAAAACCTAAGTATTCGGTAAACAGGAAGTAGACTACCTAGAAGCATAAAATCGGTATACACCATATGGTACTATAGGATAAAGCTGTATACAAAATATCAGACCTGTATCTCATGTAGTTGCTTGGGAAACTGTGACGGAAATTTTGCATTTATGTCCATTATGTGTAAAAACCTAAGTATTCGGTAAACAGGAAGTAGACTACCTAAAAGCATAAAATTGGTATACACCATATGGTACTATAGGATAAAGCTGTATACAAAATATCAGACCTGCATCTCATGTAGTTGCTTGGGAAACTGTGACGGAAATTTTGCATTTATGTCCATTATGTGTAAAAACCTTAGTATTCGGTAAACAGGAAGTAGACTACCTAGGAGCATAAAATCGGTATACACCATATGGTACTATAGAATGAAGCTGTATACAAAATATTAGATCTCTATCTCATGTAGTTGCTTAGAAAAATGCGACGGAAGTTTTGTTACGGACGGACGGACGAACGGACGAACGGACGAACGGACGAACAGACGGACAAGGGTAAAACAGTATACCCCCCTCTTCTTCGAAGCGGGGGTATAATAAACCTGTATACACTAAATTGGCATATATGTTCCCTCTTTTCATTTCTATGCATTTTTACCTGTATAAACCAAAAACATGTGTTAACTGAACAAATTCTTCAGCCCCAAAGTGCTTAGGTTTAGGCAGGTTTCCTCTTTATCTCCAGTACATATTCATTCCCAAAATAAAATCATGCAAGTTTTCTGTTTGTATATAGGTGTTTGAAATTGGAATAAATTACAAGGTTTGTATGATGAATCATTTATAGTATTTTAAATCTATATCTAAAATCTAAAGTTCTTCCACCATTCTTTATCATTGTTCACATTTTTATGCCTAATCTATGAAAGTAAGAGGACATATAGTGTTTGAGTCTGTTTGTCCATCTGATTGTCCCAAATGTTGTGAGATGGGGCATCATATCTTTTGGACATATTCTATATTCTATTCCATATTTTATATACCTAAACACATCTGATTATCTGCTGAAGCAGGCACTTGATTGGGTTATGTTCATAATTAATACCCACCTGGTAATCGGCTGAAGCAGGCACTTGATTGGGTTATGGTCATAATTAATACCCACCTGGTTATCTGCTGATGCAGCCATCTGCATACTGGTCATGTTACTCCACATCGGAGATCGTCTCTCCGCTATCATCATAGCTTTGTTAGGGTCACGTTCATGGCATTCATCTAGTACCTCTGATGCTAATATGTCAAATTCACTATGAAACAGAATAAAAATATAGAACTTTTAACTTTAACTTTTACTAGTCCTCCTTGATTTTCTTTAAGTCCTTGAGCAAACTAGTGTTAGTGTCAAACAATGAGTATAGAATGAACATCTACATGCTATGACAAATCATCTTACTAAATATTTAACATTTTGTTCAATAGACAAACTAGTCAAATGCAATTTATATATTCGTTTTTTTCACCTCTACAGGATTTGACAAATTGAATCATCTGTCAGCAAAGCAACAAGTATGATGCAACAAGCAGGAACTACCTATCTTTCTAGAGCACCGGAGTTCACTCCCTTGAGTTCAGTTGTTGCTAGTGCTATTCAGTTTGTTTTTTGTTTTGTTTATTATGGTGTTGTGTTCATTTGTGCTGTTATTCTTTGTCATAACTGATTTTTTTTACCCTTTCAAAATTTTGTAGCATGGGAAACAAATAGACACCATTAACTTATTAATTTGAGATAATATACAAATCAAAGCTAAGTAAATGCAACTTTTTGTATCCATAGACGTTAGGATATAATTTCATAGTGAATTAATCATACCCTTTATGTGAGATGATCCTATTCTTGACAGCCAATTCATTTCTATGTACATAACCCACTAACGACTGGTTCAGTCTGGAGGCAGCTACAGTACTGGTCACTGGCTCTCCTCCCATCTTAAGGGCAAAGTGAGCCATATTTTGTCTACAATATTGTAATATTCTAAGCACTTTTGTCATGTGACCTGGTTTTGTTTTTACTTTCATTTAAATTTCACTATTTTGTGTCTAGTATGGACCACAAACCTTAACAGCAATTAAGGTTCTATAAATATCATGTTAAAATTTCAAAAATAATTGGTCTTCAGTTATTACACAGAAACTATTGGTAAATGTCTGAAGATGACAACAACATAGCCATAACATTATATGACTGAAAAGTTTTTAATTTACAAATTGTGCAGTTAAATTAATTTCATAAAGAGAAGTTGTAAAATTACAAATGATACAATTGCTTAATGTGCTTTTGTATACTTATTTGTCTTTTCAATCCATATTTTTAAATAGCCAATATGTTAAATGTTCCTTCAGAATTATTCTGCCTCTCTGACATACTAGCATTTTTTTGTTTGGCCTAGAATTTGAACTCTTTTCACATGTATTTGTTTACCTTAACAACAAGACAGACCATATTAGCAGGTGTTTGTATGGGTATTTAAACTGGCCTGGCTCAATCGGAACGTCATCAAAATCTACATCCTGTTCCTCCTTTGACTCTACTACATCAAACTCAAACTTGTCCATCAGGAATGTAAGTATTCGAGTAAGTGATTCAGGAGTTATTGTCTCAATTCCAAATCTAGTTTTCACCTTCCTCATTGGCATGTTGTTTATATCTGGCACCGCTAAAGACTGTAATAGTTAATAGATCATGTGCATGATATGTTTAAAAGATGTGTTTGGCCTCAATAAAGTTATATGCATCTTTATCACTGTTTTTGCTTTTTCAACATACACTGAAGATTTGATTTATTATATAAGGAGTCTTTCAAATCTGATCAGATTTCATTTTACAGGAAGTAGATGAGCAATGGACCTGAAGCAGAAATATAGCTTCTTACATTGTTTCAAGTGGATTATCAGATTTCTCAATCAAGATAGTTAAATGATGGAATTTTGAGCTCGAGACTCTGTCGAGAGCTTAAAATTCTGTCATTTAACTATCGAGATTGAGAAATCTGATAATCCACTAGAAATGATGTAAGATGCTGTTTCTTTAATTTTCTGGAAAACCAAATAGAAAGGAGATTCATTTTGGTTAAAGTTTAAATTCTCCTAACCTTGATTTGGTCAGTATATTATTATGCTTTACCAAGAGTTTTAAGTTAATAAAAGTAATTTAAACATTTAGGTTTTTATGATATTCATTAACATAATGTATATTAACATAAAAATAACAACTGTGTCAGAAAATATCAAAAGTAAACTAAAATATATTGTGACTGTCTTAAGGAATTATATTTATTGGCGAATGTTTTTCTTGCAGTTTTGGTCGCAATGGTCACGCCTACTGTAAAATTGACCAATAAATTAATGAGAACTTAAAATTCTCTAGAGAGAAGAAATATTTTTTAACAACTGGCTGGGAAGTAGTTAAATCAGATGACAATTAGAGAATTCCCCTTTTTAGACCCCATTTTGATGCTGTGTACCAAATATCAAAAGGCTGTGATAAGATGTAGCTGCTGCAAAAACTATCACAGAATATTTTTCACTGGTCACCAACCTACCAGCTGAAAATTTACGATATTAAACCATGGAAATTTAAACAAAAATTAAAAAAATATCCAATGAAATTCTTCATGTCAAGTTTCATCAAAATCCATCAAGTGGTTTAGACAAAGTTGTGATTACAAGAAATCAGTACAGGCAAACAGACAGGTTGATTTCTAAATATCAAATATTGGAAAATTTAAATTTGTGCCTAATTTTTGCTATGTTTGCAAAAATCTTTTAATCATGAAAATTTAACACTGCGAAAAATAAACCGCTGGTATTTGATCATTAATCATTGCAGAGAAGTGGATACAAATTTAAAAAGAAAAAAAAGCCTATGTGAAAACTTACCAATATGGTACCTTTTATGAAATTTTATTTGTTTACAGGGGTATAAATTGTGTTCCACCACTTTAAAATAAGTTTAATGAATATCCTTTACCTCTCTATAAAGTTCCATCAATCTTTTCTGTGTTAAGTATTCTCTCATGACAACCCCTTGGTTCAGAATTATCTGTACAAACTTCACATTATCATTCATGATGGCTGTTTTCAGGGACTCATCAAAGCTTCCTACAATTGAAAGGATAAAAAAAATATATCTTTTTTATCTGATCTATAAAATCTGTCAAAATCAGAAATGTCAGACAGATTTCGTTAAACAGGAAGTAAGAAAGCAACATACCTGAAATTGAATCCTGGATTATGGGACTCCATACTGCTGCATACCAAACATCAAGCAGCTATGATTAGAAGATGCTAAGAAAACTTTTATGAATAGCATTTCCCTGACTGCCATTCATCCTTTTATAACCTATATATGCCCTGTCCCACCTCATGGCAAGCTTACCTCTTCTCCACAGAGCATCCTCCCTGAATATTTCCTCTTAGGCAATATCTGCTCTGTCCCATCTCAGGCAAGCTCACCGCTACTCCATGGAGCATCCTCCCTGAATGTTTCCTCTTGGGCAATGTCTGCTCTGTCCCATCTCAGGGAAAGCTTACCTCTACTCCACAGAGCATCCTCCCTGAATATTTCCTCTTGGGCAATGTTTGCTCTGATTCAAACCAGGGCAAGCTTACCTCTACTCCACAGAGCATCCTCCCTGAATGTTTCCTCTTGGGCAATGTCTGCTCTGCCCCACCTCAGGGCAAGCTTACCTCTTCTCCACAGAGCATCCTCCCTAAATATTTCCTCTTGGGCAATGTCTGCTCTGTCAAACCTCAGGCAAGCTAACCTCTAATCCACAGAGCATCCTCCCTGAATATTCCCTTCTTGGCAATATCTGCTCTGTCTCACCTCAGAGCAAGCTTACCTCTACTCAACAGAGCATCCTCCCTGAATATTTCCTCTTTGGCAATGTCTGCATGTCCTACCTCAGGAAAGCTTACCTCTACTCCACAGATCATCCTCCCTGAATATTTCCTCTTGGGCAATGTTTGCTCTGATTCAAACCAGGGCAAGCTTACCTCTACTCCACAGAGCATCCTCCCTGAATATTTCCTCTTGGGCAATGTCTGCCTGTCCTACCTCAGGAAAGCTTACCTCTACTCCACAGACCATCCTCCCTGAATATTTCCTCTTGGGCAATGTCTGCTCTGCCCCACCTCAGGCAAGCTTACCTCTACTCCACAGATCATCCTCCCTGAATATTTCCTCATGGGCAATATCTGATCTGTCCCATCTCAGGGCAAGCTTACCTCTACTCCACAGAGCATCCTCCCTGAATATTTCCTCTTGGGCAATGTTTGCTCTGATTCAAACCAGGGCAAGCTTACCTCTACTCCACAGAGCATCCTCCCTGAATATTTCCTCTTCGGCAATGTCTGCCTGTCCTACCTCAGGAAAGCTTACCTCTACTCCTCAGATCATCCTCCCTGAATATTTCCTCTTGGGCAATGTCTGCTCTGCCCCACCTCAGGCAAGCTTACCTCTACTCCACAGATCATCCTCCCGGAATATTTCCTCTTGGGCAATATCTGATCTGTCCCATCTCAGGGCAAGCTTACCTCTACTCCACAGAGCATCCTCCCTGAATATTTCCTCTTGGGCAATGTCTGCTCTGTCCCATCTCAGGGCAAGCTTACCTCTACTCCACAGATCATCCTCCCTGAATATTTCCTCTTGGGCAATGTCTGCTCTGTCCCGTCTCAAGGAAGCTTACCTCTACTCCACAGAGCATCCTCCCTGAATATTTCCTCTTGGGCAATGTCTGCTCTGTCCCACCTCAGGGCAAGCTTACCTCTACTCCACAGATCATCCTCCCTGAATATTTCCTCTTGGGCAATATCTGCTCTGTCCCATCTCAGGGCAAGCTTACCTCTACTCCACAGCGCATCCTCCCTGAATATTTCCTCTTGGGCAATGTCTGCTCTGTCCCATCTCAAGGAAAGCTTACCTCTACTCCACAGAGCATCCTCCCTGAATATTCCCTCCTTGGCAATGTCTGCTCTGTCCCACCTAAGGCAAGCTTACCTCTACACAGAGCATCCTCCCTGAATGTTTCCTCTTTGGCAATATCTGCTCTGTCCCACCTCAGGCAAGCTCACCGCTACTCCATGGAGCATCCTCCCTGAATGTTTCCTCTTGGGCAATGTCTGCTCTGCCCCACCTCATGGCAAGCTTACCTCTTCTCCACAGAGCATCCTCCCTGAATTTTTCCTCTTGGGCAATGTCTGCTCTGTCCCATCTCATGACAAGCTTACCTCTAATCCACAGAGCATCCTCCCTGAATATTTCCTCTTGGGCAATGTCTGCTCTGTCCAAACCCAGGGCAAGCTTACCTCTACTCCACAGAGCATCCTCCCTGAATATTTCCTCTTGGGCAATGTCTGCTCTGTCCAAACCCAGGGCAAGCTTACCTCTACTCCACAGAGCATCCTCCCTGAATATTTCCTCTTGGGCAATGTCTGCTCTGTCCAAACCCAGGGCAAGCTTACCTCTACTCCACAGAGCATCCTCCCTGAATATTTCCTCTTGGGCAATGTCTGCTCTGTCCCATCTCAGGGCAAGCTTAAGCCTCTCTAATCTTTGTTTCTCTGTTGCCTCCCCTGTTTTAGCTGTAAAGAAAAATACGATAAATCTTATTTTGCAATAATATAACTTAAGTTTATAAAAACAGTTTCTTTGAAAAAAATACTGTAAACCAATTTATTTTCGCGACTACAATATTCCACACTTTTGTGTCATATGGCTTTTTCGCGATTAGTCATAAAAACAATTAAAATTACTATGAAATGAGTGAATTTGCGACGATATCTTTTCGCAAAATTTTGTCCTTGCAAAATCCACAAATATAAATTGCCAGCGAAAATAAGTTGGTTTACAGTAATCCTAATGCAGAGACCAAGTTTTTGCTTTTAAGCTAGGGACTACCCTTAACTTGTAGCAAGTATTTGGTACTACTCAAAGAAATATAAGTCCTGATTTTTTTATGTTTATATTTTAATCATCAGCAGAGCGAGCCAAAAGACCCCAAAAGTTCAATCACTAGTGAAAGATCATTGTCAGTTTTCTAAGAACATGTATAAGAACCTTTTTCTTCTGTAATCATACATTGTTCATGTTGCATTCTCCTAGAGACTTGCAATTGTGGCATTGCTACTTTAACTATGGCATTTCCTTGGAAATATGACATTGTGACGTCATGTTTCTTTGGAAACATTTTATTGTGACGTGGAAATTGTGTTGCCCTTTGAACCTTTGTGATAGCCAACATGAACACATCTTACATCTCAACTCAAAAACACCATTTTACAGAAGAAAACATATATTGCCAAAGTGACTCCTATATGTCACTTTGCAATATAGTTCAAGCGACAAAAACTTATGAATCTGTATTAGTATCTATAAGACATAATATGGCCTTCCCTTAAGACTTTCCTAGTAATACAAACCTTTCAGTAGAATCTTCAAGATTTCATTATCAAGTTCTTCATGTTTATTGATGTGGAAAATACTAATCTAAAATTAGAAATCATAAAACATTGAAAATACTAATCTAAAATCAGAAAACATAAAACATTGAAAATACTAATATAAAATTAGAAATTATAAAATCTGTCAAAGTCAAAAATGGCTGGATTTTGTTAAACAAGAAGTAGATGAGCAACAGACTTGAAATCTAATCTAAATTATAGGACCCCTATCTTATGCTGTATACCAAATATCAAGTAGTTGTGATTAGTAGTTACTGAGAAAATGTTTACAAAAATTTCTTCATTAGGGCTTCTTGAACTAAACAAATATACAAATATATGTTTTTGAAATTCTATACAAATACATGTATTTAAAAATAACTTTAAAAATTGGGGAAAATTCAGCACATGGTGGAAGGCAGATCTCTTGTAATGATTTATATTAAAATAGCTTCACGTAAAAATCATAAAATTATACATACAAGATGTTTCTTTGCCATACATTTTTTGACACTTTCAAACACTGCTTCAATGCCCTCCTGAGCTTTCTGTTTTGCCTTGGGATTGTTTTTGTCAGCTTCTTTCAGTTCAAAGTAGGCCTTTTTAATAGCTTTCCTAACCTTAGATCTGAAGTTCTTAGAGTCTCTGAAAGTAGAATAGAACATTCAAATAACATAATTGTTATTAGTTATAGTTTGTCTCTTTAAGCATCCATTTGTTACTCAGGCCAAGTAAAATTATATGTGTGGTTCTGGTCGCCCGCCCGACCGACCCTAAGTTTTCCCCCAACCCTAGCCTTTTTTTTCCAATCCCAAGAAAAAAAAAGTTAAAAAAAAACGACCGACCCGAAGTTTTCCGGTTTATCATGGTTGTTTTTTTTATTGTAACACCGCTCTGAATCTTACTATCTAAAATTTTCGTCATTCCTTTACGATAATCAGTTAAAAAATCTTTTGTCGTTATCATGTCTTTCAAATTCAGAAGCCCTATTTATGACCCAAGCTGTCTGCATAAACACTGGATGGTCGGATATGTTTTCCAGTAAATTAACAGTTATTGTTAATAACAATTGCTTGACCAACACTGATTGATATGGAAATCAATCATGAATGAAATATACTTGACCAATCAGGAGTAGTTTATTTTTATATCAGCTAAAAGATTTGTTTGTCTACCCACGTGCTCTGACCAGTAGACCAAATTATGATAAATATTACAAAACTGGAAGTAAATATAGATAAAAGGATTTACCTTCATGGAATTATTTGATTAAAACATCCTGTAATCCTAACACATCCTTTTTCATGCATTAAAAGGAGATCATATGAAAAGAACTTTGATTGTAACCATATTTACGATCTCCGTCTTCTTCTTCTCTGTATTACCCTCCTTAGATAGCAGCACCTCCGTTACAGCTGAGGTTAAGCGGAGTTCCAATAATTGATTTGAATTATGATTTTTTTTGTTTAAAAAATCTTTTCTTTTGTTTGTTTTTGTTGGTTTGTTATTCTTATTTCTTTTCTGCCCCTTATAACAATAACTGAACATTCTAGAGAGAAAGGAAGGATGCTCTTTGACCCAAGCATACATGTAGTCTATGACCCAAGACTTAAATCAGTTTTAATTGTCAATTTTTTTTTACATTTATTAACACAAAACTAAGGACAAGTAGGATGTCTGTAAATTCCTCCTTTAAGGGACCACCATGCAGTCACTTATCCTTACCATTATGAAATTGGTAAAACAAAAACAGAACTGCTTCTTCAAAATGAGAAAAAAGTAGGAGTGTTATTATTTTGTTAGCCAAAAAATATTAAAGGCAACAAAAACAACATTATTGAGAGAATGAGTAATCATCTCGGTACAATTACCAACAAAAACCAATTGAAGCACAAACAGTTTAGATAACTTCAACTTGCAAGTAGTCATCCATGATAGGGTTTACATTTCTCTTTTCACATTTAATCTCCATTAAGTAAAAAAAAAAAAAAAAAAAAAAAAAAAAAAAAAAAAAAAAAAAAAAAAAAAAATCCTACCTACCGACCCTATTTTTAAATAACATGTGACTGGAACCACACATATTATTTTACTTGGCCTCACTTATATTAAGAAACTTGTTTTGTGTGTGTGTGTGTGTGTGTAAGGGTTTACCATTTTTTATGCCCCTGGCCTGGGCTATAAAGGGCAGCCAGTTTTTATAATGGAGGACACAGTAGAACCAGAAGAAAAAAAAGACTTCATATTATCAGCAATAAAGATAATAGAAATTGTAGTTTAAAGACATGCGCATAACACATTTTGTCATTTCATTACACAGCCTTACAAAACAATGCGTCTTGTTGATCAACTTATTAGTGCAACATGAGAAATCAACTATCATGTGTAACTTGTGAGAAAATCATTTAACCATGTTACTTAGGTCACAATGATCTATTTACTTTAAAAAAGAAAATCAAAGTACTGATAGTACTTGTAGCAAGGATAATATAAAAAATTCAATGTTCATGTTAAGTATAAAAGTAAAGTTATAATTGAATGGTTTATCTCAAGCAGATGATATAGAGGTCAAAGTGACATGCCTGTAGTTAATGAACTTTAAATTTCAACCGTTTCCAGATTAAACATTTGAAGCAAAAGCCCAAGTTTTCCTTTTATTAGAATTTTTAAAATATATTTTTCTTAATTCAAAAGCAACTTTGTAGCTTGAAACCCAAAGAACTAAGACTTTTGTTGAATTCAGAGACTGATTTTCTACTCACACATCTCCCACATTGTAAGCATTGACGAGAATATCAGCAGCTCTCCCAGTGCCTTCACATAGTATAACAGGAATATTCTGACTTAGTGATGTTTTAGCATCTTCGATAGCATCTCGGCCACCTTCCAGGACTATCAGTACCACAGGGATACCTTCTCCACCTTTAAAAGTGTAAAAAATTGTCAAAGTAAAAAATGGCTAGAATTCGTTTAACAAGAAGTAGGTGAGCGACAGTCTTGAAATCAAATCCAACTTTATGGGATACCACCCCATGTTGTATACCAAATTTCAAGTGGCTGTGATTAGATGTTCCTTAGATAAAAATTGTTGCAACAATTTCTTCAGCACCCACCTGCCCATTTGCCTGCCACCCAACATTCACCATTTTTTAACCAAGATTTTTCACTCGTGAAACCTGGGCAAAAATGAGAGAATTTATATAGCCAAAGTAAAAGTGCTAAGTAAATAAAAAAATGTGATTGTTTTTGTGTTGTGTTGAGAAACTATATTTTTTCCTGTTTTCTTTTAAGATTGATCATTCTTGTTTGGTAATTTGGTAACAGTATTACACAATGTCACACCATAAATAACATATGATCAGTTACATAATTTGAACATGCTCCATTTTTATATGAAAACTCCAGTCTTGTGTGAAATCCAAGCTAAAGGAAAATCAAAATTAAAATAGGATTTTCATAATGAACCGTTCGCTTTGCGAAAAACATCGTCTTACAAACCTTTTTCTAATGGATCAGACAATTTCTTTTCGAATCTGGCCCTGAATTCTGCCACTCCTTTATACACGTTCCTTAAACCATTGTCAACAAAGATGAAATGGGTGTGGTCTGGATTAAGGGGGACAGGTTTCAAATGTTCTATAATGTTACTTGTCTTGTATTCTGCTAGTTTGTCAAACTTTCCCTGGAAATAAAAAAAAATTCTCACATATTTTTTATAAGCTACAATCAGACTCTTTATTGGCTACAAAGAAGGAAAAAATATACAAGTTTCTTTTAATTTTAAATTAAATTGATTTCATAATATTTCATCAAATGTATACATATAAAGTGTAGCGCTAACCATGCTAACAAGTTAAAAAGAAACATGATTTTTCACAATGTTCATAGATTTATAAGATTTTGTCTTTCACTTTTACATGTTTTAAAAATTTAAAAGAAAAAAATTTAGAAAATGTGACTATGGGCCAGAGACTTAGAATATCATTGACCCCCAACATGTATAACTTAGGATCTGGACCTAAACCAAGAAATTATTCAAAGTTGTTCATGTGTAACAGGACCTACTTTCTCATGACACATCTAGTGGCAAAATATCATTGACCCCCTCAACATCTTGTATCCGAGTTATGGACCTTAACCAAGAAATTAACCAAAGTGTTACGGACGGACAGAAAAGGGTAAAACTATATAAATGATGTCAGGCCATTAAAACTAATAGATTTATTCAAGGTAAAAAAAAAACAATAGGTAAACAAAATGGTCCACTAATCCAGTCAAATTATGTTTTGCAACAAGAGCTTTAAGTAACAGGTATTACACAATAAGATCTAGTACTGAAAAAATGTTTTGTATAAATAAAAAAGGCCCATAGCCAACAGAAAGTTTTAGTAAGCAGATGAAACTCAACAGAATATAGCTTTCTAAGAAAAAGCAGGCCAGAGGTCATTAAAAAAGGTTTCTGAAAGGATCATTAATTCAAACAAGAATGGATCATTAATTCAAACAATAACATGTCCAAAAGACATAATTTCACACATAGGAGGAGAAATGTTAACCTGAAAATAGATCTGGTTTGCGAGTGTCATTGATGAACAGATCCAAATACTAAATGCTCCTCAATGTTTGTACATGTAGTTGGGGCACAAAAAATATCATATTATTAGATTTATGAGACTGGTATTAAAACATAACCATGGATACTGCTAGTAAGCTCAACAAGAGGCTCCCAGGAGCCTGAATCGCTCACCTGAGCTACACAGATACATATATTTTGTAGATATTATTGTGCTTAACCATATGCCATTTAAATTTCTGTTTTCAAGATATTGGGCTTAATAAGTGCAAAATTTAGCAAAAATTACGAAAAAGGGCAATTACTCCCACATCAGCAGTCAGACCTTTTCCGAAATTTCAGGACAGGTAGATCTTAATATGCTGATCACTTTTGATCCTTGCACAATTTTGATATCTGAAACCATTTTTGAGTTATTAGCAAAAAAATGAAATTTACCCCTATGTTCTATTTTTAGCCATGGCAGCCATGTTTTTTGACGAATCAAAAATCTGAACGATAGAGTTGTAGCATATAAGCTATTAAACAAGTGTGCCAAGTTAAGATATAGTTGGTCTTACGGTGTCAGACAAGTTAATCTTTAAAATTCAGGGGAAAAGTAATGAAAAATGGTACATTTTGTTGTTTTAAGGACAATAACTCCTAAAAGAAATGGTCCTACAGCTTTGATCTATATACATGAAATGTAGATCTTGATGTGCTTAATCATATGCAATTTAAATTTTTGAAATATCTTGTATAGTTTTCAAGATATATGGCTAAATAAGTGCAAAATTTTAAAATAAAAAGCTTCGCCGAGCGCAGCATGATACGACCGCAACATGTTGAACCTTGTACGTTTTAGGCCTAATATGGATAGTCTATTGTTCTGGACACATGCAGCCCATGGTGGACTGACAAAGGTTTTTGACACATGCTTCTCTGATGGACTTTCAACCCAGGGGCTAAAAATATAAATTTTGAATGTTGTATTCTACTCTTTAAAAGAATAATGTTTGGGGAAAAAATTAAAAATCGAACCAGAATTTTTTTTAAAATTATGATTACAGCCCCAAAAATTTATTCTTAAATTTAGAATCGCTACCTGACAAGAATAAATTTGCAAAAAAAATTTTCAAAATCGGACCACAAATAAAAAAGCCCCATTTGGCCCCTAATTACGTAATAGGGGGAAAAGGGGGGGTCCCAAAAATTAATTCTTAATTTTGTATCCGCTATTTGACAAGAACAAACATGCAAAAAAAATTTTCAAAATCAGACCAGAAATAAAAAAGTTTCAATTTCGGCCCCTTTTGGCCCCTTATTACATAACAGGTGAAAAAGGGGTGGGGGTCGCAAAAATAAATTCTCAAATTTGGATTCGCTACTTGACAAAAATAAACTTGCAAAAAAAAATTTCAAAATCGGACCACAAATAAAAAAGTTTCGATTTTGGCCCCATTTGGCCCCTAATTACGTAATAGGGGGAAAAAGGGGGGGTCGCAAAAATTAATTCTTAATTTTGTATCCGCTATTTGACAAGAACAAACATGTAAAAAAAAATTTCGAAATCGGACCACAAATAAAAAAGTTTTTATTTTGGCCCCTTTTGGCCCCTAATTACACAACGGAGAAAAAGGGGGACACAAAAATTCATCAGGTTCATTATTTTATTGTAAGACACATTCTTGACAAATTTCACAGCAATAGGCCAACTAGGACCAAAGTTATGGTGGAAACAAGTAAAATATTTGAATTTTTTCCCCCTTTTGGGCCCCTAATTTCGAAACAAAAAAAGGGGGGACCCCCAAAATCAATCCCATTCATCCTTGTATGGTAAGGAACATCACTGTCAAATTTCATAGCAATTGGATAACTAGAACTAAAGTTATTGTGGAAACAAACAAAAAAGTAGTATTTTTGGCCCTTTTTTGGCCCCTAATTTCTAAACGAAAAATGGGGGGACCCCCAAAATCAATCCCATGCATCCTTTTATGGTAAGGAACATCATTGTAAAGTTTCATAGCAATCGGATAACTGGAACTAAAGTTATTGTGGAAACACTAAAAAGTTAACAGACACCGACGACAACGACGACGACGACAACGACGACGACAGCATCATACCATAATACGTCCGCAAATTTTTTGCGGTCGTATAAAAATCCAGAAAAAGGGCAATAACTCCTATGTCAATTGTTGGATCTTCTTGAAAATTTCAGAGCAGGTAGATCTTGAGATGCTGATCACTTTTGTCTCCCATCAGAATTATGATATCTGTAACTATTTTTGAGTAATTAGCAAAAAACTGCAATTTACCCCTATGTTCTATTTTTAGCCATGGCGGCCATATTTTTTTACGAATCAAAAATCCGAACGATAGAATTGTAGCAATTATGCTATTAAGCAACTGTGCCAAGTTTGGTTGAAGTTGGATGTATGGTGTCAGACAAGTTCATCTTTGAAATTCAGGGGAAAAGTAATGAAAAATGGTAAATTTTGATGCTTTAAGGGCCATAACTCCTAAAAGAAATGGTTCTACAGCTTTGACCTAATTACATGAAATGAAGATCTTGACCTGCTTAATCATATGCAATTTGAATTTTTAAAATATCTTGTATAGTTTTCAAGATATAGGGCTAAATAAGTGCAAAATTTTGAAAAAATCCAGAAAAAGGGCAATAACTCCTACATCGGTTGTTGGATCTTTTTGAAAATTTCAGGGCAGGTAGATCTTGAGGTGCTGATCACTTTTACCCTATGCCAGAATTTTGATATCTGTGACCGTTTTTGAGTTTTTTGCAAAAAACTGTATTTGACCCCCCTGTTCTATTTTTAGTAACAGTGGCCATGTTTTTTGACGTATCAAAAATCCCAACGCAAACTTTTTGCACAATACCCTAAGGAACAACCATATAAATTTTGGCTGCAATTGGTCAAGCAGTTTTAGAGAAGAAGATGTTTGAAAAAAGGTAACGGACGACGGACAATGGACGACAGACGACGGACGACGGACGGACGACGGACGCAAAGTGATGGCAATAGCTCACATGACCCTTCGGGTCAGGTGAGCTAAAAAGGATACCCCTTCCTTATTAAAACTATATATTGCCCCCCAAACAATAATACCTAATTCTAATTATCTCCCAGTTCCCAAGACCAAAACCCCAAGTGTATCAGATGCCTATATATAAATATATTTATATAACATCACATTCACCTGAATATTGCTAGGAGGCATGAAATTAATAACGATATTTTTGTGATATAAATTGTGATTTTCTGTGCATTATGGGTCTAATATAGTTTATTGCAAATCGTCATTATTTCTTACACATATTTCTGTGCACCAAAAAAACTATTATTTATTCTTTATACATATATATTTCCAGGTATTATACTTTATATGTAATGAATTTTCCACAAAAGTCTTACAAAGAAGTTTATGCCTTGAAAAAACCTACCGGTAATAGTTCACAGAGTCATTGAAGCATAAACACGGGGTCACAGTCAGACATGGTGCAAGTTGTGTAAAAACAACCCAACTGTCTGTATACCAAATATCAGACGCCTAGATATTATACTTTTCATGGAATTCAATTTCATATCCACAAAAGTCTTACAAAAAAGTTAACGCCTTCACTGATGTAGCAGCATCGGAAAAAACTTTCATCACAGGCGTCTACAACAAAATGCTATCCCCATGTGCTTATTAAATAGATATACATTAATTATACATGGTCTGTTTAAAATATACCATAAATTAATTCTTATATATGCTTTTGACAGTAAGTCTCTAATTCTTGTCAGATTTTTGTTTACTGGTCTAGAGGTAAACAGTTTAATTGTTTCCGTGAGGTTCTTATTATTTCATGAGGGTTGTAGTTTTACTATTTACCTAGGGAAATAAAACTTTACCAAATATAAAATGAAATAGTTAAAATGTTAACCTGTATTTTATATAGAAAAAAAATCTACTGAAGTATAACAAATTTGTATAAATAACATATACAAGTGTTAAAGAAGAAATGTTTGCTACAAGTGAAATTTCCACTCTGTAAATACCTCCCAAATCAATCGATTACTTGGTAAAGCATTTTTACGTCCTAAATATGGATTGCCAAATTGTTCCTTATGGTCCTAGAAACAATACATATGCATTATAATTTATATCATTACATATAGTGTTTTAAATCATAAATGTTTTAATTGTCATTGTTTGCAAATGTCCTTGATTGGCTGAAATATGATAATGTCTAACGTCTATGATAATTTAAATTTATTCTGTTTAGTTGTTTACAAGTAATTGCTATGTTTGACTGACACTGAAAAAAGGAGGGATGGGAAGAATTAAACAATTAAGCTTCATGCATGGGGATCTTACAGCTCCTACTAATCAAGGGGTCTATTTGCTACCTTGGACCCATATGGTTTACCAAGTTATTGTGGAATGTAGTTAATTAGAAAGATAAAAGACATTTGGTTATATTAAACAAAAAGTGAATATTTTCAGCTTACAACTCACATGTAATACTTTATTCATTTATTCTTCAAATCTTAAATAATATATTTAACATTAAGTTCTATTGGTGAGCCATATTGTTGACCGTGAATTTTTTTTTTGTGTCAAAGGATGTGACTGCAGGTACATACAATAAGAATTTATAACAATCTCATTTTCACTTAAACAATGCTTCCTTAAAATTTTATTAAATTAAAAGCATTTAAAAGATGATTTTAGTAAATGAAATATATATATATGGATCTGTAAACCATGTGCCTAGCTAAGAAACTCTTATAACACCTCTAGAAATGTTGTTTTTACAAAAAAAGGCAAAAGAAGTCGTATCCTAATGATACACTTATTAAATTAAATTTGATACAGATGCTTTTTTTAAAAAGTTTTCTACAAACATTAAAGATATAAGCTCTACATGCATCAGCATTTCTAAAAATATTAACATAAGCAGAAAGTAAGCCTTATATGTTTGCATATGATGATTAGTTCTCAGTAATTTTCAGTCTTGATCAAAGTTAACGAAGACAGGTGTTATTGAAACAAGAAATAATTGGCAAAAATGCAATATTCACTCTGTAAATACCTCCATAATCAATCGGTTATTAGGTGAGGCATTTTTACGCTCTAAATATGAAGTGTCAAAATGACTCTTTTGTTCCTAAAAACAACAAATTTATTTTCAATATGTTTATCATGTGACATTTTTTTAATGATATACCTTTTTTGTATTAACTTTATACATTGTTTTTGTTGCTTCTTTTAAAATCCCACAAAATTTTATCTTTTTATTAAACAAGAGGCTCCCAGGAGCCTAAATGGCTCACCTGGTCTTGATGTCAACCCTATATTTTGTATTTTTAAATGAACTGAACATTTAAGCAAGCAACAGTTTTTCTTTATCTACTATAGTTTTCATTCTGTTGGCCAAAAACACGTAAAACCGTTATTTTAGGGGCCGTAACCCCTATAAGGGGTCTTCAGACAACTTCGACCCTATTTAGACTTTGGTAGAGCTTAATAAACTGAACATTTAAGCAAGCAACAGCTTCTCTCTATCTGCAATAATTTCCATTCCATAGGCCAAAAACATGAAAAAACATTATTTCAGGGGCCGTAACCCCTAAAAGGGGTCATCTGACAACTTCGACCCTATGGAGACTTTTGTAGAGCTAAATGAGCTGAACATTTAAGCAAGCAACAGCTTTTCTCTATCTGCAATAGTTTTCATACTATAGGGCAAAAACATGAAAAAACGCTATTTTTCACCTTTAAGGGGCTGTAACCCCTATAAGGTGTCATCTGACAACTTGGACCAAATGGAGACTTTAGAAGAACTTTTGATGCTGAAGCAGTAGAGTGGCATCAGATTTCATCTATCTCTAATACTTTTTGATTTACAAGCCAAAAACAGTAGTCTGACCCCCCTGGTCAATTTTTAGCAACGGCGGCCATGTTTTTCAACGAATCAAAAATCCCCACATCAGTTCTGTGGGGGATACCCTAAAGTACCACCAGACCAAATTTGGTTTGAATCTGTGCAGCCATTTCAGAGGAGAAGAAGTTTGAAGAAAAGTTAACGACGATGACGGACGCCAAGTGATGGCAATAGCTCACATGGCCTTTGGCAGGGTGAGCTAAAAAGAGGAACAATGCAGCTTTATGCACTTTTAAGATTACAAACCTGAATAAAGCTGATATTATTGTCTGTCAGTACATGTCTGTTCTTCACATAGCCCCAGGGAGCTATACCAATACATCGTAACACGTGGGCAAATCTGTCCTGATACCATTCGAAAGACTGTCCTTCTCTGACAGCTAGACCCACCTCTTTCATACAACCCATGTTAAAGCCAGATGTTATCAGCCAAGCATTTGTGGTTTTAGAGGCCTAAAATAAAATAAAATCTGTCAACACATGGTCAAGTAAAGAATGACCAGATTTTTATACAGGTAGTAGTAGGTAGGTAACAGACCAGACCAGTACAAAGTCAGGACCATTGCAATCTTCCCTGTCTGTGGTGTGTCCTCATATTGTTTTAGGTTTTCTTCTCAGGCATTTGAGGTTGATTATCCAAGTTTGGAATTTTGGTACATTGTAATTACCATTATTTATATTATGAAGAAGAAAGAAAGAAAGAAAACAAAATAATGTACCAGTATCCATAGAAATAACATGTCAGGCAGTGTTTCCCTAACAAACAGTTTGAATGGTGATCTCTGCTGCTATTCGAACAAACATTTTTTCTGATCAAATAGTCACAACCCATTAATCCCATGACATGGAACCCGATGCTGGATGCCAAATATCAAGAGGCTGTAATAATGTGTTTATGAGAAACTACTGCCATCTGTCTATCCACCGACAGTCACCATTTTATAGCCCAGATTTTCACTTTATGAAATCTGACCAAAATCTTGATTATGCATTCTTTTAAATCCATATGAGAATGCTATTAGTGTTTCCCCAATACCTATAGTTATATCACTGAGTATGTAAGTAACCAAACCTTGGGCCAAACGTGTACATACATGTATTTTCTTGTTACAAATTTTAGAAATGGAAACACTAAATAGTTGTCTTACACACATTGATGATGATTTAAATTGAAAATAATATGATTTCGATTTTTAACCTGACTATTTTTAAAATAAACAAAATACATCATTATATGTCTATCTATTGAATTATTAAAGTCAAGTCAAGACCAATGTACATGTCGTTTTTCCAGTGATTTGAACTTCATAAGTAATTTGTACAATCTTTCTATTACAATTGTTGCATCACTCTGACTCTTCTCAAATAATCATTTCCTACCTTAATAAGACCTGATTGGAAAGTCTCCCTCATTTTCCCGCTGAGTTTGAAGTTTTTTGCTCCTCCCACAACTGAGATAATTAAACTGGGGGTTTTAGGTTCCATGATTCTCCAATGCTCTTTCATTAACTGAATAACCAAGTCTACAGAATCTGGTGATGCTTCATCTTTTAGTCGTAAATACTACAAAAAAAAAAACCCAAAAACAATAACAACATGAAAATTTTAAGCAAGAAACATTTGGAATACTGTCAATGAACTTTTAATTGGTAGATATTTTCACAATTTTATGGTTTCATCCTAAATTTTGCCTTTTCTGTTCAATATTCCATTAATTTCATACATATTAATTCTTATTAAATTTCACAAAAAATGTCTGACCGCAAATCCATGAAAATTAATACACTGCCAATATAAATTCGTTCACATGGAGATGATATACGGAATTCAATGTAATAAGTGGCAGAAAACCTATTGCAAGCTGTCAAAAGAAAAGGACTACATATAGCCCAGACTGTACAAAGTAGTTAACAATACTGTATAAGCAGAAATATTCCGGGACGATTAATTCACTTATTTTGTAGGTAGGAGAAATCTATGAAATTAAATCCCTACAAATTAAAAATATGTATTTGAATAGTGTATTTCAAAGTCGAAATTCCACAAAAAATTGTCCCCACCAATTCAGTTTTGTGCTCTAAACCACAAAATTTAATCCCCACAAAAATAAATGATTATACAGTATTTTATTACCTTTGCAGGCTTCATGCCTCCGACTTGTTCCACTCCAGTGAACTTGATTTTACCAAAGGATGTGGTGTACCTCTCTCGTAAGGCCTCTTCAGCTTTCCAGTCAACATGGGGGAATTTTTCTGGAGGCTGGGCTGTCAAGTTGTTTGGGTCAATAATAAGCTTCAAGTCTGAAATTGAAGTTGTATTTATTTTTTTAAATATATTTTGTAAGAATACTGAATCTAGAAATAAGAGAAAGCTCACTGAGGGCACACCTGAATAGATTAAACTCCAAAGTTATATTTCCTTTGACTTGTATACAAATAGTTGAACAATGAAATCTCCATATGATGAAATACAGTGGCGGATTCAGAGGGGCGTACGCCCTCACTTTAACTGAGGAATTTTATTTTTTTCCTGTATAACTTCAAATTTTCATTAAAATCTGACATTTTTAACAATTACACCCCCCCCCCCTAATCACGTCTTGTCAGGTCATGTTGTGTATTAAGAAAAATAATATACTGTTAATAAAGTCATTGTACAGTACTCTTATAATGTAAGATGTATATGTTATTCATTTTATCTGAGTATCATAAATACTTTTTTTTACAATTAAATTCTCTTCCCTTAGGTATCTTCTTTTAAAAGTACTCTTTTCGGAACAGTAAGAAAGAGTAGAAATTTCATTTAATTAGGAGGTGATATGAATGCCTTTATTTACTCATATTTATGAATAAACAGTATGAAGCAATTAATCATCAATATGGAGTATAAAAATCTCAATGCAATGATTTCATTTGTATTGCTAATTTCATATCCAGGACCTACTTAGTCAGATCCATTTACACATTTTCTTTTTCTTTTTTCTTGAGTGCTATAACACACCATTTATTATAAGTTGAGTTAATAACATGAACATGACAATTATCATAATATTTACCTGGGGGGATAAGGTTTGCATAGTTACGTTTTCCCATCGGTGTCACTTCATAGGGAACATGGTGTTTCAACACTTCACCACAATTGCACCTGAAAGAAGGCAAAATAATTTCAAATTTCTATATCAACACTTCACCACAGTGGCACCTGAAAGAATTAGACAAAATAATTTCAAATTTCTATATCAACACTTCAACACAATGGCACCTACAAGAATAGCAAAAATAATTTTAAATTTCTATTTCTAAAACCCAACAAGGAATTCTTGAATATCTCTAATGACATAGTTTTTGACTTGAACTATCGGTTTAATAATTTTCCAAATTTCTTGAAAAAAATGTTTCTGCAATGCCTATAAACTCCTGCTTAAACCTGCACTTCTGGTTTTCTACTTATTGTCTTTATAATATTAATGTAAGAAACATCTGACTTCTTTTTGCTTATTGTTCTATGTCTTGTTTTTTTTCTTCGATAGCTTTAAGTCTGATGCATTGTATCTTTTATCTTGATCTATAAAAAGACTTTCAGGAAAGCAGCAACAACCAAACACACTGATGGCTTCTGGCCATTTTCCAGTTTCAATTTTTAAATTGCTGCTACATGTTGTAATTTTTTTCCACTGTGTCATAATTTACAATTATCCCACATCTTATTTTTACTAGGGATAATTAGTGTAGCCATTAGCCACGGCTATCAGTAACTGAGTCTGACCAATCAAAATCTAGTTGATGGTCGTGTTGCCTCAACACATATAAATTCACATTCAATGCATGCTGGCAATATACCGGTAGTTCCTTCTCCAATATCCAATTATTATTCTACTTTATACTAAACAATATTTAAAATTTGTAGATTATCCCGGCTACCAGTACTTTCAGTACTTTAATTATTCTATCAAATGCTGTTGACATAAATATGGTAATTTGTTTAAAATATATCTTACTTTATGGATTCCATGGTTTTGACACTCTGCTGATTTGGTGCTGGAACAAACTTCTGACATTCCAGCTGTTTGAAGTGCTGTCTGATGTAGGATATGTGCTCATACTTTTGCTGAAATTATATCATGTATTGAGGCAAATTAAAAATAAATGAAATAGAATACAAAAAAGCATATTAATAATTTTTATGAGAACCCAGTATTTTCTCTTCTGACATCTATAATATAAATATGCATAAGTTATTTCACATTTTATCAGCATTTTTATGTATATTGTTAACATTTATGAATTTATTGTTTATTATATACACTATTACTACATATTTTTCCTTAAATGTGTTAACTTTCGGCTTCCAAGCAATCAGCTTAAGCACAAAAGCAAATACCTGAGGTTGAACAAACAGACAGAAACAAACGAACACTTTAAACATGTATGTCCCTCCACTTTTGTTGGATGGTCAATAAAACATAACATAACAAAACATACCTTCTGAAAGCTTTCATCATCTTCAAGTTCTAAGATTTTACTTGTTGGCACTCGCCCCATCAGCGGGACCTTTTTTCTCATGTCTGACCACCTGACATCATCCAGCGTCAACCTTTCCTGGGTTCTCACTCGACGCTCGTCTATGTCATGACGGGACATCATCTTGGATGGTCCCGCCCCTCCCTGGTCCCTGGCATCTATGTTCTGTACACTGAATGGCTGAATATGACCAAAGGAATCCTTAGGGTAGATCCTGTGATCAGTTATCCCTACACCAGCCATTATTTTGTCTTTCCTCTTACCCGTACTTTTTCTAAAAAAAATACAGTAATAGAAGATTAACAAGGCTCTTCTTGTCAAATGATGTTTAAAGAAATATATGTAAGTTAACAAGAAATCTGTAAGCCATTGGCAATGCTCACTAGTGATAAACCTACAATTATGCGTTAAAAAGTGTGAAAGAACTGCAAAATCATGAACTACAGACGGAAAAAGGAAAAACAGTATTCTTCAAAGCAGGGGTATAAAATAACTGTTCATTTCTCAGGCAAAAAATTAAATAAAGAGAAATGTGAAACTATGAAGAAAAAGATCAATAATGGAAAATTTAAGTAATATATCGCTTTTACATTAAGTTACCGGTATAAAGTAAAATCAGAAGGCTACTTGCCTAAAGAACAAGTGACAGAAAAAAATTGAAATTTTCATAGAATTAGAATTAGAATTATTTATTGTCAAAACACATTTACAATAAATGGTTATAACACATTAATACATGAACATATTCTTAAATCAAACGAAATTAAAGACTATATATTACAGTAATAAACCTTGGGTGGTGGCAACTCAAAAATGGATCATGCATTAATCCTGCATGTATATATAATTTTAATCACGAAAGCCTTTCATTATTTGAATATAAATATAAGGCTTTTTTTCAAATTACATACAAATGTGGGGTGACCATAATGTCTTAATTTTTTCCTTGACAATTGTTTATGTATTTTATTAAAGCTTTATGTACATGTACTATTAAAGAACTGCTATTTAGAATTAAAGGTATTTTGTAGTCGGTTAATGAGTCTAAATTCTTAAAACAACATTTGAGTTTAATAATTAATTCTTTTCTAAAAGTTGTATAAGCCGGACAATGAACAAAGAAATGCATTTCATCTTCATATAAATGATTCATGTGTCACTTACTAAGTGAAAAATCAGTCCAGTCTTTCTGAACATGCATTTTAAAAAATTCAGAAAATATGTACATGTAACTGAAGTGTACTCATAATCCAGATATGTGTGTGTATTTTCAAACAAGCCAGTAGGTGAACCAATGTGTCAGACAATATCAATATCAATTTACAAGTAAATAAATACTGCACAAGTCCCTCTGTTGCTTCCCCACTAATTATCAGTGATATGACAAATCCAGCCAATTACTGCAAAATGCACAACAATCAGTATAGACCGTTTGTGAATAAAAATTTACCTATGATTTCCAATCATGTTTTATAAACCTGTAATATGGTGGTGATAAATAAATATGTACATACAGCTCATTAAAATTAATTGCAAATCAAGTTCACCTATGTCAGGTGCGAAATCAGGCAGGGGTGCATTCAGCGAGCACCCCTCTAAAATTTGAAAAATCTTAAATTTTTGTCATATAATTTTGATTTTCTCGATAAATATACCCCTTTATTTTGTTGATGCGCCCCCTCTAACATAAAATCCTGGATCCAAGCCTGTATGTGTTATGGTCTCATGTTCATTTAATCCATATCCTAAACATAAATTATTTATTACAGATGTTTGTCTTTAATGCTGTGGGGAGTTGGTAGAACAAATCCCCTGTTCTTTATTTTTTAGATATAGTGTACTTGTACATGAGATTACTTCCCATGTGTAACTTTGGTTTATAACCATTATCTAAATTTATGTTAATTCTAAAACTCCCTCCATTGTAGTTTTGTCCTTAGTTATACTTATTTAAATTTAATTTGATTTTATGCATTTTAAACATCTTTTGAAATGGTGGATTTCCTATGTATGGGTTCTAGCATGTCGAGTGCTGCTGATGAGGAATAATTTTCCCAAATGGCCATACAGCTCATTAAAATCAATGCAGATTGAGTTGACATAAACATGTGTTATGGTCTCATTCTCATTTACTCCATATCCTTTCATAAATTATGAATGTTGACGATACTTTTTAGTACATGTACATGTAACCCATTACATGCAGTTGGCATGTTCTGTGGTATGTTGGTTGGATATAATTCAATACGGTTATTTTATCATAAACTATTGTTTGTTTTTCTAAATTTAATTTAAATTCATTAAATTAAAGTTAATTAATCCTATAGAAATGAAAAATTGGCTTCAAAATTTATTACGGAAAGGATATGAAATGAATATCTTGGTTAAATCTTTGAATTTAGTGTTTATTGGCAGAAATATTGAAAACTTGATACTTGCTTTAAAACTTCCATAAACGTTTTTACTATTGTCATTTTTAAGCATTATAGCGATCAAGCGTGTCGGTTTTGTGTGATGACTCTTCACTAAATCATTATTGTTTGAAGTGTTGTGTCGGATTTAAAATTGATACGTTTGATTTTTTTACATCAGTCGATTGATGATTCTCAGCTAGCTGTCAGTAACAGCGAGTGTTCTATAGAGAGTTCCTTTACCGTCCTTCTGTTTGTTCTTGTTTTTGTCTTAGGTTCTCTCTAGTAGAATTGGACTTTGATCGATTTGATTTTTATTGTGTGTTTAGTTTTTGTGCTTTGTCTAGGAATATTGATAGGGGGAAAGTTGGGCCCAAAAAACTAGTTTAACCCCGCCACATATTACATGTGCCTGTCCTAAGCCAGGAATCTTTGACAAAGCTCTCGTTTATACTTGTCTTTTTGATGTTTTCTGTTCCTTGTTTAAGAAGGGGGTCTATCTGTGACTATTTCAGGGCTGGATTTGAATTATATGCATCTTATTTAGACCATGGGCCAATTGCAGAACCGCGAGCAGTGCCAAATGGCCTCGTTGAAGGCTGCTGGCGGTTGTCCATTGTGGTTTTTCTAAATTGCCGTTTAATTGTGGGCTGTGTCGCGTACACTTATTCCACATCTCTTTATTTTCTACAATGTAATATAGTGGTGTCTAAAATGTGTAACCCGTACCATGTACCATTTTTGGCTCTTTTACCCGTACCTGTTTCTATTTTAACTCGTACACAATGTAAAAAGTGATAAAGCTTTCTGAAATTTCACACAAAGATTTCTGTTAAGATTTTAAATGGACTGATGCCATTTGTTTTTCAAATTTCAAAGTTTTAACAATTAACGATGTAAGAAAATTTTGGTGCTCAAAATGCAACTGGAAGTTAACACAGAGATGAATGTGCTAAAAGAAATGATAACTTTGATCTTTATATAAATTTTGCTTTTTCCAAAATTGGTTTCTGTTAATTGTCAAATGTAAAATATTTAATGTTTATTTTGTAAATTGACTCATATACACAGGGAAATTTTGTTCACGTGAAATTCACATGAAATTAACATGAAATTCACATGAAAAACTTAACGTGAATTTCATGTTAAACGAGCAATTTAACGTGAAGTTCACGTGAAAAAAAACACGTGAATTCACGTGAAAAAATGTTCTAAACATTTTTAATGTTCTATAACTTTTATGCAATTCTACACATTTTTAGGATAAAATTCTCATTTTTCAAAATTTTCATGTGAAATTCACGTGAAAAAGTTAACGTGAAATTAACGTGAGTTTCACATAATTTTGACGTGAATCTCACGTGAACTTCACGTTTAATACATTTCACGTGAAATTCATGTTAAAATGCTCATTTCACGTGAAATTCACGTTAACCCTGATTTCACGTGAATTTCATGTGAACAATATTTCCTGTGTATGAATCTGTTTTAACTTCAAGAGTGCCACAGGTAAGGGACAGACCATTTAACTTGAAGGGGGCCTTCATAATTTGTTTTGATCTCTGAAACTGGACGTCACCTCCATGACATCGAACCCACTGTAGGAAAGTCCCAAATCCTGGATATACCCTAAAGACTAATAGGGAGTGCAATCTCCGGACTGAGAACGGGATATACCAGGCTAAACAAGTACAGACACACCATCGGCATCTGTGACACCCCCCTCTGTAACTGTGGAACAGAAGAGGAAACTGTGGAACACTTTCTTCTTCACTGTGACCTCTACCAAAAAGAACGGTTAGAAATGCTTAGGAGAATATATGACATCACAGGGAACTGGCTATTATCTGTGGAAAGTCTACTCGCCACACACAAAAAGAAACAGAGACTGTCAGGGGCTGCTCTGGCCTCAAAATTTTTGTCGCCAGAAAAATCGCCAGATTTGAAATTAAGTCACCAGTTTTTATAAAGTGTAGCCAGTACCGTTTTTATTGAGGGGTCATGCTTGTGTAATGTATGTTAAGATGTATATGTTAAAAATATTGTTTTCAGTCTTTTTTTCAGGTGCATGTTGAAGGATGGTTTATTCTCATTGAAAGACTTTTTAGATAATAAATGATGAAGGTGGAGCCTTTCTTGTTTGATATCTTTTTGAAATAAAACATTCCATGATTTATTTAATTATTTATCATGTTTATTGCCATATACAAATTAAATAATAACAATACAATAAACATAACAATACACAAAAAAAAAAACAAACAACACCATATGAATAAATACTCAACCTAGAGAATAAAGATCACTGAAAGCACTTAATGAGCACTATGAAAAAAGTATTATTTAGAAAAGCAAAGATAAAATTTTGTAGAATCCATAACATTTTCATGACCAACAGAGATTGCAAAAGATCAATGTTTGACAGACTGTGGACACATTATAAAGATTCATCAATCATGACTCATGTGGTTTCTATTGAATCCTGTACATTATTAGAATGTTTTAATAAAAATTATCAGCATTTTCTCAAATAAAAACTTCTTATTCCAGTATTGTTATGTGTTTGTTTATTCATTTCATTTTGAAAAAAAACAACTGATGGTAATATAGTTTGGTAATAATATTTCTGTTCCTAAAAACAACTTCTATTCAGTTTCTTTTTTTTTTTAAATAAGAATAATAAAATTAGTTTTATTTTGATTTATTCATCTTCCCTTTCTTTCTTTGCTTTCTGAAATCATTATTGTGTATATCCCTTAGTAACCTCATTTAAATTGTTCTAAAAATAGAATGGTTTGTTTACATGTGTAATTTCTTTCTTGTGATTATTTTAGGAACTTAGTAAGGTACAGATTACTATTCTCTCATTGTTTTGTGAATAAAATCTCATCCCAAGCTGGAGATAATTTTGATTTACCGGCAATTATTTGTTTTGAAACCTTGGCTGACATGAGGCCATGTATCAACACACGATACTTTGTCAAATTGGCTTGGACAATTAAAGTCATTCAGGCGTACATAAGAAATTTGTTTCTGATCACTGTTTTGACACCTTTATTGCATTATCAAAAGATGTGAGCCTAATTTCTAATTAGTCATTGATCCTTTTCTTCAACCTGCTGTGATCTACTGTTTACCTATTCAATTATCTACCTGCTCATCTGTGGCGACGCGTGGTCACACACGATAACTTACCTGTTGAGATATTGATCAATACTGGCGATGTGTATTCAATTTCCGGTCGAAAATGTTAAAACTTACTTAGGCGCCAGAAAAATCGCCAGCAGCCGTTTTTTGTCGCCAGCAAGAAAAAAATATTGCAATTTGCGACATTGGCGAAGCCTAGCGCGATCCCTGGTACCACGTGACTATTAGTGTCATAAAGACCTTAAGACCAGATCAGACCGGAGCACCCTTGTAGAACAATTATAATATGAGGTACATGCGGGTATGTACAGTTGGTTTGTACGAACTTCATTTTCAAATAATGACAAATTGGTTTTTTTTTAAAGCAAACCAAGGCCAACCTACAAGTTAATTGGTAGGTCCCTTACTCATTTAACATCAACTTTATACATGATTAATCAACTTATTTAGTGATTTGGTGGAGTTAAGTGATGGTCTGTGGTAAAAAAGACACACACAATTATTCAAGTCTCTCTTTTAAACAGCCTTACGAAAATCTAAATCATTGAGCAGGTGCCCGATTGAAGGCAATTTTCTACTGTTCAACAGAAAGTTGTTCGCTTTGTCCTAAAAATCTTAAATGATGATGGCTAATTGCTTACTTTTATTTGTGTATATACATTCAAATACATGTAGAGGATAGTGTCAGTTGTGCAGCATGTAAAACAGCCATTTTCATGTCAAAACCAAAACCGGAAGTTTACAATGCTGCTAGGCGCCATTGTCAATAAAATAATGGGAGATAATTCATTTCCCGCGGTTTAATATTATGCCTGAAAAAGGCTTAAAAATAAAGGAATGCATTATTCAATCAACCTTTTAAATAAACAAAATAAACTAGCGTTATTTTAATAAATAAATAAGTGAACAAATGAATGAATGAATAATCAATAAATGAATGGCTGAATTAATGAATGTGTAACAGGAGGGTCGGATGCGCCACACCAGGTGTGCTACATCGTCCCCTCATGTCTGGCGAACTGTCGTGTACAGTTCGTCCGCAGGGATTGAGCTTAGGCAGAAGGCAATACTCCAGAGATGTTCAGATACTTTATTACAAAAATACACAGTTACATATATTGTTAATTCAACAATCAAGCCAAAAGAACATAATTTAGAATTAAAGAGTGTCAACGCAAGAAAGTTTACTTGCATAAATATGACACCCTTTGAAGGTCCAAAGGTAATGACATAGATGCCCCATGGTTCAATTCGAACCCAGTACAAAATATAAAATAAACACTTCAATAGTCCTCAAATCACTTTCTATGTGGTGCATCGGTTCCATAATAACGGCAAAAGACCATTAAATTCACAGTAATCATCACTTGAAATTGTCCTCAAATTAAAGTTATGTAATGTCCAAACGTCTCTCATAATTCTGGTAGAAATCCTTTATGGAAATTATGTAGAAGTATAAAAGTTTTCTCGTCCAAGGGAGATCATCAATATGATTATTTCATCACACCCGTTACAAATGTATGCCAAATAGATAACTATATAAATTTTATATATTTATGTATTTGGCATACATTCAATAATGGTTGATGAAAAGACATGATTTTATAATAAAATCATGTCTTTTCATCATCAATCTACCCTACATACTAATCGTTTCTCCGATGGATTTCAGCTTGTAGCATGATGGCAGACAATGTTCGACCAGATATGAATTCCAATTGTTTAATTTTGTGTTTGTTTTTTTTTTTGCTGAATAAGGAGTTTCTTGTCATGTGGTTCACTATTTAGTTCCTTACCAGCCTTTTCACCATATTAGGTTATATTAGATACAACATATGTTAGGACAACTCTGATTTCTTGAATTTTCCTTAGAATTTCCACTATGTTGCTTTATTTTTACATACCCTGGTACTTTGCCCGAGTTAAGATCTTTGCTAGAAGTTTGCTTATTAGTGTCTGTCTCATTTCAAGAATACGTCTGGGTGGATCTCATCGTGACTGGCTGGTTTGTTTGGTTTAAGTAATTTCATTATCTTGAGTATGTCCTATTCTCCCGGCCTATTCTGCTATCTTTAGATTATTTCCCCCATCAGGCTCAAGATTATGTAAAAACTAGTACGCTACTGAAACCTATGTACCTTCAAGTCCAAAATCTGTTTTTTTTTCCTTATTTTTTCCCACTTTTTTCCTTATAATGGAAGATAGTTGTTTTTTGTGTGTGCATTCAGTTTTCATTTTCTCTAGCTTTACTCTTGATTAAGGGAAAATGACTTCTAGCCTGATGTTCGTTCAAGATGTTTACTTTTCCTTCAATACTTTTCATGGTTCTTGAGCTTCAAATATTTAGATTCAAACGCTGCCGCTGAAAGGTTACTCATTGAAATACGAATATACAGCATTGCTAAATTAACTGTTGTGTTACTATTTGTATAATAAAAAGTAAATCAATTTAATTAGTTAGACCAAAAAGGGAAGGACCAAGTACGTAGAACAGTATAACTTTTAGTAAAATTGGAAAATATTTCCAAAATCAAAGAAAAAAGGAAAAAGGAAGTCAATGGCCTATTGCATAGCCGGGACAACACACCCTAGGGAAGGCAACGAGCAGCAATCAATGATAAAAAGCTGTATTAATGCATATTTTCAAAAGTCACGGTAATTGAGTTATGGTTGTTGTGACATGTACATTTATCCGACACCATATTTCTACATAAATATGAACTACACGTACATAAAACCTCCAAAAGTATGAATGTTTGAGCTTTTATTTTCTTTTATTATTCATTATCTATTGGATAAAGTAGAAAGCCAGAAAATGTGCTATAGTCCTCTCCATGTAGGGTCCCCTTCCCTTGAGGCCCCGTTCTTATCCATACATGTTCTCCTTGTTTAACCTAAGAATAGAGAAATAAGATAAAATATAATAAATCAATTCAATATTTCAACAATGCAGCTTTGTGTAATGCTCATTGCATCATATGAAGCAATTTTAAATTTATGGTTCCAAATTGTAAATTTTGTTAGAACTTGTCAACCCATCAAGATCTTTGCGTTTCTGTTGCCTTGTTTTGTTCATGCTTTTTAATCTGTTAGTACCCCCAATGTCATCATTATTTATTTAGGTCTCAGAATTTCTTTTTTTTTCGTATTACCTCCAAGACAATGGTCTGTGATGCGCTCCCATAATCATCCTCATTCTGGTCCCCCTTGGTATCAGCATACGCCCACCCCACTGGTTTCCCTTCGATGACTAGTTCGGTTGATTGGAAGTCGGTGGCGTCCACATTGTTTGTCCAAGAGAAACAATATATTCCAGAAGCCGGTGCTGTGAAAATACCATTTACATCGTTATATACGTCAGTCGAAGTTGACGTAAATATCTGAAACGGAAAATGGTGGTGTTATTATGATGTTCACGACTATAAATCGCAAGGGCTTCTGATAGAGGAAGATTCACAAGAATCAAGAACCCATGCAATCCTCAACTCTGGATCACCTTCAATCCACTCCATGATACGTGACGATGAACGCACTGAGTTTTCTTGGGTGATAGCGGTTTATAGTTGATTTGTGTGTATTTTTGTTATGTTTTTCGTTTCCCATTTTTGTTGTTTTTGTCTTTTATGTTTACTGATTTTTTTTTTACTTCTGACGATATTTGAATGTTAATATGTATTCCTTCGTTTCTTTTTCTTAACTTATTTTTTCTAAAAAAAAAAATTCAGAAACGTCAATCTATTTCTTACACACTGTGAATCTGTCTCACTTTGCAGTGATTCCTACCTCGTCGAAGATAATTGGATCATTGACATTCAAGGCATGAACACTGTGTCTCAGAGCAACGTAGAACGCAACTTGTCTACTCAAAAAAGTCTTCCTTTCTGTAGAAAAAATACGTTATTGTTAAAATGGAACTGGTCCTATAATTAATTTGTTGTACATTTTTAAAAGTGATCAAATGAATTTGAAAAGATATACTGCAGTGGGTGAAGTCAATTCTAATCGCAGCACAAACCTTTATTTCTCGTTTTTTGTTAGCTTTTGATTTAACTTAACCACAATATCTTTTATTATAATCCGAGATAACAAAAAGCACAAACATACTTGTAATGTTATTTTAATTAATGAATACTTAGATGACTTTGAAATTCCTATTTCAATCGGCTTTAAGGGTGCAAATTTTAAAAAAAAACCGAAGACCCCCCAAACGAAAAAAAAAACAACACCAAAAACAGACAATTCTAAGCAGAAACTAACTATACCTGGTCGTTTAATCTTTACTTCCTTGAGTTTCTCAAGTGCACTGTTCAATCTACCAGATAAAACAGTTTGTGTATTCTGAGCATCTTCCAATCGTTCCAAAAGTGCTTTTACACGTTGCCTGAGTTCCAGAACATTGGACCTTATTTTGGCCAGCTTTTCATTCTTTTCGGGCTCCGCATCCACAAAGTTATTAACGAGAAGCAGGAGCGAAACGTAGACGATCAAATTCATTGTTCTGTATGTGTATAGATTCGTCACATAATTTAAACCAGAGATAAGACTTTAGATGACCTTAATTGGTGCTTAAGGCCCTCTAATATGTTTTTGAATTTTACAGTCAAAACACACGAACTAGGCCTTTTTGGTTCTAGTATTTAGTTGGTTTATTAATTAAAATAATTTCAATCTATCACCAGAGGGAGCGTCTATCAACACTGTCAGTCAGTGTTGATAGACGCTCCCTCTGGTAATAGATTGAAAATAATTTACTCACAAGCAACGCGATTTCGGCTATATCCGTTAGATATAAGGACACAACGGCAATCGGGGAGGAGATTTTTACTACCACTGGTAAAAGCAGTGATTTGTAGGAACGGACAAGTCAGCAATCTGCATTAGGATCCTAGGGGTCCTACTCTTACCGAGACATACAGAACCGAAGGGTTCTTTAACGTGCGTTGAACATGATGTTTTTCCCGATACTGTTGCGCATTATATCCTGGTGACCCGGTGTTCATTTTGACAAGGCTGTCCCATTCAACCACTTGGGCACACACCCCAGTTGCTTTGTGGCATAGGCAGCCTGTTTAGTGGACTTTTACCATCAAGCTAAGCGCTAGTTGTACTTCGGACCTATTCGCCACCGGAACCCAAGATTAGTTCTTTTGAGTTCTAGGATAATAATTTCTTTTTATTTTCTTATGATTCTATTTTGCATGGTAAAAAGACTGACTTTTAAAATATATTTTATCACCACCTCTTGGTACCTGTGGTATTAAGTATGCAGTATATCGAATTGGTGGATTCGATTTCAGGTCTGTCGGTCAATTGCACAGGGGCTCTCTCTATCAATATTTTGTTAGAATATATGTATGGAAGGTAATCTCTATGGCACGCCATATTTATATTTATTCCTCTTTAAAGATATCTCATAAAATTTATAAGATATCTCGTATACTTTAAAAGATATCTTATTAAATATATAAGATATCTCATATAAATGGAAGTTTATAAGATATCTTATAAAACATATGAGATATCTTATAAAACATATAAGATATCTTATAAAACAAATAAGATATCTTATAAAACATATAAGATATCTCAAAAAGTTTATAAGATATCTTATAAAGATTATTAGATATCTCATATAAAATAATTTATAAGATATCTTATAAAACTTATAAGATATCTTATAAAACTAATGAGATATCTTATAAAGTTTATAAGATATCTCATAAAGTTTATGAGATATCTTATATATTTTATGAGATATCTTATAAGTTATTTTTTATAAGATATCTCATAAAGTTTACGAGATATCTTATAAACTTTATAAGATATCTTATAACTTTTATTAGATATCTTATAAATTATTTTATATAAGATATCTCATAATCTTTATAAGATATCTAATAAACTTTATGAGATATCTTATATGTTTTATAAGATATCTTATATGTTTTATGATATATCTTATATGTTTTATAAGATATCTCATATGTTTTATAAGATATCTTATAAACTCCCATTTATATGAGATATCTTATAAATTTAATAAGATATCTTATAAAGTATATGAGATATCTTATAAACTTTATAAGATATCTTATATTTTTATAAGGCCTCTTTAAAGATATCTCATAAAATTTATAAGATATCTCATATACTTTATAAGATATCTCATAAAGTTTATAAGATATCTGATAAACTTTATAAGATATCTTATAAACTTTATAAGATATCTTATAAAAAATAATTTATAAGATATCTCATATACTTTATAAGATATCCTATAAACATTATGAGATATCTTATAAACTTTATCAGATATCTTATAAACATTGTGTTTAGTAGATATCTCATTTTCTTTTAAAGATATCTTATATAGTAAATAAGATATCTTATAAAATTTATAAGATATCTCATAAAGTTTATAAGATATCTTATAAAGTATATGAGATATCTTATAAATTATTTTTTATAAGATATCTCATAAAGTTTATAAGATATCTTATAAAGTTTATAAGATATCTTATAAACTTTATGAGATATCTTATAAAGTATATGAGATATCTTATAAAGTTTATGAGATATCTATAAAGAGGAATAAATGTAAAAACGGCTTGCCATAAATCTCCGCCACCTTCAAAAATTTTATATTTTAAATTCTTATTTTCTGTTTCATTTATTTTATATTCTTTATTTCTTATTTTACATTTTCTCTATTCATATTTTATATCTTAAATTACATTTTATTAATTTTGTATTCCTCATCTCTTATTCTATAATTTGTATAATGCCAATGCGGGTATTCTGTATTTCACATTTCAATTCTGAAGAATCATTCAAACAAAATGCATTTATCTTTGTTCCTCTTTCCTTTCTTCATTATTCTTTCGTCTTATTTCTAATATTTTAATAAAAAAATAATCCATTCTTCATTCTATTCGTTCATGCAACCTACAAACATTACTATTTCTCGCTTTTCTACATTTTGTTTCTTTATTTGATATATTGATGCATTGTAACAGGTGGCGGATTTTACGCATTTGTTAAATTTGTTAAATTATGACGACAGATGGCGCTGTTAACATAATAATGCTGACACGGATCGAGTTACAGCGTTGTGAAACAATATTGAAACGAAATTTTAATCGATGAATCACAGTTTGTGATGATATAAGGGACTTATTTATTGAGAGCTATATGTTTATGGGATCGGATGTCCATGCATGGGACCCCTTCCCAACAAAAAGGTAATAGGAGTCGTAGGTGTCTGAAAATCGCTATAAGAGCATACCGTTTGTCAAATCTGCCCCAAAATTTTTATTTGAGGTAACAAGACAAACCGCTTCAAATCTCCTCCTTCTATACAACCTGTCTAAATCCCCCAATCATTAGAGGTGACCAAGAATTCCGCACCAGAATGGGCCAGTTGGTAATAAATTCATTAAATGAGTAAATTTATGTATGCAATCTGTGTTTCACTTCATCGATTGTCAAATTATTTCGACCCACTAACCGAATGGAAAAGAGTAACTTACCAGTCACACCCTTATTTGATTCGTGTGTGTGTGTTGGTGTTTAACGCCCTTTATCGACGCACCTGGGCCATGTAGGGCGGTCAGTTTTAATGGTGGAGGAACTTGACCGGAGTACCCGGAGGAAAGCACCAACCTTGCCTTGGTTGATTAGTTTAAACGTATTCATATAATCATATATTTCAGATTGGAAAACAAGCTTAATTATTGCTTCTATTAATCTCTCTCCATGCAGTTTGCAGTTTGCGAGTGTGCCTTTGTAGCGGCTATCATTTAAACTGCTGTTATCGAACTGCAGTGAGTGCGTTGGTGTTCTACGCCCTCCGGCGCAACACTATATTATATGTTACTGTGGATTCATTTATTTTCGTGGGTATCAATTTTCGTAGTTTATCCAACAAGGACATTTCATTGAATTCTTAATTTCGTGGTTTGTTCGTGTTGCTCATAGGAATCAATGTAAAAAGAACAGATCGTTGGATTCTTATTTTCATGGAAGGTGATGAACATGAAAGGATGATACAAGAGTTAACACTAAAGTATGTCTCGCCTACCGGTACCACCAGAAACAATAATGATTCTTAATTCCGCTATATTTCGCGGTAATAAGGATTTTCAGTTGCTCAGATCAAAAGGTGTTTATAGAACTTAAACATTTCTAATATATGCAACAAAATAATCAAAGTCACTCAACCAGAAAATCAAGGTCAAAAGATGGGGATGCAACTGTGCTAAGCTACTACTAGGGCATATGCATACCGAGTTTCATTAAACTTGGATCTATAGTTCTTGAGATATGGAGGTGCTCATAAAACCTTACCCAAAAAGTTGACACCGCCGCCGGTAAAGTAACACCTATATATGTCCCGCTCTGCTTCGAAGGTAAGGCGAAAATGAACATGAAATGATTAAGATGATGATGATATAAAACAAAGGAAATGGCAAATATGAAGAACCACGGGAAAAAGGGGAGAGCTGGGTAGGGGCAAAAAATTAAGGTACACTATTTGGCGGTCCACAAAGGGGTCTTAGACGTGCATAAAGCGTGGCACTCTCCACACACGTTGGCCTACTATGGTCAGCGGTCATGGTTTTCGAATTATAGACCTGACGACCCTCGCGGACGAGGGCCACCTAATTCAGCTACCTAGGGTATACACCTTGGTCACTCTGTGGGCTGAGCACTGACCCGTAATCAGAATCCCAAGACCCTTAGTCGACTCTTGCGACAAGCTAGGCTCTGCTGCGGGCCTGTTCAAGGCACAGAAGGTATTGTTCCCCCATTGATGTACACGGGACAATTCGATAATTCCGTAAAACTAGAATCGTTTCTTGAGACCAGCCTCGCAAATTGTGTCAGAAGAGAGAGGGAGTCGAACTATTGGTCCATGAGTTTTTCATCCCTGAGGTGGATCGAACCAACGGATTATGGTGTTGCCCGACTCGCTAATAACTTCTGTATCGAAATTCCCTTAATTGCATAACATACTAGTATAAGACTTATTTTTTAAATTCATTTTGCATCGTCCGAAAATAATGAAACTTCGATCTCTTTATATTTCTTAAAAGATGTGATGAATATTAATAATCTACTAGAAAAATGCGAATCGCAGCTTACAAAGAAAGCTTGCAAAAAATGCCCGGTCCCACAACAATGAGTTAAATCAAATTATAAAATAGAAGATGCATATGTATGTACATCGATATAAGAATGATTTAGAAATATTTGGAAAATCCACCAAGGCGTTGGAGACAGAGAGTTTGACGGACGGGAGGAAGAGCGGATCGAGTCTACGAACAGAACTTACGGTAACACTGCTTGTAAGGCACGAACCATTTTCTTTTGGTGGGGGGGGGGCTGGGATTAAAAAAAAAATATTAATTCCAATTTTTAGAGAAAAAAATAAAAATGCTCCTAATGGAGCTGAAAAAAAATAAATATTCATAAATTTTCAAAATAGATATAATATGCATCCTTTGAACTCAAATGATAAAAGCTTGGTTTTTTTTTCTGGCTCGCTTCGCTCGGCATACATCACCTTATTCATCATTGCCGTTTGCAAAAGTTTCAAATTTTGAAATTATAATGTGCTACAAAATAGTATCACTTTTAATATGTTTAGTACATGCATACATTTTTACATCGATAGTTTTGTTCTGTTATGGTATGACTGACCTGTTGTCCCGCTTGGCAAATAAAATTTTATATATATTAAAAACCTCCCCATCCCACTGGTAGATCCAGAAATGTCTATAAGACGGCATTGGTCAATCTTCACAGATTTCTTATATTTCCAACTGCATTCTTGTGTTGTTTTGTAGTTCATATGATGATTTTTAAAAATAATTATGAAAGCTATATATCACGATTAGCTTTCAGGAAATCACAAGAATGGATGATTTTGCATCATTTACCCAAAAGCTTTTGAGGCCTTCAGCGATCCCCATGTCTGTTTAGGATGCTAGTTACGCAGGATCTTTAACCAAATCAAAAGGCTTGTTTTTCTATGATCCCTTATTGGCTTCATTGTCTTATTTTAATCCCTAGTTGACTTGCTGTTTCAGGGAAATTAACTTTTGAAAACTTTGAAGCCAAAAGGTGAACCTAAAAGGTAACCATGTGATAAGTCCCCTATGTGACAAGGTTACCAGGGAAATTACAAATGAATATTGCTTTAACTTCTAGTTTTGATAAGTTTAAGAATAAGATTTCACATATTGAAAAAAAAGTATATTTATAAAAGAAACAAATTTTGGATTTTGGATACCCAGCTATTTGACTTTGTCTATTGTCCATTTAGATTAATATTGCTATATACTGAATGTTTATTTTGGGGGATTCTGATTTTTTATTATTTTTATTATACCCCCCGCAAACAAAGTTTGGGGGGTATATAGGAAACACCCTGTCTGTCTGTCTGTCTGTCTGTCTGTCTGTCTGTCTGTCTGTCTGTCTGTCTGTCTGTCTGTCTGTCTGTCTGTCTGTCTGTCTGTCTGTCTGTCCGTCTGTCTGTCTGTCTGTCCGTCCGTCTGTCCGCATAACTTGTAAGCGCTTCTCCTCCTAAACCGCTTGAAGGATTTTGCTGAAACTTAACATGGAGGAAGTACATCATATGTAAATGTGATAAAGAATTTTCATTGCACTCTGACATCATTCAGGGGAGATAATTGGACTTAGACTTTTTAAATACATTATTCAAAGGAAGACCCCGTAAGCGCAACTCCTCCTAAACCGCTTGATGGATTTTGATGAAACTTTACATGAATGAAGTACATCATATGTAGATGTGCATGAAGAATTTTCATTGCACTCTGACATCATTCAGGTGAGATAATTGGACTTGAGATTTGAGTCCAATATGAAGCGGGGGGTATCCTTTTGTGAGCTCGCTCACAGTATTACTTGTTTTTTTTTTTACTTTGTGCTTTCAATAGAGGTTGGCTGACATTTTTGCCACGTCTCCCTATTTCCCATTTTCCTATAAATATATGTAGGTTTTGAATATGCATGTATTCAAAATCAAAATACAATTGTCCAATGCATATTTCATCTCCTTGTTTGACTTATTCCACATAACCCATTTGTCTTTAAAATATATGAATGTTACTTACAATGAGAATAAATTAGTCAAAAACCTGGCCTAATTCACACAATTGATAAACGACCTATAAACGTACGAATAGAAAAAAACAAATGTATAAAAAAATAAAAAAATTCTGAATTGGTCTGGAAAAAAATATGATTTTGCTTTTATGGAAAGCCAAAAGGGTCAAAATTCATCTTTCTTACTTTCTTATTTTACATTTTAGTTTTAAATATTCTTATTCCATATTTCTTATTCCACATTTCAATATCATAATTATCCATCTATTATTTTGTTTTTTTATTTCTTTCTTCTAATTTCACAATTATAAATTCCTGATTTTATTTTCCGTTTTTTATTTCTAAGCTTACCATTCTTATTTTCTTATTCAGATTTTCTAATTCTAGATCTTTATATCAAAACTTTACTTTTTGCATCACAAATTCTTTAATTCGTCATTCTGACTTTTACAATAACCATTTAAACATCTGTATTGCTTGATTATACTTTTATCATGAATGTAAAATCTTGAATATACAATGAAGAATTAACATTTCACCAGAATACAAACGAAGCAAAATACTCTTAGTCGGTAAGACGTTTTATTCGCGGAAGCGCTTGTATCGTTCCTGAAATAGACCATAAATGTTGTACTTAAAATACTGTTTAGGGTTGTAGATAATCATAGAGATCGAGTTTGAGTCAGAGTTTAGAGTTCGAGTTACGACTTGAGTTCGAGTAAATAGAGACCGACCATTTTACTTAAAGGCATGAAAGGGTAGGGACTTGGTTTTTTTTTCCCTAAAAACACATTTTGAAAATGATTGTACATGTACTTAAAGTCTTTAGGGGAGTAGGTAATCATCGAGTTCAAGCTAAGGTTGGAGTTACGACTCGAATTCGAGTCGAAATTTGAACTAACTCACAACCCGGCTCAAAACAGTGATTTTCATGGCAACAATCGAGTTACGACTCGAGTTAGAGTTAGAGTCGAGTAAGAGTTCGGGTTACAAAAACGAGGTGGAATTATTTTTAGTGCAATTACATGAATATTAAAAACGAAAGAATATGGAATATGTGCCAAAAAGACACGATCCACATATTGAAATGATTTTAATAAATGTACAAAAGCAAAATTTCACTGCGTGTGAAGCGCTTTTCTGGATTAACCTTCATCAGACACGCTAGGAGTAGAAAACTTGGAAAACCGGTAAAATATTAGATTTGATTAAAAAAATGCCCCAAAAAATATTACAACAATGACCAAACAGATAAATTTATCAATTTCTAAAGAAACAGCCAAACGTTGTCAAATTTTGGAAATATGTAAACTGTGTCTTTCCAACACATATTCCAGTACTCGAAAATATATAAGAGCATACAACTTAAGCACGGGGAAGCTTTCTACGACCTCCACACGGCACTAAAGCCAAACTCTGAAATAATATTAAAAACGAAAGAATATGGAATATGTGCCAAAAAGACACGATCCACATATTGAAATGATTTTAATAAATGTACAAAAGCAAAATTTCACTGCGTGTGAAGCGCTTTTCTGGATTAACCTTCATCAGACACGCTAGGAGTAGAAAACTTGGAAAACCGGTAAAATATTAGATTTGATTAAAAAAATGCCCCAAAAAATATTACAACAATGACCTTGTCTAACATTACGTGCAACTGTTCTTTAGATTGTGGACTTGTAATAAACTCGTATATGAATAGGTATGATACAAAACCAATAAATGTACATATCTAGATAATGTCATAAAGATTATTGCAAGAAAATATTAAATGTTTACCGATGGGAGAAATCGAATTTTGTTAATCCAGGTTTCATTAAAATCTATTTAGGGGCTCAGAAGGAATTGCAAATAAGAGATGGATACCCCTTGTTGTCTAATGGCTTCGGTCATGCTTTGCCATGAGAAACCCCGAAAAATCTAATTCAATTATTCTATTATAAAATTTGGATATGCGCATCTTGTGAGAAAGATTCATGAAAATCCATAGAGGGGTTAAGAGGAGTTGTGGATAAGTGATAATTATCTGAGGTAAACGAACGAACGGACGAACAGACACCCCTATAACAATACTACCCAAAGAAGGGGTATAATAAATCTTGGTATACAAACATGTATACCTCGGTACTGGACCTATACAACAGCATCCCTGTCTTTTGACCTTGACTTTGAATATCTGACAGTTTTCAAAATAGACATGTATAATATGTATATTTGTATCAAAAGTTTGGTGTGTACCTTCATATCTCGAAACCTAGGTCTCAGGTCGATGAAACTTAGCTGCAGGCAATTATACTTGTAGCACTGAATCACATTTTCCATCTTTGGCTGTTGACTTTTGGCAACCTATTTTCTTTTGAAAACGTGGGGGTCAGTGGCGGATTCAGAAGGGGGGGATCCGGGGGTCGGAACTCCCCCCTTTCCTCCGAAATTTTAAAATTTTTGTGTAGATTTTCAGCAAAATTGGTCCGGAACTCCCCCTTTGGCCCACAGAACCCAGTATGTGAACCCCCCCTTTCGAAAATTTCTGGATCCGCCCCTGGGGGGGGGCGACGAAACTGCGAGAAGAAAGATAAATATATATGTGTGTATATATGTCGCTTCTGTGAAAGGCAGGCGACTATAAACAATCTGTAGTTATCTGAATACAGTTTGATAAAACGGCAATTAAGCAAAACAAATGAATATAAATAGATAAATAATGGTCCAGCTACACTTCAAGCAACGTGTTACGAGCATGTTCAAAATTTGACGATCAGTTGCAACAACGTATGCCAAGATTCGCTAACGTTTCTAACATGTCGGCGAACACTGATACTATGCGTTATAGTATGACAGGGCCATAAAAGAGAAAAAAAAAACTATCACAAACCAACATCGGTACTCATTTGAGAGATAGCAATCACACATTGATACCTCCGCTTAAAAGAAGAGGGTGTATTCTTTTAACCCTTGTCCACCCGTCCGTTCTATTGTCCGTTCATTCGTCCGTCCTTCCGTAATTTTCTAAGCAACTACATGACGTAGAGGTCTGATAATCTTTATATGGCTTTTTTCAAATAGTATACCATATGGTGGATAGCGAATTATGCTCCTATGTCATCTACCTCCTGTTATTCTTAGGGAGAAACCATTTGATTTTTATGGGGGGCCATAGTAAAATCTAAAATAAAAAGGCAGGTTGGCAAAAACCCAGAAATAAAAAGGCAAGACAGTGCTTTGAATTAAAAAAAAAAGGCAGGATGGTGTTTTTGGCTGAAAAATTTATAGTAGTTAGGAAATAAATTGCGCGCGCTAGCGCTAAAAAAAATCCAAGCTCAGCTTTTTCCTAAAATAAAAAAGCAGGACGGAGAAATTCACCATAGCACCCCTCCATAAAAATCAAATGGTTGAATACTTATGTTTTAATACATAGTGGACATTCATGCAAAAATTCCGTCATAGTTTTTCTTGTCAACTACAGAACCATATGGTGTATAGCAATTAAATGATCCTAGGTCGAATGCTTCCTGTTTACGTAATACTTAGGGTTTACGCAGGGCGGCATAACTTTGGAAGCGGGGCCATCACTAGTGAGCAAAAGCTCGCAGATATACTTGCTTTCGGAGAGCCCTATCTACCTGGGTATTACGTTTCTTGAACAGCCATCGAAGAGTAACATAATACCCTGTGTTACATGTAATTAGAATATTTTTGTCAGAATCCATTGGTAATTTTAATAGATGTATGGATTAATTTGAGTAGAAAAAATGAACACCCGGCCGATGTAAATATATATTAACATTGTCCAGTCATTTTTTTTTCTGTAACCGCATTATTTATAATTACAAAACATGCTATAAAAATAACTTTGCAACTCTTTTTGTAACTCAAACTCTCTAATTTGAACTCGATTATTGCCATGAAAATAACTGTTTTGAGTTTAATACTTCAAATTTCAACTTGAACTCGAAACGCCCTTTATCGACGCACCTGGGCCATGTATGGCGGTCAGTTTTAATGGCGGAGGAAACAGGAGTACCCAGAGGAAACCACCGACCTTTGGCAGGTAACTGACAAACCTTATCACATACAGTTGGGGAAGAACTCGAAAAATAAGCCAAACTCTAAGGGACGGACCATTTAACTTGAAAAGGGGGCCTTGCTTTTTTGTTTTGCCCGGTAATTTTTTATGGCGACGACACAGAATAATTTGTTCATTATCAAGATTATTTTATACTCTCTGATGCCAAAATAGTTTTTCATCAATCATTTTCAAAATATGTTTTTCTTTGGAGAAAACAAAGCGCCTCCCCTTTAAGTTAAATGGTCGGTCCCTTACTCGAACACAAGTCGTAACTCTAACTCTAACTCTCAGACTCAGATTATAAACAGTATTTAAAGTAAAACATTATAGTCTATTTCAGGAACGATACAAGCGCTTCCGCGAATAAAACGTCTTACCGACTTCGTTTGTATTCTGGTGAAGTAATTCTTCATTGTATATTTTAGATTTTACATTCATGACAAAAAGTATAATCAAGCAATAGAAATTTTTAAATGAAAATGGTAAAAGTCAGAATGACGAATTAAAGAATTTGTGATGCAAAAAGTAAAATTTTAAGAATTTGTGATGCAAAAAGTAAAATTTTGATATAAAGATCTAGAATTAGAAAATCTGAGTAAGAAAATAAGAATGGTAAGCTTAGAAATAAAAAAAACGGAAAATCATTCAGGAATTTATAATTGTGAAATTAGAAGAAAGAAATAAAAAACCCAAATAATAGATGGATAATTTTGATATTGAGATGAGAAATAAGAAATATGGAATAAGAATATTAAAATCTCAAATGTAAAATTAGAAAGTAAGAAAGATGAATTTTGACCCTTTTGGCTTTCCATATGCTTTGGGTAAAAAAAAATTGTAACTTTGATTTGGACAGAAAAAAAATTAATATCAGGTTTCAAAATCCCATCCCCCGCCCCCCACCGTATGAAAATGGTTCGTGCCTAAACTGAGCTTTAAAAAATTCGGTTTGACAAACTATTTATCTGAGGCTTGTCAGTAAAAGTTACCTAAAGAGGTAACTCTGATTTTCCCATAGATCAACTGGGGTGTGTGACACTGACATGCAAGTAGTTCAATATCATAAGAACATTATACGGAAAGCCTGACTGGCCAGAAATAATAACTTACTTACATGTACTAACAACCCTAAAGTGAAACTTAACGATAATAATTAAACATCCGTACAAATAAATGTTGAGAGGGAACATTATAATCATAACGTAACAAACCAAATTTGGTATAATGTGGCATTTTTAATGCTAACTCAAGTTGACTGCTTAAGACCTGTCGGACTCCTACTTCCTGTTGGGATCTGAGCCGATATGAAAAATTTCGGCAAGCAAAATGATAATCAATTTGAAATTTGACCGGCAGATTTGACACACGGTATGCTCTTAAGCTTATAGCGATTTTCAGACACCTAAGACTCCTATTACCTTTTTGTTGGGAAGGGGTCCCATGCATGGACATCCGATTCCATAAACATATAGCTCTCAATAAATTAGTCCCTTATATCATCACAAACTGTGCCTCATCGATTAAAATTTCGTTTCAATTTTGTTTCACAACGCAGTAACTCGATCCGTGTCAGCATTATTATGTCAACAGCGCCATCTGTCGTCATAATTTAACAAATTTAACAAATGCGTAAAATCCGCCACCTGTTGATAAAACAGATACTTCCGGTTCCGGTGAATGGACGCCAAAATATTCGGTGAAGAATAATTTCAAGATTTAAGCACCATGAGGGCGATATTTTAGCGCTAAAGGTCGTTTTTTATGGAGTATGAACTGACTAATCCCCTAATATAACAATTTAATTTAGCAAAGCTACACCATGCCAGAGAAATTCTATGCTGTTGCCAAAGGTCTGGTCCCCGGCATTTACACGGAGTGGTCAGCATGTCACACAAATACACACAGGTTCCAGGGAGCAGCCTATAAGTCTTTTAAGTCTATCGATGAAGCCGTTCACTTTCTTTTATCAGGAAAGATTTTTAATTCATGTGCAACCATCCCAATTTATGACAATGACAAAATTAAATCTCCGAAAGAGTATGAGCATAGTTGCAAAGGCACATGTACATTTTACGATACACAAGATTCACCTGAATCACCACAAGAGGCTGATATTAGTATAGACAATGACCTGAATCAAACATTTATAGAGACCAGTGCAAAAGAAATATTGGAAACCAATCTAAATGTAGACACCAATAATAATGCTGCCAAAGATATGGTAAATGAAAATACACAACAAACAAACCAGTCAGGACAGAGAAATACACACATACAGGATTCCACTCGTGCCAAATCTAATGAAGCACCCCTAAACACTGATAAATCTAATGATACAACCAAAATGTGCACATCCAATTGTACCTTTCCTTTAGACGATCAAATGATTATGTGCAATGCCTGCAAAAACTGGACCCACTACCCATGTACTGAACTACCCCTTTATCAGCTCTATTTATTTAAAACTACAGCAAGACGATACACGTGTCAAAAGTGTGTATCCATACCAGAAGAATTTAGGAACCGCATCACCATCCACAGTACTGACAATCACAACCAACCACATAATTGCAATTCAGACAGCCCGAATATGATCAAGGATCTCTTTGTTAAACTTGAAGATAATATTACCAAGGCAATTACAAATGTGCATAACAACCAATATGAAAGTGACATTCTTCGTCTTAAATGTGAACTTCAAGATGAAAAAACCAAAACTAAGAACTTAACGACCGAAGTATTGAAGATCAGTAATGCACATTCAGATTTGAATGCTAATGACAACTTTTCTAAGATGTTTGATTCTATTATGTCCATTGATAAAAAAATTGCAGAAGTAAATAGACAGAACGAGTCAATAAATAAAGTTTTAGGTCTACTAAATGACAAATCAACCCAGATGTGTGAATTACAAAAGGAATCATTAAAACAAACTGTTGAAATCTGCAGTAAAACTGAAGAAGTTATGGATGCTAACGCAAGAAAGTATGACAATTTACAGAGCAAGTGTGACAATATCACTCTTAATATTGAGAAAGTGATGAATGTCTGTACCCCAAAAATCTTGCAACCCAACAAATCAACAGAAAGTGACAATCGACTTGAATACAAAATCCCAACATCAAATCGGTTCGACCCACTGGACCCAAAGTATGAAAACAGGGGCTCCATGCCAACTAATTCTAACCATCAAAAGTCTATCCTGCTGATTGGAAACTCCCATGTTAAAAACCTTAACACCTATAGATTTATACCTGAATGTGTGTCTGAAAAACTTATAGTATATGATATCCAGGAGGCAGACAATGTTGTCAAACAGCGTTTAAAGCATGAGAAATTTGAGTGTATCGTTGTACACACCTTTTCAAATGACATTCAAGCCCTGTCAGAAGAAGAGTACATGAATAAACTTCAAAACTTTATAGATTCTCTACAAAATCAATGGCCCGAGGCCAAGATTGTCATTTCTACAGGTTTTGCTAGAAAGGATAATGAAGAAATGAACCAGAAAATGTACAGTGTCAACATAGAGACCCTTCATCGTTTTCATAAGGGAGATAAAATTTCAGTTTGTGACAATTCTGGATTGAGTGCAAGAGCCAAACCTATCTTTCGTTTTCTTCGTGATGGAGTTCACTTATCAGACCAGGGAAACAACATATTTGCATCAAACTTAAAACAATCCATCCGCTCTTGCCTAGGACTGAGTTCTCCTGTACCTCGTAGAAAAAGGTTAAATGAACAATCTCAACAGTATTTCGAAGACTACAACAAGTATGACAGGCCTCAAAGTAACTACGAAAGTCAAGGAAATTACAATAGTGGTCGTTTTAATCATCAGGGATATGGGCCAGATGAAAACTATAGTAGAAGAGGTGTATACCGAGGTTTTAATGACAAGGGACATGGCCAATCATTCCGTCGTCCACGTTACAACAAATGGAACAAATAATCATTCCCATAAATTCCTGGATATAATCCAAAAGGATGTGTTGTTTTGAATATGGCCTTTTGAAAAATATAAAAATCTTGTAAATTTTAGTAAAGTTTCTCTTTTTATTATGTAATATGAACATTGTCCTAATCCTTGTTTGTTTGTTTTGTTTTTGTATTAATTATTCTATTTTTTACTTATGTCTTTATGTACATGTATTGTATCTTGATCTGTGGGATAACAGATGAGATTTTATTCATTTTATTTGTGTTGTAAGAAGATAACAACAAATTGTACATGTATTTATGATAGTAACAGTAGTGTATAAGCTCAAGTCGAGATGAATTGGGGACTCTTGATCAGCTTGTAATTAATCTTCAAAAACTATTATGCTTGCATTAATCACTCAGCTCATATACACACACTAAAATATTACTTCTTTTTATAATTACCCTTATTTTACCACTAGTAAATATATATATATATTTTTTTTTTCAAATCGAACCATTATTTTACATAAATGGAGAGTTCTCAATTTATCTTTTCATTAAGGTGTATATATTTTTATTTTTATTTCATAATTGTAAACTTTCACTTATTATGATATATGTTTTATTAATGTTCAAAATGATGAATGAGTAATCCTATTTCATGTGTATTGTTTATGAAAAATTTATCTTTTATAAGTGCTCAAAGGGAAGCAATCCAAAGTTTATTGAATTATTGTTACATATTTCTCATGTTTTATTAATTAATCCAAAAATCCTATTTATCATGTTTATGAAGAATTTATCAATTATAAGTGCTCAAAGGGAAGTAACCCAAAGTTTAGTGAAGTATTGTTACATATTTCTAAAAAAAATATATATACAAATATAACAAACAAACAAAGGAAAATAAAAAAAAAAGTATAAACAACAATAAACAAGTATTTAAAATTTCCTCCTTGCTACTTCATTTATCTTTTTTCAAAATATTTCTCTTTGAATATATAGCAAGACAAGTTAGTTAACTTATTACTGATTCATTTTTTATTTTATTTCAAAGATATGAGTCTCTCTGGCATTGGTATATGTATTTGGGCATTTTCCATTACACTCTTAAAGTGTTTTTACATCTAAGAATTATTAGGTAACCTTATATTTTTCTTATACACATGTATAAACATATTAATACTGTCTAACTTATAAACATTTACTGATTATAATATACATGTTCTGTTGTACTGCAATTTGAAATTTATATACAGGTATACATGAAATACATGTAAATGTTTTATTTATACTTAACCTAACTTTAATGTTTCCTCATTGGTACTTAATTTCTTTTGAAATAATTATCTTTTATTATGGAGAAAAAGTCTATTTCTATCTCTTCTTGGAATATTCACGGCTTTGCCAACAGAGGTTACAATAAGTTCAATGACCCCTCTTTTGTTAAGTTAGTTTCTGAGAGTGATATTATATGTCTAATGGAGACACATTGTGAACTGGATCAATGCCTTGAGATTCCAAATTTTAAATCAATTCATCTGATAAGAGGGAAATCTAAAAAAGCCAGAAAAAGGTATGGGGGATTATCAGTCTATGTTAAAGATTGCCTTAAACCTGGTATTAATTTTCTTAAACATAATACAAATGATTATATATGGCTTTGTCTTAAAAAAGACTTTTTTGGTATGAAGGAAGATATATTTCTATGCTATTTATATAACCCTCCCTCAGATTCTCTTTACACTAAAGCACTTGGCATTGATTATTTAGACTTGATAGAAAAAGATATTGTTGAATTTTCAAAACAAGGTTCCATTATACTCTCCGGTGACATTAATGCAAGAACAGGCGTAGCTCCTGATTTTATTAAAAATGATAATGGTGATCACTTTCCATTTTATAATAATTATAGCCCAGATATTGATATTTCTGATAGGAATAGTATGGATAAAACCATATCCTCTAGAGGTAAACAACTACTTGAACTTTGTATACAGTCTAGTATGCGAATATTGAATGGACGTTTTCTTGGAGACTCGCTAGGGAAATATACATCCCATCAACCCATGGGTAGTAGTGTAATTGACTATTTTATTGTATCAGAACCTCTTTTACCTCTTGTAAATTTTTTTAAAGTTCATGAATATGATGGTAATATGTCAGATCATTGTAAAATATCTATAATGCTTTCTGTTAATTGTTATATTTATAATGAATATGAAATCCATTCAAAATATTTACCACCAAAATACATATGGAATGATGAATCTTCAGTCCAATTTCAACAGGCACTTATGTCTGAGAAAGTGCAATTAGAAATAGCTTCATTTTTACATGAAAATAAGAACACAAACAACCCTGATGTCAACCAGATGGTGGACAACTTTAATAATATAATATATGAAGCCGCTAATATAGCATTAAAAAAAAGAAAATCTATAAAAGTATCTAAGAACTGCAAGACTAAAAAGCCTAAACCAAAATGGTTTGACCAACCACTATATCAGGCAAAAAGAAATTTAGATAACAAACTGTACTTATTTAAAAAATTTCCTAATGACCCACAGGTCAGAGGCTCCTATTTTAGTACACTTAAGCAATTTCGAAAGCTAAGAAAAACTAAATCTAGGCAATATCATCAAAACCTTATAAATAAACTAGACACTATGTATGATGATAATCCAAAAGAATATTGGAAACTGCTTGATGAAATTTGTAATTTTAATAAGCCAAGACACATGTCTGAATATCCAGTATCACATAATGAATGGCTTAACTATTTTAAAAACCTCAACTCTAAACCGTCTGGGGCAGATGAGGAAAACATGGCAAAAAAATTAGAACTTTTAGAACAAGACAAAATATTTAATGAACTAGACTACACTATTTCTAGGGCAGAGATCAGCAAATCTATTTTAGGCCTAAAAAATAATAAAGCATCTGGCTTTGATGTAGTAATAAATGAGATGATTAAGCATGGACAAACACATCTACTTGATTGTCTTCACAAATTATTTAACACTATCTTTTCTTCTAGTATATATCCTAACCAGTGGGGACAGGGTTTTATAAACCCCATTTATAAAAAAGGTCCAAAAGATGACCCCTCAAATTATAGGGGTATAACTATTAATAGTTGTGTCGGGAAACTTTTTACTAAAGTTCTGAACTCAAGATTAGAAAAGTATTTGCTGGAACATAATATTATTCATGATGAACAAATCGGTTTCACAAAGGATAAGCGTACATCTGACCACATGTTTGTACTTAAAACTTTAGTTGAAAAACATACAAGTAAGGGTTCTAAACCACTTTATACATGTTTTGTAGATTTTAAAGGAGCCTTTGACTCTGTCTGGCATACAGGTTTATTTTACAAATTAAGAAAAATAGGATTAAGTGATAAATTTTATTCTATTATAAAAAATATGTATTTGAAAACAGAACTATGTGTTAAGACTAATAAAAACAATATAACCGATTTCTTCCCCTCTAACATAGGAGTGCGTCAAGGGGATAATATAAGTCCTAACCTATTTAAGATTTTTGTCAATGATTTTAAGAACTGCCTTGATGCAAATTGTGACCCTATCACAATCAATAACACTCCTCTAAGTTGTTTATTTTATGCTGACGACTTAGTGTTATTGTCATCCACTAGAGATGGATTACAAAATATGCTTGATAAACTAAATGAATATTGTACTAGATGGCAACTTATTGTAAATTTTAAGAAGACTAAATGTTTAACTTTTAATTCTGGTGGTAAGATTCCATCTCATCTATTTAGAATAGACAATCATGTCATAGAAAATGTAAGAAACTACTGTTATCTAGGAGTTAATTTCTCAGCTTCTGGTTCATTTTCTTTTGCAGCCACAGAAATTTTTAACAAAGGACTTAAAGCGTATTTTAAATTAACTAAATGTTTTGGAGAGAAAAAGCCTAGGGTAACCTCTTTTCTACATATTTTTGATCATACAGTTAAATCTGTATTACTGTATGGATCAGAGATATGGGGCTCATGCATGCCAAGTAAACTCAAGTCAGCTATGGCCTTTTACAAATTATGCAATACTAGCAGAATTGAAAATTTAAACGTTAAAGCAAGTAAATTTATTTTAGGAGTGAATAGACGCAGTACTAATGCTGCAGTACTAGCAGAGATAGGTAGATTCCCATTATTTTTCAGTGTAATTATAAACCTAATAAAATATTGGACAAGATTAGAAAAGTCTACAAATGTTTTATTAAAAGAGGCCCTCTCTTTATCCAAGTCTTTGGATATCAATGGGGTCAACTCTTGGTACAGCTGTATTAAAAGCATACTAAATTTATTTGATATTCCTCCAAGTCATATTTTAAACAATAGAATAAATATTAAAAGGGAATTGTGGAAAAAAATGACTGTAATGTATTCAGTCATTTGGAAGGAAGAACTCTTCTGTGATAAAAGAAAAAATGATAACCAAAAAAATAAACTTAGAACTTATCGCCTTTACAAAAACCATTTTAAATTTGAACCTTATATATCCACAACCAGTACTGCAGACAGATATACATTGTGTAAATTCAGAATTGGGTCCCATTCTCTGGAAATTGAGACTGGCAGACAAAATGGTATTCCTGTAAACGAGCGTATATGTAAGTTATGTAAATCAGACGTGGAAGATGAGATTCATTTTCTGATTAACTGTTCAAAATTAAATTTTATCCGTGATGCAGTCCTTAAGGACATAACAAAATGCTATCCCAATTTACTTACTTGTAAATCAGAAGGAAAATTTATCTGGCTTCTTTCAAATGAAAATCCAGAAATACTAAAAATTTTAGCAAACCTTATAAGAAATCTATTCACTGCCAGACAAAATATTCTGGAAACTGGCGTGTCCTAAATATAGTTACATATGTTTTATCCAAGTAATATGAATATAGTATATAATTAATTACATCTCAAATTGGCTTATATTAAAATATATATATATATATTATAATAATAATATAATAATAGTAATAATTCACATTACCTAGCGAGTCTTGCCCCATTTACTAACTTACTGAATTGATTTGTGCCTCTGTTGGCTTAGTCTTTTAAGGGGGGGGGGGGGGTTCGGGTTAATATATTCAACCAATCATTATAATCTAGCATAATGTACTGTATATTGTAATTTTCTTTGATTATTCTGCTCTTTCTGGGCGCTGTGATTAGCAATAAAATTATTTGTTTGTTTGTTTGTTTTGTTTGTTTGTTACAATTCATCAATACGAAATGTTGAAAAGCGAGAAATAGTAATGTTTGTAAGTTGCATGAACGAATAGAATGTAGACTGAATTATTTCTTATTAAAATATTAGAAATAAGACGAAAGAATAATGAAGAAAGGAAAGAGGAACAAAGATAAATGCATTTTGTTTGAATGATTCTTCAGAATTGAAATGTGAAATACAGAATACCCGCATTGGCATTATACAAATTATAGAATAAGAGATGAGGAATACAAAATTAATAAAATGTAATTCAAGATATAAAATATGAAATATAAAATATAGAATTGTCAAAATAGAATAGAGAAAATGTAAAATAAGAAATAAAGAATATAAAATAAATGAAACAGAAAATAAGAATTGAAAATATAAAATTTTTGAAGGTGGCGGAGATTACCTTCCATATATATGTGCCACATTGAATACTTTCTTTAATGATTCGAACAAAATATTGATATTAACGCAACCTAGTTGTCCAATTTCATTCCAATCTACTTTCTGTATGTCTAGAACGGGAACACGAACAGCGCAAAGTTTGATGGTCAATTTGACCTCCGTGCTAAATTCGATCCCTTTTTTCGTTTTTTTTTCTTCTTTGTATACGTAGCAAATAATTCTCTTTTTGTTCTTTTTGTTTGCCTACCCTTGAATTGTTCATATCAAATGCTGCTGATGAGTGATTTCTCCTCGAAATAATTATAATCTAACATGCAGTATAACTTAATCATGTTGATTTACGAATGTATTTAAATCTACAATGTACTATGACACTCTGTAAGGCTCATAGATTAATTTGCAAAAAGCACTCGAAATTTGCAGGGTCTTTACAGTTTTTCACCAAATCACAATTTTAAACCCTCTTTGAGTAATAATTTTAACATCACAATAGAAAACTTTAAACAAAATCATGCTGAAATAGTAACATTTAACTAATTTAAAGTATCTTTTGCATATTTCCAGCTAATTATAATGATTTCCAAATTGGGTATCAAAATTGAGCTGTAATCTTTCTTTGTCCTTTTAAAAGAAAAGATGTTTGCTTACTCTTCAGGAGCACCTGATTTCACTCTGTTTCAACTTGATTTTACGTTGTTGATTGCAGTTTGGTTGTTATGTTTGTTTTGTTTGTTTTGTTGTGATTATTTTGTGTCTACCTGTTTTGTCTTTGTCTTTTCGGATTTACGATATTTGATTGCAGCTTTGGTAACTTTTCATTTTTTAACCAAGTCTCATTTTGTTTTCCTTTCTTTATTTTTTATTTCTATGTTGATCTAAATGCTGCTTATATGAGAGGTAACTGCTTAATATATGCACACAGACATGACAGAATAACCAAACCAATCGTTATTGACCCGCTCTGGTCCTCTGTGAAAAGAGCAAAAATTTCAGCCACATACTAGTATTCAAAGTAGCAAATCGGCATTCATATTGTACTTTATATCATTATCTTTATTGATGAAGTGATAGACCAAGAACAAAATAGTCACGCAGCTGTCTAAACTCTGTTTATGTATGAGGAAACAGAAGAAATGCTGAAAATGTACTGTAGTCAGCGCCGTGAACATCCCCTTTACCGTTCGTTCCCGTACGTACCCAGACCTTCTCATTTCGATTGACCTAAAATTAAATAAAATTTGCGAAAGTTAAGAAAGTAAACATCAAATTCTACATTTTGAATCAATGATGTGAATGAAATGACCATACGCTTATTAAAATTAATTGCAGTTTGAGTTATGTGTTATGTCTTATTTTCATTTACTCCATATCATTCATAAAATATCTTTTTTATTTTTCAAGGGATATAAACTACTACAAAAAATCTGTGAATTCTTTGGGTTTCTTTTAAATAGGAACTGCTCACCTTTCCGGAGCTTCTGCGTTCACACGTGAGTATGCGATGACGATTTCATACATAGTTCAGCTGTTTCTGTGTTATCTGTTTCTTCTTGTTGTTTTCGTTTGTATAGACTGATTTTGTCTTTTTCATTAAGAACTTCTGACATTCTGACAAATGCTCTTGAGGCTTCATTCAGATATGATTATAATGCTCAATCTCTTGACTTGAGTTTAAAGACAAGAAGCATTTATTTTAAAACCAAGAATTTCGTTAAAATTTCATGATTTTTTAAATACAAAATGAAAAGGCCTTCAGTTTGACTACAATTCGAAAGTGACCACAGGTATTACATTAGGTCAGGACGGCGATTTCGTGAAAATGATTGAAAAATGTTATATGATACCTGTAAGACTACTGTTTGAGAAGCACTCCCATAATCCCCATCGCCAGTTCCGGCGGTGTCCGCGTAAGCCCATGCCTTGGCCCTTCCGTTGACCATAAGTTCAGTCGACTGTGCCTCCTGATGATTGACATTTGCCGTCCAGGAGATAACGTACATACCGGAAGTTGGTGGCGTAAATATACCAGTGGAGGTATCATAAAGACCAACAGATGTATTTGTTACCAACTGTGAAATAAGAAAAAAAATATTTTGATCAAATTCCCTAGTCTGTTACAGGCCAAGTTCCAATTTGTGAGTGTTTACTGAACCAGTGGAGGTACCACATCTAGTATATATGGGGGTGGACAGGTTGTATTCTTCCCCAGTTCCCTGTCCCCTAAACCCCCGCTCCCCGCCTCGTCCACCTCCGCTCCCCGTCCCTTCCACCCCACTCCCCAACCCCTCAACCCCAGTATCCCCGTCCCCCCTGTCCGCCCCCTAATATATGGATGTGTATCATTACTAACTGAAAACTGCATTAAAATTATGTAGGAGGTCACTTTGCAATTCAATGTGACAATGATGTTTACAATTTCCAACCCTATACAACAAAAAGTCCCGACTTTAACCTGTATTGTTGCTCGACATATGGGGAAGGGGTCTGAAAAATACTAATCAGACCTTAGTCTGGAATTCATGGAAATTCTGAAAAACACTTTCTTATAATTGTCATAATTTAACTTCACAAGTTAGCGAAGAATCAAGAAAATCTTATATATTATAGTTTTCTTTTTCTAGGTAAGTTAAGATAAGTCAAGAAAAATGAGTCACATTCTGATTTTAAACGCGAGACTTTCTTCAAAAGAAATATTTATATACCTCTACGTATCGGTTTATGAAGCATATTATAAGTCATTACTGTACATGGTTCAACCACATGATACATTTTACAAACCTCATCAAATATAACGGTCTGATGAGGACTAAGCCCATGAAGACTCCCGGAAAGTTTGGCATAGAAAGCAACCTGGGCTTCTGTAAAACCTCTTCTTTGAACTACAAAAAGACAGAAGACAATCTTACCTCGTCAGTACACTAGAAAACAACAAATACCATCAATATCCCATTGATAGCCGGGCAATGAACACCCAAAAAGTAGTAATTAGTTGTTTGCCATCATGAAATTCAAAATGTGTTGTTGGTTTTTACCACCCAAATTAACTAAAGAGGGGGGATTTATATGATGTTGTCTGCAGATTTAAACGTCAAAAATAAAAATGAAATTTTAAAAGATCTTTTAAGAAAATTTCCCATTCACTGTTTTTTTTTTTGGAAACGCCCACGTTGCAACAAGGAAAACTGTCCGACACCATGCAACGACAAGGAGAACTATAGTGGGCACCATGCAACGACAAGGAGATCTAGAGCGGGCACCATGCAACCTACTTAGTTTAAACAGTATTTTATTGATGTAAAGACTACAATACAATACAATACAATATATTTCAATGTAAGGATTCGGAAACAAGGCAAGCTTTTTTATATCCGTCTCCTTGTAACCTACTTGATAAAGGATATAATTTTGGTTGTTTGACTCTCTGACAAGAGAAAAGAAGTACGTGTAGTCTAAAATAGATGAAGTACTGGTTAGATAAAGGAAGTTTTATATCTTTAAGTATATCAAACTATACACAATTCTTACCAGACTTTTCCGTTGCAGATTGGCTGCTTATTAAAGACTCGGCTTCTTCCAACCTGTGCAGTATAGCCAAATTCGATTCCTCAGAGACTTCTACCCGATCCTCTAGTGTGTCAACTAAATATTTAAGTTTCTCGAGTTCTCTATCAAGATCGCCGTGGAGAATTTCTTTGCTGTTTACATGGTAACTAAAGGATACAGTCAAAATTACAGAAGAGAACCAGAAATATATCAATGTAAGATCCATTCCTAATAAATGTAGGTCGTCTCTGAACTACGATTTAGTAGAATATATAGATAAGACACACAAGAAAGGGCACAAACTAAAGCTACTAGTAGTTGTCATAATTCTTTCTGAATGCACTTCTAAGGTTGGTGTATTACAATGCAATACTTGAAGACTATATATATATGCGGGCAGTGGCGTAACTTTTTTTGAATCAATGACACACTAGGTAAACGCTGTCCGCGAGAGCAGAGATATTTCGCGTTTTCACTGTACGGATATTTCGGGTTGTTGTTGATATTGGACAACAGGACTGAAATCGGTGTTAATGTTTACTATACGAAGTATGGAATTGTATATGCTGACCCTATGTCCTTTTTTAAGATATACTTCCATCTTCTTTCAGTTTTAATGAAATTATTTGGTTCTTTATCAACACTATTTGGATTTTTTAGCAGATGTATGATATTTTTTTAAATAACGATAATTTACTTATTTTTCTAACATTTTAAATAAACGGCGATTCAAAACACTAAAAAAAAAAGATAACTATTTACCTATAAATTGTAGAAAATGCTCGTAACATAGAACCTACTGTACTGATAATTTCCTGTTCCGATTTGGTTGTCAAAATCTTATTGTCAGTGACAGTTATTTCTGTTAAAATGTACTGATATTCTGTGTTCTTAAAAATTACAATCGTATATAAAAAACAGACTTCGAATTGCTAGATTGACTCACTGTCATATACACATGCAAGGCAATGTAACTTGTAATATATACTATCTCCTGTGTTCCAAATGATCGAGTTTGAGTATCCATAGCACGAGTTACACAATACAATCATATTACAGCCAGATAGACAAGCAACTATTCAAACAGTTTACATTTTCAATTTCTCTTGAAAAATAGATATAAATACTTTATTTTAATCTAAACAGCATGGCAATCTTATTGATACCCCCCCCCCGAAAAAAATAATACTACTTGGAAAATCGACAAAATATTTTGATATTCTATGTATTTTCTTCTCAACTGAATTCCATGAAAATTACTACGTTCACGTACATAAACAAACAAAATAAAATTCCTGTCCAACTCCATTCATTCATAGAATACAAATTGTTGCCCCCTAAGAATATTTCTTGATCTACCTACATGTACTACAACATTGTTCTATGGGGAATTAAATGTTGTACGTATGAAATGTGCTTATGCAAATGCGCGAGTACGACTCAAGATGTAGCACATAAGACCCTAGCACATATGCCTCTAGTGAAAATACATATTTAAAAGATCATACATTATACCGCCTGGTCTCCAAAACACACTACTATTAGGCTTAACCAAAAGTGAATATTTGCAGGATACTTTTTGTGCTCACCATTCACTAATCTGAACCTTTAATTTTATCAATTTCTAGACATATTGTATATACTTTTTATACGACCGTTAAAATTGTGGTTGTATAAATGTTATGGCGATGTTTTTGTCTGTTGACATTTGGTCTCCGTACAGGGTTCGACACGGTTGTTTCATGCTGCGCGTTGTTACTTTTTATTTATGGTACATAACTAACGAATGATTGAATGAGAGACCGAACAATCCAATGACTCACGAGTGCGCCTAGCGCATGAGTGAATTGTTAAGGTTGTTCGGTCACAAGTTGAATATCTCCAATATTCGGAATCTTAAATTAGTTATACTATTTATTACATAGATTAAACTATAATAATGGCTTTATTTGTGGCTGACTTCCTAACATATTCAGGTGAACTACTAGTATTTTCATGCAAGCATAATTGTTTTCGATACTTTTAGATTGATTACCAATTACTTTGGATTTGGATTTAACATAAATCTTGATTTTCAAAGAGGGATCTATATTCTACTTTTTAGAATATTTTAATACCCGAAATAACAGTACAGTCATGACATGATGATAGATTAATGCACGAAGTAACAGTACAGAATGATTTCATGAACACAGAATAACAGTACGTCAATATTTTTAAGATTGCTGAATTTCAGTTAATAATCTATTAAATTACTAATTTTATTAACTATACTGACAAAAGATTTAATCAAAAAGCATTTACACTAGCTTTTCCTTTAAACCCGTATATTTTTTCCAATGTTATAACTGTGTTTCCACTGTTTTTCTAGTAATTATGCTGCATTGGTTATTTTTCTTTTGTTTTATGCGGATGTTTTAAAGATTAACCAAATATGTCCAAGAAAAATATTCAATGATTTAAATTTCTACAATACAACAAACAGTATTAAAAAGGTAAAAACTTATGAATATAACAGGTTTAATGAGCCACCCATACAAGTAGACAAGACAACATGAAATATCAGTACAGAAAAAAACGCGAAATATCATTTCTCACGCGGATAGCGTTAACCAAGTGTGAATGAAGCAGTTGCCTCACCTCTCTCTTAAAAAAAAAAAAAACAAACAAAACAAACCGTAAAAAACCACACACCCAAAAAAAAAAAAAAAAAACAAAAAAAAAACAAAAAAAAAAAACAAAAAAAAAAAAACAACAACAACAACAAAAAAACAAAAAACTAACCACACTCTATTAGTAAGCGAAGGTTCAATTAGTACTACCAGTTAACATTCTTGTGTCAAGAGTCATTAACTGGTTACTTCTTTGCACTTCGGACTTTTGACATTCGGATAAATATTCCACTGCTTCTTCGTAAGTCTCAATCTTGAGGAACAATTATACTGAGCTCGTCAAAATTTTACTATAGATTTTGTAACAGGGAGTGCAGCCAGGGGGCTTTATAGAAGAAAATAATGAGTTGTGGAATAAGTGTGCGCAACACAGCCCACAATCAAGCGGAAATTCAGAAAACCACAATGGACAACCACCAGCAGCCTTAAACGAGGCCAGTAGGCGCTGATCGCGGTTCTACAATTGGCCCATGGTCTAAATAAAATGGATATTATTCAAATCCAGTCTTGAAATAGTCATAGTCATCGACATATCTCCTTCTTAAACAAGGGATAGAAAACATATAAAGACAATTACAAACGAAAGCTTTGTCAAAGATTCCAAGCTCAGGACAGGCACATATAATATATGGTGGGGTTAAACTAGTTTTTTTGGGCCCAACCTTCCCCTTATCAATATTCCTAGACAAAAACTTAACACACAATAAAAATCAAATCGATCAAAGTTCAATTCCACTAGAGAGAACAAAAACAAACGAAAGGACGGTAAAGTAACTCTCGATAGAACACTCGCTGTTACTGACAGCTACAATTTAGCTGAGATTCATCAATCGACTTAGGTAAAAAAACAAACATATCGATTTTAAATCCGACACAACTGACATGCAAGCTTGATCGCTCTAATGCTTAAAAATGAAAATTAGTAAAAAAGCTTATGGAAGTTTTATGGTAAGTATCAAGTTTTCAATATTTCTGCCAAAAAAAAAAATAAAAATAAAATAAAAACATTTAACACTAAGATTTAACAAAAATATTCAAGTCTTTTCCTTTGCGTAATAAATTTTGAAGCCAATTTTTAATTTCCAATGGATTGTTTATTTAACTTGTGAGCTTTATCAAAAACATTACCATGAAATTTAGAATGTGATCTTCCTTTTACTATCAGAAAACGACGTGTGCAATATTTTTTCAATAAGAGATCGATACTTGTGGAAGAATTTAGAAAAAGATTTTATAAACTTGTGGTATCGATAACCTTGTTTTATAATTTTTCAGTAACAAAATTGTTTTTATTGTCTAAATCAGAAACACCACTTCAGATCCGAGCATATCTTACTAACTGTGAAATGTAAACCCCGTATAACGGCGCTAGTGGAACATCTCCTTCAAGAAAAGGGAAATTTATAATAGGGAAGGTCAAGTCGTCACGTTTATCATATACTTTTTAAAATCTTAATATAAAAAAGGACATCTATCATCGGTGACGTTAGATTTGTTCAAAGTTAATTCAGAAGGATAACTGCTATAAAATAAGAAATGAAGGATTGTTGAGTGCAAGAATGTCGTCTAAATATTTAAAAGTATTATTAAATGTTTCGATTAGGTTCTGTTTCTTGGGGTCTTTGTGTAATTTAGCCATAAATTGTGATACATAACAGTATATGAAAAGGTCAGCTATAAGTGGCGCACAATAAGTACCAATAGGAATACAAATGATTTGGCGATAAATTTGTTTACCAAAACGTATGTAAATATTATCTAACAAATATTTAATAGCAGTTATAGTTTCTACATCAGTTCAGTTAGTGTAATCTTTTTGAGTCTCGCTACAAAAAATGATTTAATAAATAAGTTTGAAACTCTAGACCAGATATTATAATCACTCTTAGATTTATCAAAACGCCATTTAACCAAATATTCAAATTTCTGTTTAATATGATTATGCGGTACGTAGGTTAGTATATAAAGTAGAAAAATCGTAACTATCAAGTATTTTCGAATGCACGAAGCTTGTCCAAAACATTATGAGAATTTTTTACGCTCCAAAAATGATAAATTCCACTGTTCTCGAATACAAATTCAAAGTATTAAATGATTAATTCCTTCTTAGAAGTTAAAGTAAGAGATAGAACTTTGGAAATATGGGTTAAAGAACACTTACTTGAAGCAGATAAAAGGAGATTTATATGGATTTTTGTGCAATTTAGGTACCCAGTAAATAGTAGGTAACTTATAGTATGTCGGGGCAACTCGAAGTGTTGTGGTTGCTATGATATGATCGTAAATAATACCTGATTCTGTCGATTGCAAGGGAACAAAAGTGTTCGAATTTTGTTTTTCGTACATTAAAACCTCAAGGTAATACTTTCATCATACCACAACGACATTGTTAGCCGCTTTATCAGCGGGAACAAATACGTATCGCAAACCAAGTCATCAGATTTGTTACCTCTATTCGATTAAGGTAAGTATAATGTCTAAAATCTACAATTGAATTTTGAAATTGGCTGATTCTGAGTTGAACAATTGTCATAAATTTATAAATAAAATGGTATAGAGATTTTGAGTCGGCCCCTTCTGGGCCTTATCCAAGAATTGCAATAAGAAAGAAGCGAAGTTTTGATACAGTTTAGGTAGGAACTCCAATTAATTGTTGTGGGTGGTTGAAAATTTGGTCCTTTTCTTTCAAGAAATTCATAACCTCTGGCTCATTGACGATTTAAAGGTCTCCGGTAACAACATGATCACAAGGAGCATATCTGAAATCAGATTTAGCAGTTGCATGACAAAGGAATATAAGTGTCTAGTTCTAGATCTTCATCAGTTGTAGTTGAATATTTCATACGAATTTGCAGCAAAGTGGAGTTTAAAATTTAACACTAAAAAGTCAAAAGTTATGGTTTTTGGAAAGCGAGTTGATCCAAATAATAAGTGGTCGCTCGGTAAACAACACATAGATGAAGGTAATGAAATTCAATATAAGTTTCTTGGTAACCACGTAAACAGGGTCCTTAAATCTAATCACAATGTAAATGTGTAGTTTTAAGATTCAGTCAAACCTGTCTATAGTGACCCTTCAAGGGACCTTGACAAAAAGGTCACTAGAGACAGGGGGTCTTTATATAGAGGTTGTGGAGATAAAGTATAATGTTAGGCATGTGTGTATGTGTATTAACTGAGGCACAGCTTCCATAGATCTATAGAAAGTATACTGATTTAATCTTGACCTATTGAAACTAAACAATAGACTAATTTACTGGCAATATTTCATTAATATTTTTGAACATACATGTCTTGAGAAAATTTATCCTAAACGTTTTTTAATACATGTTTGCATTGAATATACATGTAGGTTTACAGTATTTTATATGTAGTTTTGAAGTATATTTCTTAAAATATCCCTTTATATCTTATTCATAAGTGTAGGGAATGTTGCCAAAGAATTTCTCATAAATCATAAAAAAATATCTCCCTTTGATTACTATAGTAATAAATTTCGTAAATCTAGATTTTGTGTTTGGGACGTAGCACCTTTTGGAAAGAACAACCATTCATTACGATTACATATTTAATACTGACTAATACAACTTTTACTCTGTGGTAGAGCTTACACTGATAATGTTACCGAAATGCTAACATGATGACAGATCTAATTAAGGTCTTTCACGACTACGGTCGTAAAGACCTTCTAGCAATTCTTCTGATTATTATTATTATTATTATTATTTTTCATCCGCCGCCCCAATATATTTTTTGTTTCGCGACATATCATTTTGAAACTTAAGGTAGTATATCGGTCATAAAAAAACTCTTCGCAATTGACCCTGCGAAAGCGAACTATTTATCGTTACAGAGTTATCTCCCCTAACACCGTAAAGTTTGTGTCTTCTTCTCCTCCTAAACTACAATAAGAATAAAAAAACTAAGGCATGCAATGTGATAAGGGACTTATCAACATGATGAAGGGCAAATTTATTCAATTTCAAACCACTTCCTGTTTACGCGTTTAAGAGTCGAAAAGTGTCGCGACACGTCAAAATTTTTATCTTTTGAACCGTTGGTCATAAAGACTTGGAACCTTCACCATTGAACTTAGGTGACATATGTTACATCCAAAAATGTCAAAATTCAAGGTCAAAGGTCAAGGTCAAATTAACCAAAATGCAATTTTAAGGGTAACAACATATACAGATCCATATTTTATATAATTATTGATATTTTAGTCATGTTTTAGTGCTTAAGTGTTGTCCAAGGTCTTTTATATCTGTTAAAGCCAAGAAATGAGAAAAAATTGCTGAAATATTGGACGCGAATGGATTTTTAGGAAATCTATACCGGTCTTAGATACGGAGTAACCGTATGATCTTGAATGACTTTTCAAGGTCAAATCAACTTAATGACACTATTCCAACACATTTAAACCATTTAAGGGTCTCCTATATTAGAAATAAAGAAATTGATAATTCATCCCCCCTTTTTTCAAAAAATGTGAAATTTGACATTTTTGCACTAAAAGTGGTCAAAACATCTTAAATATACTACTTTAAATCATATTTAGTCAAAATCAGATGAAAAAATGTCGACCGGTCCTTATTAAGGTCTTTCACGACTACGGTCGTAAAGACCTTCTAGCAATTCTTCTGATTATTATTATTATTATTATTATTTTTCATCCGCCGCCCCAATATATTTTTTGTTTCGCGACATATCATTTTGAAACTTAAGGTAGTATATCGGTCATAAAAAAACTCTTCGCAATTGACCCTGCGAAAGCGAACTATTTATCGTTACAGAGTTATCTCCCCTAACACCGTAAAGTTTGTGTCTTCTTCTCCTCCTAAACTACAATAAGAATAAAAAAACTAAGGCATGCAATGTGATAAGGGACTTATCAACATGATGAAGGGCAAATTTATTCAATTTCAAACCACTTCCTGTTTACGCGTTTAAGAGTCGAAAAGTGTCGCGACACGTCAAAATTTTTATCTTTTGAACCGTTGGTCATAAAGACTTGGAACCTTCACCATTGAACTTAGGTGACATATGTTACATCCAAAAATGTCAAAATTCAAGGTCAAAGGTCAAGGTCAAATTAACCAAAATGCAATTTTAAGGGTAACAACATATACAGATCCATATTTTATATAATTATTGATATTTTAGTCATGTTTTAGTGCTTAAGTGTTGTCCAAGGTCTTTTATATCTGTTAAAGCCAAGAAATGAGAAAAAATTGCTGAAATATTGGACGCGAATGGATTTTTAGGAAATCTATACCGGTCTTAGATACGGAGTAACCGTATGATCTTGAATGACTTTTCAAGGTCAAATCAACTTAATGACACTATTCCAACACATTTAAACCATTTAAGGGTCTCCTATATTAGAAATAAAGAAATTGATAATTCATCCCCCCTTTTTTCAAAAAATGTGAAATTTGACATTTTTGCACTAAAAGTGGTCAAAACATCTTAAATATACTACTTTAAATCATATTTAGTCAAAATCAGATGAAAAAATGTCGACCGGTCCTTATTAAGGTCTTTCACGACTACGGTCGTAAAGACCTTCTAGCAATTCTTCTGATTATTATTATTATTATTATTATTTTTCATCCGCCGCCCCAATATATTTTTTGTTTCGCGACATATCATTTTGAAACTTAAGGTAGTATATCGGTCATAAAAAAACTCTTCGCAATTGACCCTGCGAAAGCGAACTATTTATCGTTACAGAGTTATCTCCCCTAACACCGTAAAGTTTGTGTCTTCTTCTCCTCCTAAACTACAATAAGAATAAAAAAACTAAGGCATGCAATGTGATAAGGGACTTATCAACATGATGAAGGGCAAATTTATTCAATTTCAAACCACTTCCTGTTTACGCGTTTAAGAGTCGAAAAGTGTCGCGACACGTCAAAATTTTTATCTTTTGAACCGTTGGTCATAAAGACTTGGAACCTTCACCATTGAACTTAGGTGACATATGTTACATCCAAAAATGTCAAAATTCAAGGTCAAAGGTCAAGGTCAAATTAACCAAAATGCAATTTTAAGGGTAACAACATATACAGATCCATATTTTATATAATTATTGATATTTTAGTCATGTTTTAGTGCTTAAGTGTTGTCCAAGGTCTTTTATATCTGTTAAAGCCAAGAAATGAGAAAAAATTGCTGAAATATTGGACGCGAATGGATTTTTAGGAAATCTATACCGGTCTTAGATACGGAGTAACCGTATGATCTTGAATGACTTTTCAAGGTCAAATCAACTTAATGACACTATTCCAACACATTTAAACCATTTAAGGGTCTCCTATATTAGAAATAAAGAAATTGATAATTCATCCCCCCTTTTTTCAAAAAATGTGAAATTTGACATTTTTGCACTAAAAGTGGTCAAAACATCTTAAATATACTACTTTAAATCATATTTAGTCAAAATCAGATGAAAAAATGTCGACCGGTCCTTATTAAGGTCTTTCACGACTACGGTCGTAAAGACCTTCTAGCAATTCTTCTGATTATTATTATTATTATTATTATTTTTCATCCGCCGCCCCAATATATTTTTTGTTTCGCGACATATCATTTTGAAACTTAAGGTAGTATATCGGTCATAAAAAAACTCTTCGCAATTGACCCTGCGAAAGCGAACTATTTATCGTTACAGAGTTATCTCCCCTAACACCGTAAAGTTTGTGTCTTCTTCTCCTCCTAAACTACAATAAGAATAAAAAAACTAAGGCATGCAATGTGATAAGGGACTTATCAACATGATGAAGGGCAAATTTATTCAATTTCAAACCACTTCCTGTTTACGCGTTTAAGAGTCGAAAAGTGTCGCGACACGTCAAAATTTTTATCTTTTGAACCGTTGGTCATAAAGACTTGGAACCTTCACCATTGAACTTAGGTGACATATGTTACATCCAAAAATGTCAAAATTCAAGGTCAAAGGTCAAGGTCAAATTAACCAAAATGCAATTTTAAGGGTAACAACATATACAGATCCATATTTTATATAATTATTGATATTTTAGTCATGTTTTAGTGCTTAAGTGTTGTCCAAGGTCTTTTATATCTGTTAAAGCCAAGAAATGAGAAAAAATTGCTGAAATATTGGACGCGAATGGATTTTTAGGAAATCTATACCGGTCTTAGATACGGAGTAACCGTATGATCTTGAATGACTTTTCAAGGTCAAATCAACTTAATGACACTATTCCAACACATTTAAACCATTTAAGGGTCTCCTATATTAGAAATAAAGAAATTGATAATTCATCCCCCCTTTTTTCAAAAAATGTGAAATTTGACATTTTTGCACTAAAAGTGGTCAAAACATCTTAAATATACTACTTTAAATCATATTTAGTCAAAATCAGATGAAAAAATGTCGACCGGTCCTTATTAAGGTCTTTCACGACTACGGTCGTAAAGACCTTCTAGCAATTCTTCTGATTATTATTATTATTATTATTATTTTTCATCCGCCGCCCCAATATATTTTTTGTTTCGCGACATATCATTTTGAAACTTAAGGTAGTATATCGGTCATAAAAAAACTCTTCGCAATTGACCCTGCGAAAGCGAACTATTTATCGTTACAGAGTTATCTCCCCTAACACCGTAAAGTTTGTGTCTTCTTCTCCTCCTAAACTACAATAAGAATAAAAAAACTAAGGCATGCAATGTGATAAGGGACTTATCAACATGATGAAGGGCAAATTTATTCAATTTCAAACCACTTCCTGTTTACGCGTTTAAGAGTCGAAAAGTGTCGCGACACGTCAAAATTTTTATCTTTTGAACCGTTGGTCATAAAGACTTGGAACCTTCACCATTGAACTTAGGTGACATATGTTACATCCAAAAATGTCAAAATTCAAGGTCAAAGGTCAAGGTCAAATTAACCAAAATGCAATTTTAAGGGTAACAACATATACAGATCCATATTTTATATAATTATTGATATTTTAGTCATGTTTTAGTGCTTAAGTGTTGTCCAAGGTCTTTTATATCTGTTAAAGCCAAGAAATGAGAAAAAATTGCTGAAATATTGGACGCGAATGGATTTTTAGGAAATCTATACCGGTCTTAGATACGGAGTAACCGTATGATCTTGAATGACTTTTCAAGGTCAAATCAACTTAATGACACTATTCCAACACATTTAAACCATTTAAGGGTCTCCTATATTAGAAATAAAGAAATTGATAATTCATCCCCCCTTTTTTCAAAAAATGTGAAATTTGACATTTTTGCACTAAAAGTGGTCAAAACATCTTAAATATACTACTTTAAATCATATTTAGTCAAAATCAGATGAAAAAATGTCGACCGGTCCTTATTAAGGTCTTTCACGACTACGGTCGTAAAGACCTTCTAGCAATTCTTCTGATTATTATTATTATTATTATTATTTTTCATCCGCCGCCCCAATATATTTTTTGTTTCGCGACATATCATTTTGAAACTTAAGGTAGTATATCGGTCATAAAAAAACTCTTCGCAATTGACCCTGCGAAAGCGAACTATTTATCGTTACAGAGTTATCTCCCCTAACACCGTAAAGTTTGTGTCTTCTTCTCCTCCTAAACTACAATAAGAATAAAAAAACTAAGGCATGCAATGTGATAAGGGACTTATCAACATGATGAAGGGCAAATTTATTCAATTTCAAACCACTTCCTGTTTACGCGTTTAAGAGTCGAAAAGTGTCGCGACACGTCAAAATTTTTATCTTTTGAACCGTTGGTCATAAAGACTTGGAACCTTCACCATTGAACTTAGGTGACATATGTTACATCCAAAAATGTCAAAATTCAAGGTCAAAGGTCAAGGTCAAATTAACCAAAATGCAATTTTAAGGGTAACAACATATACAGATCCATATTTTATATAATTATTGATATTTTAGTCATGTTTTAGTGCTTAAGTGTTGTCCAAGGTCTTTTATATCTGTTAAAGCCAAGAAATGAGAAAAAATTGCTGAAATATTGGACGCGAATGGATTTTTAGGAAATCTATACCGGTCTTAGATACGGAGTAACCGTATGATCTTGAATGACTTTTCAAGGTCAAATCAACTTAATGACACTATTCCAACACATTTAAACCATTTAAGGGTCTCCTATATTAGAAATAAAGAAATTGATAATTCATCCCCCCTTTTTTCAAAAAATGTGAAATTTGACATTTTTGCACTAAAAGTGGTCAAAACATCTTAAATATACTACTTTAAATCATATTTAGTCAAAATCAGATGAAAAAATGTCGACCGGTCCTTATTAAGGTCTTTCACGACTACGGTCGTAAAGACCTTCTAGCAATTCTTCTGATTATTATTATTATTATTATTATTTTTCATCCGCCGCCCCAATATATTTTTTGTTTCGCGACATATCATTTTGAAACTTAAGGTAGTATATCGGTCATAAAAAAACTCTTCGCAATTGACCCTGCGAAAGCGAACTATTTATCGTTACAGAGTTATCTCCCCTAACACCGTAAAGTTTGTGTCTTCTTCTCCTCCTAAACTACAATAAGAATAAAAAAACTAAGGCATGCAATGTGATAAGGGACTTATCAACATGATGAAGGGCAAATTTATTCAATTTCAAACCACTTCCTGTTTACGCGTTTAAGAGTCGAAAAGTGTCGCGACACGTCAAAATTTTTATCTTTTGAACCGTTGGTCATAAAGACTTGGAACCTTCACCATTGAACTTAGGTGACATATGTTACATCCAAAAATGTCAAAATTCAAGGTCAAAGGTCAAGGTCAAATTAACCAAAATGCAATTTTAAGGGTAACAACATATACAGATCCATATTTTATATAATTATTGATATTTTAGTCATGTTTTAGTGCTTAAGTGTTGTCCAAGGTCTTTTATATCTGTTAAAGCCAAGAAATGAGAAAAAATTGCTGAAATATTGGACGCGAATGGATTTTTAGGAAATCTATACCGGTCTTAGATACGGAGTAACCGTATGATCTTGAATGACTTTTCAAGGTCAAATCAACTTAATGACACTATTCCAACACATTTAAACCATTTAAGGGTCTCCTATATTAGAAATAAAGAAATTGATAATTCATCCCCCCTTTTTTCAAAAAATGTGAAATTTGACATTTTTGCACTAAAAGTGGTCAAAACATCTTAAATATACTACTTTAAATCATATTTAGTCAAAATCAGATGAAAAAATGTCGACCGGTCCTTATTAAGGTCTTTCACGACTACGGTCGTAAAGACCTTCTAGCAATTCTTCTGATTATTATTATTATTATTATTATTTTTCATCCGCCGCCCCAATATATTTTTTGTTTCGCGACATATCATTTTGAAACTTAAGGTAGTATATCGGTCATAAAAAAACTCTTCGCAATTGACCCTGCGAAAGCGAACTATTTATCGTTACAGAGTTATCTCCCCTAACACCGTAAAGTTTGTGTCTTCTTCTCCTCCTAAACTACAATAAGAATAAAAAAACTAAGGCATGCAATGTGATAAGGGACTTATCAACATGATGAAGGGCAAATTTATTCAATTTCAAACCACTTCCTGTTTACGCGTTTAAGAGTCGAAAAGTGTCGCGACACGTCAAAATTTTTATCTTTTGAACCGTTGGTCATAAAGACTTGGAACCTTCACCATTGAACTTAGGTGACATATGTTACATCCAAAAATGTCAAAATTCAAGGTCAAAGGTCAAGGTCAAATTAACCAAAATGCAATTTTAAGGGTAACAACATATACAGATCCATATTTTATATAATTATTGATATTTTAGTCATGTTTTAGTGCTTAAGTGTTGTCCAAGGTCTTTTATATCTGTTAAAGCCAAGAAATGAGAAAAAATTGCTGAAATATTGGACGCGAATGGATTTTTAGGAAATCTATACCGGTCTTAGATACGGAGTAACCGTATGATCTTGAATGACTTTTCAAGGTCAAATCAACTTAATGACACTATTCCAACACATTTAAACCATTTAAGGGTCTCCTATATTAGAAATAAAGAAATTGATAATTCATCCCCCCTTTTTTCAAAAAATGTGAAATTTGACATTTTTGCACTAAAAGTGGTCAAAACATCTTAAATATACTACTTTAAATCATATTTAGTCAAAATCAGATGAAAAAATGTCGACCGGTCCTTATTAAGGTCTTTCACGACTACGGTCGTAAAGACCTTCTAGCAATTCTTCTGATTATTATTATTATTATTATTATTTTTCATCCGCCGCCCCAATATATTTTTTGTTTCGCGACATATCATTTTGAAACTTAAGGTAGTATATCGGTCATAAAAAAACTCTTCGCAATTGACCCTGCGAAAGCGAACTATTTATCGTTACAGAGTTATCTCCCCTAACACCGTAAAGTTTGTGTCTTCTTCTCCTCCTAAACTACAATAAGAATAAAAAAACTAAGGCATGCAATGTGATAAGGGACTTATCAACATGATGAAGGGCAAATTTATTCAATTTCAAACCACTTCCTGTTTACGCGTTTAAGAGTCGAAAAGTGTCGCGACACGTCAAAATTTTTATCTTTTGAACCGTTGGTCATAAAGACTTGGAACCTTCACCATTGAACTTAGGTGACATATGTTACATCCAAAAATGTCAAAATTCAAGGTCAAAGGTCAAGGTCAAATTAACCAAAATGCAATTTTAAGGGTAACAACATATACAGATCCATATTTTATATAATTATTGATATTTTAGTCATGTTTTAGTGCTTAAGTGTTGTCCAAGGTCTTTTATATCTGTTAAAGCCAAGAAATGAGAAAAAATTGCTGAAATATTGGACGCGAATGGATTTTTAGGAAATCTATACCGGTCTTAGATACGGAGTAACCGTATGATCTTGAATGACTTTTCAAGGTCAAATCAACTTAATGACACTATTCCAACAC